>JAPDSC010003584.1:0-17019 GCA_026290005.1 Latrodectus geometricus | reverse complement strand
TATATATATATATATATATATATATATATATATATATATATATATATTCATACTTCTTAGCTAATCAAACGAAATAAAGCTCAGAATTTCACTGCCCTTAAAATAAATGAGAAATGGTAAAAAAATCTTGAACACGAAATTCCCTTACAGAGAAGCCTAACTTATTTTTCATCTTTAAACTTCTACTTATTTATAAAAGCTTTTTATTCAAGATATGATAAATAGTTGTTATCATATCTTTTTGTTAATATTTCTTCTGTTTAAATGTGTGTTTATTAATGAATTAGAAAATATAATAAGACATATTATATTTAAACATCTAATCTAAAATAGGGTGAAAAGAAACTGTGCATCCATAATTTCATATTTAAAGTTAGTAGTTTGATGTAAGTATTAAAATTAGAAGATAGGTATGAAAGATGGTATGGAAGATAGGCTGAAAAACGCGTCAATGTTGTTGCTGCGAGTTGGGGAATGCAAAATCTAACCCAACCTGCTGAAAGGCACTATGCTAGTTAGAAATTATCTAAGATCCCTTCATTTGCATCGACATTTGTATGGTGAGCTCAGCTGTTGGTCTCGTCAATTGACCATGCTTCACAACTATGAATGGTTGGAAGTTTTAAGCAATTTTGTTCAACAAAAACATGCATCCTAAAAAACAATTTAGTAACCTAACCTATAAATATACTGTCGATATTCTTCCTACAGAGAAATTATTTAATTAGTCACATACTTTTAAATATTTTTATGAAACTTTGGAACAACTTTGATATATCACTCCAAAAATATATCGCAAAATCTGGCACTCCCTACGGACTTTTTAGGGTTGCTGTTTCTTATTTTGGTGTTACCAATTCAGGTTTTTTCAGTTTTTAGGTTTTCGAGGAACAACTTTGATATATCCCCCTCCCCAAAAAATAATTACGCGCCAAATCTGGCATTATCTACGGACTTTTTAGGGTTGCTATTTCTTATTTTGGTGTTGCTAATTTAGGTTTTTTCAGCTTTTAGGTTTTTGCTGTTGCCAAATTTTGTATTTTCTTGCATTTTGTACCATTTTTTGAGTTATTTTTTTAAAGATTTTTTATGTATTAATTATTTGTACTTAGCGAAAATTCATCTTGGCGAGAAAAAAGGCGCCAAAAACAGGTATTTTGGGTTGGTGAGAAAAAAATGTCGCCAAATTTGGGGGGGGCATATCAAAATAGTTCCGTTTTCGCTGTTGCCAAATTTAGTATTTTCTTGTATTTTGTACAATTTTATGAGTTTTTTTTTAAGTTTTTTATGTATTAATTATTTGTATTTAGCAAGAATTCATCTTGGCGAGAAAAAAAGGCGCCAAAAACAGGTATTTTGCTTGGTGAGGAAGAAAGGTCGTCAAATTTCCAATTTGGGGGGTATATCAAAGTAGTTCTTTAAAGTAAAATATTTTAAGTTATTCTTAACTAAAATATTCCTATCAGTTAAAAGTAAGTACTTATGCTTATACCATTTTTTAAAAGGTGCTATAAATAATGTAACTTCTAAAGATAACTTGAACACTTTTATTGTAGTTCTGTTATAAATATTACTATAAGCAATGGGTTAAATTGCGCTTTAGGTCCCCTTCTTCGCCAACTCGCGAATTTGAAGCGCTTTTTCGCGCATGCTCATTAAACTCTTGTTTGAGCCTTTTCATTGGTCGCTAATTAAGTTTCACTTTGAAATAGCAGTAGAATTTTCACCATTGCATCGTCGATTTTGAAAACGCGCCAAGCAGGTGACCTAAGGCACATTTTCACCAAAAAATGTATTATTTAAAATATCAAAGACATTCATAATTATATATTCCGACTATAATTTTATATAATATTAGCTGATATATTATTTCTTTTAATAGAGTAAAAAAATTATGAGGAACTTCAATTGAATATAGTAATAATTGAAAGATAGAAAGTTATTGCGATGTTATAAAAATTATTATACGAACATATCGTCATTTATTTGAGATTTATTTGCTTTAAATTGATTGTTATATGAATATGTAAATTTGTAAATAGTGATATTTTAAATGTTTTTTTTATTATGTCTTAATGAAAATTTAAATTGTCTTTTATATCATGAGATATTTTTTGCAATATTTCTTAATTTGTATCATTCTTAAGAACTTTGTTATAAAATATTCTTTAAAATTTTTCAGTGTCGAAAATTAAATTTAAATCTAGTTAAGTACCATAAAAATGATGGCAACAAATAAATATGATATGAGAAATTTTTCTGCTGGTGAAAAAAATATGTTGACACTCAGCGAAAGAACTGATTGCTAAAGTGGATTACGAGAACTTGTCATTGAAGAATAATACAAAAAAATTTCAAAGAATAAATTAATAATAGATTCTTTTTTCGCTTTAAAAACAACAATTTCAAAATGAACGATCAAATTTTTTACTAATTCTAAAATACATCAATGAAATGGTTTCCTCGGTGTATGGAAAAAATCTATCACAAAAATTATTTGAAAAAAAGCTTTTATTGTTTAAAAATTCTATAGGAAAATATATTATGTTATTTTTATTTTCTCAAATGTTTTTAGAAAAATATTTTGCAGTATTTACTAAAAGATAGAAAAATATGCTCTCTCATTCAAAAAAGAAAATCTCAATGATGATCGAAAACATATTTTTATACTTTCTTAAAAAGATAAGATTTTTTTTTTCTTTAACATTTTTATATTTTTTGGTTTTATTAGCATTAGCTTAGTGGCGTTTGGTATCATATATAAGAAATTATTCGAATTCCAATTTTTGAAACACTTATTTCGTTTTCTATTTTGGTTGATAAAAAAGTTATTTTAAATTTTTGTACTTAGTAAATACAGTGAGTGCTTTTCGAACCAGTAAAAGACACTCAATTTGATATAAGTTATAGCTTATCTATTAGTTTTATATAGTAATTTAAAAATGAAAGGATCACTTCAAAAGCATGTTTCGTAAATGATATTGGTTAAATATAAGATTAATAAACATTATTTATTAATTTATGTATAACCAACATCATTGTATGTAATTAATTAACGTTATTATTATTATAGGGCAATTTTCAGTTAAAATCATAATTTAATATAATTAATTATTATTTAAGAAAAAGAGATTTATTTTTAAAGAAGTACATACTAATAAATACATTTTTTTTCGAAAATGTTCCGTTAAAAAAATTATTGTTTGTCAATATGAATACATTATTATTATCTAAATATTTATTATAATGATAATATATTTTTAAAATCATTATACTTGATGAGCTGCTTATATCTATAATATTTTCCAATAAACAGAAATTTTCTACAGTAAAATATTTTGTGTTTTTGCAATTTCTCATTATTAATGTTTAACATTTTATATTAAGTAAATTATTAGTAAGTGTGATTCTGACAAAATACACTTTCAGTTTACAGAAGATCTTGTGAAGAACATTTGGAAGAACTTGGAAAATCTTTTTGAAGCGTGAAATAAAATAAATTATTAAATACTTAGAAAATCGAGTAAATTTGCACATCAACTGAAATGGCAATATCTTCAAGAAAACTCCTGTCCAACAAAATATTAATTAATTCTAAAATGTCCTTTAATTATTAGATGTACGTAGTTTCCTCTTATAATTAGGAATTAAAATATTCTTCATTCTTATTAGCAGTTTGGGATGTTTTTATTTTAAATCTCAAATGCAATAAATTATTATAATTGCAATTTTAAATATGACGTTTGAACTATAATTATCGTTCAAAACTTCTCAAATATTTTTTAAATAAATTGCCTCTTATAATTATGAGTCACTGTGTATTTTAATAGTGAAATTTATTCATTGAATTTAAATACTCTTTTGTGATACAGGATTAATTAGGGAACAGATATTTTCCAAATACTTTGTGCTCTTTCAAAAGTTAATTATGAATATCAAATATAAAACGAATTTTGTGTGTATTGCATAAATTTAAATCAATATATTCAAACAAATAATTCATGCCTGCTTATTGCACAACTAATGAGCTCCAAATATATAAAGAATTTTATTTTTGGTCAAAGAAAAATGAAATGGTTTCACTCGAGTACTCCTTAAGCCTTCTCAGAGTCTAGCATCATGTCGACTGGGATTAAGACACACCGCAGGAATTTTTCCTCTTGCTGCCTTGATTCGCGTCTTACGTAAAAATAAGATGATTCTCTTGTGGGGATTAAAAGTCCGGCACAACCGTATTCCGAATTGTCGGCCATAAATCAATTTCCAAAGTTTACGCTACTTGTGGAGAATTGTTGTCTTTTTTCGATGGCGCAATCTTATTCTCGCTAGAGTGGATTCGTTAATAATGACATCGTTGGCGTCTAGTAAAAACAGTAGATAGCTTAAGAAAAAAAAATGCATTCCAGCTTAAGTTCTTAGTTTTGGGACTTTGCGAAATTTTATGATGGGTTTACAATTATATTGCTCAAATTATAGGAACTATTAATGTTTTCTTTTTATACTCTCAAGAACACAGAATTAAAGGAAATAATTTTAGATATTAATGGCAGCAAAGTCATGTCAATGAGTTACACTAAATAATAAAATCAAATTCTGTTTGAATAGGAAATAAAACTCACTTCAGAACTAATCTCTTGCTGTTGCGAAAATTTAATCTTATGACGCTCCTGATTTGCCTCTTTTTACTTATATCTACATATCATTCTTAAATCTTGAAAATTTAAAATTCTCTTTATATATATATATATATATATATATATATATATATATATATAATAGGAAATTGTATTTTTTACTTTTTATAATGGCGTGACTTTGTAAAGTTTTATAAAAATTAAGAAATGATGATTTTAACAAAAACAATTATGTTAAATAATTATTTATAATAAAAATGTCAACGTTGTTATGCCATTTATTAATATATGTAAACACACTTATATATATAGCTAATAGACGCCACAATACATTATGATTCTTTTGAAAAATATGTTCAATGAAGCACCGATCAAATAGATAAATGTTTGCTCGAATACATTAGAATCTTAAGAAATATTATTTTTTATAGCAATGGTATTTGATAGTAATGGTATTTATGGTACTTTACGGTACTTATCAATGGTATTTTATTGTACTTATCAATGGTACTTTTTTTATAGCAATGGTATTTGAAATTGGATGAACAAGGACAGCTGAAATTGTCGTGTTTGAAGAAAATATTTTATATTATGTTGTTCAAAATTCCAAAATAAGTTTACTTGTTATTTTCATTATCAGATACATTCATCAATGGGGCAGTAAATATACACATAATTCAAAAAACCATGGTTCAATATGAATCTATGGAAACCTTTATCATCTTCAAAGTGTCTAACTCTTGCAAATGAATGATCACCCATATCGTATCGCATTTGCATAATAGTTTCCTCATCAAAGTGGTGGCCAGTATGTAGTTTTCTAATTCTGTTATGTGTAGTGGTAAAGTAACCTTTTCACGTGAAGGAGCATTCAGTAAGAATAGCACACAGATAGGGTTAAAACATTCACCATACAATTATTTGAATCTATTTTTATATAACACTAATGGGTTTTTATCAATAAGGAGTAAAATTCTGAAGATTTGATTCTATGTATATTAAGCTTTTTTGCTTATGATTTAGTATGTTGTAATTTTATATTTGAGTTGAGATTGCATTCATTATCAAATAAACTTGACATCATAATGAGTTGTTAAGTCTAATAACTGATAAAAGCATTTTTCAGTTCTTTGCACAGTTGTTATAATTTACAAAGAAAAAGATAAATGTCTCTTAAAGACCTAAAAAAAGATTAAGATAATGTTATTCAATAAGAATCTATGGAAAAAAATAATATTAAATTAAACTACATAAAGAAGAACTATAATGAATTACCAGCTTCTTCCTAAAAAACTATTAGCACATTTCGAAATATTTGGAATCGCACATTACTTGTTGAAAAGAGTATGAACTTATCTATTAATAGTATCTCCTTCCATCCATATTCTATGTTTTCTTTAAAAATGTAAATATTGTAGTTTATGAAAATATAGATAAATGATAATGTGCTGGCTAGTACATTTTTATGAAGTGCGTTTTTTATTAAGTCATTGCTGATTCTTTTTCCATCTCTTCTGACAATAAACTCAAGCCATATATCTTTTAATCCAAAATTTCTAAGCTCTGGTAGCATTTTTCGGGTTAATGCTGACCATCAAAATTTTTGGTTTTGTTCTAGAAATATTTGGTTTTATAACAAAATCCATTTTATATGTAATAAAATTTTCATGTCTACTTTGTTATCAATATGTATTCATATCTTTTGTGTATTAGACTTTTTCTAAAGATAAGGTTTTTTACTTACATCAAGGTGCTCATAGCGAAATACTTTGATTATCAATATGTTAACTCAGTGTTTCTCAACCTTTTAGTATTCACGGCCCAATTTTCAATCATAATTTTCATCGCACCCCCCTCCCCACCGCATACAATAAAATATATACAATAATAAGGTATTTTGAGTATTTTGGCGCTAAACCTACACTACAACCTTAATTTTAAACTTTATAAATTACCAAGAATACCGAAATTTATTGACATTTTGCAACACCGATCCTCAGCATTGAAAAAACAAGAATCCTATGCTTTTTTATTGCTCTTGCGTCCCGCCATGTCGGGCATTCTCACGGTTTCGCGAGAAGTTTCTATTTGTCTGATCAGCAAAAAATTAAGCTAGGAGCGTGTGCAGATGTGAACAAATGTTTTCTCATAGGGAGAAGGAGAAAGTTCTATGCGCAAATTTCAATTCCAGACAATCTCATTCGAGTCGATCCTTCCATCGCTATTGAATCTATTCTGAATGTGTATATTATATATATTTTCGTGTAATTGCAATTCACCGTATTAAATATTCACGGCAGCAGACTTAAGCAGAATCATGGATAAATTTTTAAACGGGCGTAAGCGAGCATTAGACGATAGACAAGCATCAACAAGTACACAGATGAGCGTGGTTCCGAAAATAAAATCGAGAAAATATTCTCAAGAATACTTAAATTTTGGGTTCACTAGTACTGAAGTAAATGAAGAAGAAAGGCCCCTGTGTATCATTTGCTCTAAAATGTTGGCGACAGACAGCATGAAACCTAATAAACTTAAACGACATTTGGAAACGCTTCATAGTGAGTACGTAAACAAACCCAGAGAATTCTTCGAATTAAAATTAAAATCATATGAAAAGCAAAAATCATCGTTTAAAAAACTTTGTCTGTGAATGAAAAGCTTTAATTGCCTCTTACAAAGTTTCATATAAAATAGCCAGATGTAAAATGCCACACACCATTGGTGAAGAGCTTATTTTGCCAGCCGCGATTGATATTGTAGAAATTATGTTTGGAGATAATTTCGCAAAACAAATGCAGTCTATACCTCTTTCAAATGATACTGTTGCCCGTCGAATTGATATAGCTGAAGATGTAGAGTGTCAGTTTTTGTCGAAGTTGAGTTACAAATTGTTTTCAATACAACTCGATGAGGCAACAGATAGTAATAAAGATGCTCATTTCATCGCCCATGTTAGATTTTGTGATGATTTGTCAGTAGTAGAAGAATTACTTTTCTGCAAACCAATAGAACTCAAAGCAACAGCACTCGCTTTATTTGCTATCTTAAATGATTTTATGAACGAGGCAAACATAGAATGGAAAAATTGCGTCGGAATATGCACGGATGGTGCTCGTTCTATGTCAGGAAGATTCCAAAGTATTCAAGCACTTGTGAAACAAAAATCGCCACAGTGCGTCTGGACACATTGCATGATCCACAGAGAAGCTTTTGTTTCCAAAGAAATGAGTCCTGGTTTGAATATTGTGTTAACTACGGTTGTAACCGTAGTAAATTATATAAAAATGAGACCCCTGAAATCAAGAATCTTTTCCGCACTTTGTAAAGACATGGGTACAGTACATTTAGCGTTACTATTTTATTGCGAGGCAAAATGGTTAACACGAGGGAAATTTTTGCAACGTGTTTATGAATTAAGAGAAGAAATCGCCGTTTTCCTACAAGAGGAAAACAGACCGGAAGCTGAGAATTTTCGCGATAGTTTATTTGTGTTGAAATTGATCTATATGGTCAACATATTTGAGAAATTAAATAACTTGAATCTTCAACTGCAAGGAGCAAATACACATATATTGGATACGAGTGATAAAGTTAATGCTTTTTGTAGGAAATTGGAATTGTGGAGCAGAAATTTAAAGCAAGAAAACTTAACAATGTTTGCAAATTTGAATGATTGTATTAAAACTTACAAGGCTGAAGAACAGCATGTAAAAGTTGTTTTTGTAACCATTGAAAATCATTTTGCAATGTTAGCAAAGAATTTTAAAAAGTACTTTCTTGCTGACGACAAACTGATATCAAGTTACAAGTGGGTGAGGGATCCATTTCAAAATATTCCCGAAGGACTCTCAATCGAAGAGGAAGAAACCTTCATAGACTTCACGGCAAGCGGAGAAACCAAAAGACAATTTAGTAATAAATCACTCTTTGAATTTTGAGCAGGAGTGGATGATGAGTTTTCTGCACTAAAAACAAGGGCATTTCGCATTCTACTATTATTTTCAACATCTGACCTTTGAGAAACTGGATTTTCTGCGGTGGCTTCTTTGAAGACAAAATATAGATCTCAGCTAAATATAGAAAAAGAACTGACAGTGTCTATTTCTAATATTAAACCCTCCTTCGAAAAACTTTGCTTTGAAAGACAGGCCCAAGGAAGTCACTAATAATTATTAAATTTGTTTTTAATTTAGTAAGTTGTTTTAATTTAATAAGTTAATTATTAAATATGTCGAAATGTATTTTGTTTTGTATGTGTGTGTGTGTTCTTTCCTTTCAGTCACTTTATCAATTTTTTTAAATAACATTTTCTCTTGGATATGCTCACGCCCCCCCCCCATCAGTGTGCCGCGCCACCCTAGGGGGTCGCTCCCCACAGGTTGAGAATCACTGTGTTAACTGAGAAATTGCATAACAGTTGATTTTTTTTTTCACTTTAACTTGTAGAAACTTGATAAACAATTTCAGTATTAGTGCCTGGCTTTATTCAATTATTGATTAATTCAGAGCACTTAATATTTATTCTTGGGTAGAATTTATGACTATTAGTTAACTATTTATCAAAGATCACATCTACTTGATAATAATTTAATTTGAGGTCAGTTACGATTTCAATCTACTATAGAATATTCCAAAGATGATTAAAGATTATTAGTGGGTGAAGAATGGATTTTGTGTATTAAAGGTCTTAACATTATTGCAGCAGATAAGTTTAAATTTAAATTATTTTAAAATTTCATAAATTTTACCATTATATATGCTTTGAATGTTAGACAAAAATACAATCTCCATCTCTGTCTTGTTTGACCGTTGCATAAACTGAACCAGTTCGTCTTTATGCTGTAAATACAAATCATTCATTCAATAATTTTGCTTTGATTTCTAATAAGCGTATAATAATAGTATATAAAAAAATACAATTAACATATTATATTCATCTATATTATATGTAATATAGAAAGGAAATTTTGTGATTTAATACAATTTTGTCTAAAAGTTTGTCATTAGTACAAGATTATTAGTAAAGAAAATCCAAAAATTTATCTAATTACATTCATTTTAGATTGTATTTATTATGCAAGAAAACTTTTATAATTACCCAACCTAAAACTTTATAATACTGTACAAATACCCAATCTTTTTCAAAACATGCTTAACTATCAATCATATTTCTTGACAAAATGAATAATGAGTTAATGTTCAAATTCTGTTTATTACAGATGCATTTATTTTCTTAGATTTCTTTTTATTAAAGAAGAATGACAAAGCTTCATATAGTAGCATAATTATTAGGTTGAAAATGTTCTTTACTATTCTTGGTTAACGAATTCACTCCAGATTACGTTACAGATTATTAACGAGAGTCCACAAATTTGTAAATAGGATAGGTATTATCAGTTTAACAGTATGATTCCGGATACTATTCAGTACGAAAAATTTAAAAATTTTTGATTTCCCCTGCAAAATATACAGAACCAGAGAATAAAGATCAAAAATATAGATTTTGAATTTTATTATATATTTACGAAGCATAATTTAAAAGCATATATTGAAAATAAACAACATTTATAACTATTCCATCAACAAAAATTTAATGTTGTAATTTATGTAACTCTTAATGAATATTTTAAATATATTTCTTAAAAGAAAAAATAAACAGCATATCTTTTCAGTATAGTTAATTAAAAGATTAAGATTTTAGTCGGAACTTAGTATCTGCAATGTTTTACATAATAGTGCAGTAATTAAGTAGAATAGTACATTGTCAGAGTATTATTGAAAATTGTGCCCTATATCAAATTTGGAAGCATGCCAAAGGTTGCCCAAAAACCCTGTTCTACAACATCATTCACATACTATGCAAGTGATATATACAAGTCAGAATTTTTTCTTAAAATGTATGCAAAGATCTACTAAGAAATTGTCTTATTGTTTTTTGGTAAATACAAATTTCTTTTTTGATAAATGAAAATCTACCATTAAGTAATTATCTTGCGGAATGTAGCTTAATATTTGTCACAAATGTTGATAATTGAAGCCTATTGAATTGAAAAATGCTATTAAGATTTCTAGAGTTATAACACCAACAATAATCACAGAGGTACATATACTACTATGATGAAAAGAAAAAGAAAGTATTTTCAATCATTTTGGATATTTCCCAATGTAAAAGCTGATGATGACCATATTTTTTAATTTTATTGTGAAACACACATTTGTTGAATTTATTCAAATGAATTATTAGCTATATATCTGCTATGTATGAGTATAACCAGTTAAGTAGATTTTTAATTTATTATGCGAAAGTTGAGTTTTGAATGGTCTATAAAATAATTTATTTCTTGTATATTTTCCATATGAATTCATCTGAGCAAAGTATAAAGCTTCTATGTTTTTTAAAAAAAATTTCTAAAACTTTTCCTAGAAGAAATGTCAAATGATTTTGAATAATATTTTTAATATTTAAAAATGAAAATATAAAAATTGCTAAGTAGAATAGTAATAGTTTCTTAGAAAAAAAAAAAAAAACAATGCAACTATCTGAAGAGGAATAGTTTCCGTGTAGCCATCATCTTTTATAAAAGCACCATAGTTGGACCTACAGTGTGGCTACCGGATCATATGCTATATACTAGTATTAAGTGAAATTATGTACTGTATTCTAGTTTACATATGTAATATACTTAATTGACTACTCGTACTGGAAAAATGCATAAATGTAGGTATGTACCGTTCTGCTAAACTTGTTTATTCTTGAAACCACAATCAAGGTACAGGTAAGTGCATGTACTGTAAATATGTGCATATTCATGTACAAAATGGTATCATATATGTGAAAATATAAAATCCACTAACGAAGTCCATCAAAATTTTTAAACCGTACCAAATATTAAATCGCTAGTTTTGAATTTAACGCAAATAACACATAGATGTGTGAAATAAATGTAGAGTTTGAGAAAGCATCAAAGAAAATTTAAATGAAAACAGAATACCCTTTTTAGCAATGCCAAAAAACAGAAAAGAAAAATCTGCAGTTTATTTTTTAAATTCTAAAGGATAATCATCAAAAATATGGAATTTCGGGAAGAAGATGGGTTCAGGAAAAAGATACTGAATATAAACTTATGAAAATACATATAAAAAACTCTTGAAATACGTTTTTTCTTCTCGGCATTTGTTTCTCTGCTTGAATGATATGGGGATTTATTTGAGATGGGGGATTTTTGCGTTTTTGGCTTGCGTTTGTTTTGAATAAGGTTAGAAGGAGTTAGATCCCTCTAAAAAAAGATGAAATCCCTAGGGTGAAAAATAGATTTCTTTTCCGTTTCAATGACTCCACCGGGTTGCCTATAAAAGGCTACTCTAC
Organism: Latrodectus geometricus; assembly: GCA_026290005.1. Lineage (NCBI taxonomy): Eukaryota > Metazoa > Arthropoda > Arachnida > Araneae > Theridiidae > Latrodectus > Latrodectus geometricus. The sequence continues at coordinate 5,016 of JAPDSC010003584.1, read as the reverse complement.
GTATTTAATGTTTTTATTTACTTCTTTAATTTTTCCTTTTTGCATTTCTTTTAGTTCTTCCTTGTAAAATTCATAAAAATATTTTTCCTTTAGATTTTTATTCAGGAAGTATTTTTAAAATATTTAACAATTAAACACACATTATACACGCTACTTTACAAAATTATTTCGGCATAGAAAACAAAGCCCACAAAAATATTTATTAACATAGATTTGACAAACTGTATTTTATTTTATTATATTTAACTCTTTTATCACAAGGAAAGAATATAAATATTAAAATCTCTTACTGAAGAAAATGTGTTCAGTTACCAATATTACAACATACGATTTTCAAATATTGTACAAAAATGCTCCAACAAAATATTAAAACGATTATTTATCAAACAAAATAAAATGTTTTGTCTTGCTTTTTTATATTTTTACTTGATTGTTTTTAATAGAAAGTAATTGTGGTAATTGTTTTTTCTTGAATGGAGCGGAGTATTCTGAATCAAAAATATAAGTGGAAGTCGAAGTAAGAGTGTCGCACTTAGATGGTGTTCGCAGCATATCCAAATGCGTCATATTTAGAACTTATGTTAATCATACAATGGAAATAATTAATAATATCATTTCAAATAGTTTTGAAGTGAAAATTATCAGATATTTTTAGAAAATAAAAATTCTACTATTTTGTTATATTGAGGGCTTAGAATTGCGAAAATTCTTTTGCTTAATTAATTTATCTTGTTTATTTTTCCATGAACAAAACTAATCCAAGTAAGCGAAAAAATGACTGTTGACTGACTAACAAACAAAGCATGAGCAAAACAGATCCTTTATTCAGAGCTCAAGTATTCATTGGTCCTAATTTCTCTTAGAACATGTAATATGCAGCTAAGGAGCTTTTACCCTAATGTCAGTATCACCTATTGATAATAATTTAAATAAAAAGGAATTTCATTTTGATATGCCCATTTAGTAAAATTGTAGTACAATCTAAACATTCCAAGTTTTACACTTGTTCTTAAAAATGCTAAAGGTGCGTAACTGACCTCGAGTTCCAAATTTTCCTTTTTTTGCATGCTTTTATTAAACATGACTAGATACGAACTAATTTCTAAGGTATTTAAATTTATAATTAAAATGAAAATTTGAATTATGAAAGTTTGTCTCAAGTTATTTTCTTTTTTTTTAATCTCTAATTCGGATTGCATAAGATTATTCATTACGTGATACAGTCTCAATTTTTTCAATACTCTTAATAAGTCTTTTAATTTGCTTATAGTCTCAGACTTTTGTCAATACTCAATTATTGCAATGCTCTCAATTTTTACCAATGATAAAATTTCGATTTTGATGTAAGAAATCATAATTCTCAACCATGCAAAAATCATAACATCGAGTATAGAATAGATTATGATTTATAAATTCTCAATTTATCAATGAATGAATTCCAATTACTTGCCCAATTTTTCTTTTAAATGAAATTAATCATTTATGTAGAGTATTTAAACCAGTAGTAACTTGGTTGCTGTCTCATAATTATATTTACGTATAATAGTATATCATAAGATATACCTGAAGAAATATAATGGTACATGTTGAAACAAAAACAAATACTTTTTGTCAACGAAATACATAAAAGCAATGCAATGTTGATAACAGTTTAGAAAATTTTACTAACCACAAATTACACAAATGGCAAGTTTTTATAAAAAGATTTATTCTCAGTGAAGTAAATAAAATATTTTCAGTATTTTTCTCTGGTTAAAAATACATTGAATTATTACATAATAAAAAACATGCATTTATTTGAAGAAATTTATCTGAGTTAAAACGTATATGGAATATTTTATCCCCTTTCTAGAGTGAATATTAATATTCTCTTTGTGTGTATAGCTCTAACATTTTCTTTTCTAACATTTGCTTTAATTTTTCACTTAAGTTACTCTTATTCATTTTTAAATATTTTCGAAGTACAATTTTTTATCAGAAAACTTTAATTTTTCATTTTAAGTGTAGTTATACTGTTGCTGAGCTTTTTTGATATTTTAAATTTCAGGAAAGCTGATATTTTAAGTATAAAAACTATAATATATAAAAGATATTTTAAATATTTTTTATATATTCTATACATAAATATATAAAATAATAATATATATATAAATATATAAAAGATATTTCAAATATAGGAGGAAATTATATCCAACTTACAATACTTATATCCAAAATACTTTATTTCAATTATTGTGCTAACTCTTTAATTTAATGATTGTGTCTCCCTTCTTATCAAATATAAACTACAGTTTAGTTTATTTCACGATTCAACTATTAATGCTAACTTTTATTAATAATTTAGTAAAAAAATGTATTTATATGTTTTTTTTTCAGTCCACAAAATAATATATTACGATTAGAAATGTTCAGTCAACAATTAAACTTTTTCTGGTATTCTTGAAAAATAGTTCCGATGAAAATATTTTTTCTTATATGTAACATTATATCTAATTAGACGTATATAGTAAAACATAATACTACTCAAGTTGCAAATGCTACATATATAAAAAGCTTAGAATTTTATGAGAATTCCAATAAAAAATGAGTTTCTTAATTAATTACTTTTTAAGTCAATGCAAAATTTTTTCATATACAATAAAACATTTATTTAAAAATGATTCTTTTTATTTTGATTTTATCATATTAGATAAAAAAAATTTAATTAAAATAATCGAACCAATTATCAAGAGTATACTGCTCATTTTTTGTCTAAGCTAATCTAATACTTTTTTTTTAATTTTCTAATTAGTACTCATTTTTAGTGTTGTAAAAAATATACATTTTCAGACCTTGCATTTCTTGTGTTTGTGCGACTTATTTTGGATTAGACAGTGCTTATTTAAATGAAAGATGTTCTGGTAAAATTGAAAATTAAGCTCTGAAAAAAGTTAAATTTGGTACAGTGTTTTTTTATAAACTGTATTGCTTCATATCATGCAAAAATACATAAATCTGCATAAATAATGTATTAGTCATAGGAATAATATGAAAATAATGTTAAACAGTTTGAACACAAAAGTAAACCAAGCATCAACTTAATTTTTAATTAGTGAGACATTTTACCGCCATTTTCTGAAAAAACTCAAAAAACTAAATTAGCAGGATTTCTACAAGTTCTTACAAACAGTTTGGCTCGATGTTTACCTGTTTTGAGAAACTAGCCTTTTTTTCTACTGTAGTACAGTTGTGCTATCTTCCACTTGCATACATTATTCTTGCATGTATGCCCTACGTGTACTTAAGAGATTCAGTTTGATGCTTTGCGATGGCTAATAGGTAATATGTGTACAGCATTACCAAAACACCATGCAAAGTGGATTTTGGTATGTCCTGGAGTAAAGCAATGACCTATATGCGCAATTTATGAACAAATTAACGTTGTGAAACAACAATTTATAAATCTGAGAATACCTTTCAGAAAAGCCCTTAAAGTAAAATTGCTAAAAATTAACATAAATATTTTATTTATTAACTAATTAATTATTTAATTGTTATACCAATTATTACGCAACTATATCTGTATTAAAAATGTAATTACCGTTCTTAATTAACAGTTGAAATTTTGAAAAATGACAATGGCACTATGATTTCGATGTGAACTGTAGTTTTAAGAACATCATTACCATGCAGCAGGAAATTAATATTTAATAGGTATTTAATATAAATAATAAAGATAATTTAAAAAACTTTCCAAAATATTGTTCTGAATATTTGAAGATTCTTAAGTCCTATAAGATTAATAAAATTTCGAATGGCTTTATGAAAATAATTAAATAAATACTTAAGGAATATTTATTAACATGCTAGATTGAAAAATATTAATTGCATGTTTGAATTAATAAATATTCTTTAAATATTTATTTACATATTCATTGCCTTTGAAATTTAAAATCAAATATGTAAAAAAATTTTAATTGCTTGGTATTTGGAATAAATTCGTAATATTTAGATAATTTATTATTTATATTTTGACTTATTTTATTATTATTAAGTTTATATCTTCAGAATAAATTCCATAATTAATTGTATCCATAAGTAAAACGAAATAATAAAAATAATTTTAGTACAATGTCAAATTATCGTTAAGTAATCATCACAGAGCTGAATATTAGACACGATACAAATAATTTTTCCATCATTACTCAAAATAACTAATATTTTTATTTTTACTAACTATTCCTTTGAAAATTATTAATTAATAAACTTTAAACAGAAAAATATGGCAACAATCTAATTTGATTATTTTTCAATACCTGAATTTAAAAATTTTTTTAACCAAATTAATTCTTCCCAAATTATTCAATCACTTTACTTATATTTTTTTAATAAATAAATTTTTCTTGTGAGCTGGTACAAGCAATAAATGCGTAGTTTTTAGTCTACTTTTTCACAGTTCTGGGAATACATTTTTGGCAAATATTTAAGAAGACACAAGAGGCGAAATTTTCATTCTAAGAACACATTAAAAGACATTTTTCTCTGAATAATAAGAATGATAAAAATTCTTATATATACATATATACCGCACATTTTAATCGCAATCAACCGGAGAAATATTTAATGATGTTTGACTTCGGGGAATATGCTGGTAAACAAGATTTGTATTCATTCTACAATATTTTTTAATCCTAAATGCAATTTGAAAAAGAAATCAATTTAAAAATATGCTTCTTTGCTTAACATTTGCGTAATGAGTTTTGGAATTATATTCTGATCTATGGAAATTTTAATTAATTTGAATAATGATGGAAAACAAAGAATCATAAAACAAAAATATTTTATTTAGAATGGATATTTTTGGAAGTGATTGTTTTTTAATGTTGTTTATGTTATAAATATATATACTCAGTTAAATTATATATATATATATATATATATATTAAAAGACTATCAATTTTTAAAACATACATACTAAAAAAAAAATTTCTCTTTTATGATTCTTTGTTTCCATCATTATATTTTTTTTTTATAATT
>JAPDSC010003576.1:136469-148311 GCA_026290005.1 Latrodectus geometricus | reverse complement strand
CCCTTCATTACCCTTTTCTCCATCTAAAGTCTGTGATGGATGGTGTTCAATATTTACAGTTTTAGATGGGAAATATTGTTAAACAGTTTTTGAAAGCCAGTTAAGGAAGAGCCGGGGTATTTCACTAGAGCATTTTGTGCATTTTATCGTTTTCTTTTTTTCTTCCCCTTTCAGAGAATGATACTGAGAGTTTTGGTAAAAGCTTGGAAATGACGGATTTGATTTATTTTTATCGTCTGCTTTTTGGAACACATCGTAAATTTTGATCCTTGGGAAGAAGTAAAAGTGAATACGGTTGATTCGAGATTTGACAAGAAAACAAATTAGAATGGATTTCGAACAAAATATGAATTATCTACTCCGCATGAAAAAATAATAAAACTGAAAAATGCATACTATAAATGATAAAAATCGTGTGGCCGTTAACCTGGATTTTTATATATATTTGATGGTGTGTTTGAGGGAACTAATTTAAAATTTAAGCTATCGTTTTTGGTTGCTCTGCAAAATGCTAAAATGGTAGTTTAATGGTTAACATTCATATATATATATATATATATATATATATATATATATATATATATATACTTTTAGACTCAATAGGGCATGGATTCATTCAATTTTCATCTCGAACGTAGAAATTTGAGGTAGCCCAGATTCTCTTTAAAGCCACAGGTTTTTTAAAAAAATAACTCATAACAATATACCAAACAATCAGCTAAAGTTTCTTATGAGGTATATTTATATAGTGGCCTTTAATAATAAGCATTTAACAAATAATAATAATGATAATAAGGTCTGGAATTCAATCACCTTCCTGATAGAATAGATTTAGCTCCAACATATTATTTGCTTTTTTTTTCTTGAAAGCGAAAATATTAGAAAATGTTTAATAACAATGCAGTAATAGAAAAGCAGAATTAAAACATTTGACCAAAATTTGTAAGAGACCCTTATTAGCAAATGCTTTCAAAATTTCGAATAATTTAAAAAAAGGGGGGGGATGAGAATTTTATATTATGAAAAGGATACTTTTTTGTCGAAATCCTTCCCTTTTAATTAAAAATAGAACTATATAAGCAACTACAGAAAACGATTTCCTGAAAGAAGAAACGTCGATACAATAAATCATTTCTGTTTACATTTTAAACATTTTTTTTTAATCCTTTTCTTTCTTTTATCCGCTTTTTCAAACTTTATTAAAAGGAAACAAGCGCCAAGAAAACAGCCAACACATCTGCTACAAACACACACATTCACTGAATCTAAATCATTTGTAATCGAAGCAATTCACAGGAAATAAATAAAGGAATAAGAGGGACACACACACAAAGTGAGAAGGAAGCAGATAAAAAAAAAAAGAAAGAAAAATAGAAAGAATTAAGAAGAGTCGGACGCATCTCTGGAGAGAAAGATTGAGAAAATGGGAAGAAAAAAAAAAAAGGAAAAAAAAAGGTGAAAATTTCCGATTCAGAACGGCGAGGAATCCCAAGTAGTGTAAGGCGCCATGGAACTACGTTGTCATGAATAAAAGAGGACGAAAAAGATTTGTGCTACTTGGGAAACGGGAAAATAGTGCAGTTATTCGACAAAATATTTGTCACGGAAAACCTTATTACTACGGCCACTTCACGCGTTTCTCATGCATAATTAAGTATTCCATTAAATTCGTTCGAAAAACTTAATACTAGTTCTCCTTATCAAGCAATCAAAAGACTGCAAACGATGAAACTCGACAATTTTTGTTGAAATTCAAGAAAAAAGTAATGACCTAATTCGAAATAAATCAAACGATAAGCACTTCTTTTAATAGGGTTACCATAAAAATTGGATTTCATTTCAGAAAGTGAAGCGTTTAATAACGTTTTAAATATTAAAATTAGCGGAGTATACTTGATCATTCTTGTTCCAAGAATAAAAAAATAAAAACACGGAACTTCGCTTTTGTATTTTTTCCCCCTGATATTATCTTTTTGAAAATTGAATTTTAAATAAACTGTTTGATTTTCTTTTTTTTTTTTTTGGGGGGGGGGGTGAAACCTTCGAAAATTAAAATCAAATGCAAAAATTTTCCTAAGGTGATATGTTCCACTGAACTGCCAAAAGCTTCAGTGACGAGGTTGATGCCTGAGCTAAGGTCCATTTTGATAAACTTTCCCACAACATTGAAGAAACATTAAAATTCAAGAAATATTACGATGAACCCCGGCTTCCTATGTCCAAATGTGCTGAGCTGACAGCAATGGTTAAGCACGTTAGCCTTTTATTCAGCATTGAGTTCGATTCTCACTCCGAGTATGAATATTTGTAGTGATATATACTGATAACTTTATATTAATAAAACAAAATTAAATCATAATTAAAATGTTTTTATGCGTGTTATCCCTTAAGTTGTTAGTAATAGTGACATTAACATAAAAAAACAACAAAATGTATAAGAGCTGCATAAAATATTTGACAAGAAACATTAAAAGATAAATAATAACATCGCAAACGATATTATTTAAAAAATTTCAAGATTCAAGAAAACTTGAGATTTAAAATAATTAAATGAAAATAAATTATAATAAAAATATTTTCCTTTCTGTTAAATATACGCAAATAAAAAATGAAGATAAATATAATATACAAATGCTCTATAAAAATATACAAAAATACTAAATATAATTAAATAAAATATGTACGGAGAAAGTCAAACAAAACGATAATATCTGAAAATGTTTAGGAATTTGAGGTTTCCCTAAATTAATCGAAAATAAAAAAGAAACGTTTAATTTACTTTTGAGATTAAAAAAGAAACAAATATTAAATGTAAAATAAAAAATTATATGAAAATTACAAAATCTTTAAAAATAGTTTAAGCATTGTGTTAAGAATACCTTCAAGTGATAAGTTCGAAAGATATATAAAAAAAATCTTTAATCTTTCGAAATTTTTTTAAACTGAAGAACACGATTCTTACACTAATTAAAACAGCAGACGATCAAAAATGTCTGATTTTGAGCGATATTTTAATATATATATATATATATAGAAGATGATAGACAAAATTAACAAATATAAATATTACAAAAAAACTATAAAAAATACATATGTAACTAATAACTAAATTTTCAAAAATTAGTTAATGCAAAGTGTCTCATCATGTCAAGTGTGATAAAATTGACAATAGAAATTTTTTGAAAAATATTAAGGAAGAGTATTCTGTTAATTAAGCGAAAATAAATCGCAAAGAAAATAGTTTGCTTTATACCAGAAATATAAAAGTATAATACAAATATATAAATAAAAATACTAAAACTTTAAAAACAGTTAATACAAAGTTTAAAAAGACATTTAAATAATGACAGCAAGAGATGCAAGCGATAATATTTGAAATTCTTCTAAAAGATTAAAGAACTCGAGGTTTCTATTAATTAAACGCGAAAATAAATCACAAAGAAAATGTATAATTTTAGACTGGAGATTAAGCAAGCAAAAAATAATAGTTTCTTCCTACTTCAACGCAGGGGTTTATAATAGCATACATTATTTATTTAGAACAATACCGTGGCAACAGTTAGGAATAATTCTTCGGAACTGCTTGCTATGTGCTCATTAAACTGGGTTGAAAAATGACAGTAATCTCCGCGCGATTATGAAGTATTAGAGCACCGAACAATTTTAAACTAAAATTACAAAATGAAACATAAAAAAAAAAAAAATCCCAGCAGAATAAGGATTGTTAATCAAGTAGTTCATTAGGAAAACAGAGGCATTGTTTGCTTCGACTACGTGCCCTAGCTTGTTAAACATGGTTGGGAACCACACCGAAATTTCCACAAGTTTTACCTAGATCAAAAATGATAAATGAGCCCGCATTCTAGCGTGTCTTTTAAATTAATAATCCAAACAAGTGACATCGCTTTGATGTTGGAACTTAAGTGGGAAAAAAATTAATTTTTCTAGCAATGAATATCTTAGAAACTATAAATTTCCCTACCTAATAAAAAAAATAAACAACTACAACTTCCACTTGCGCAAGACTAGCCGTATCCTTTCGCTTTTTTCTGTTTTGTTCTAGCTGTTTCCTGCCACTTCAGCACGCTAAATCAATCATTTTTTGTGACAATTTACCACTTCGAGCTGCGGATGGGCTATTTATAACAATAATTATTATTTAAGGACAGTGGATAAAAAGGGAAAAGCACTTAATTTTGAAGCATGGTGTGTCTTTCGAGAATAAAAAAACGTTCCATTGGCGTCTGGATTCCTCAAAATTTGGAGTGGTAAAAGAAAAAGAGAGTTGCAAAATGCACATCGTAATGATCATCGTCTATGAGTGGAAGGCTTTGTGTGTTATTTCGAATGTTCGCGGAAATAGTAATTGCGCACACTTTTGCTGGTCCGTGTGTTTAATTGTTTCACTTAGACATTAAGGCGCGCGTCCACGAATCACGTATTTCCAATGTAGCTACGTGACAAGGCACTGTCCTTACTATACAATACGGGTAGATAACCTTTTTAGACCAACCGCCCACTTTTATATCATCGTCTGCATAAGAAAAGTTCTGACTGCCCACTTATTCCGGTGTAATTTAATGCAAAGTACTAAGCAATTGCAAAGTTTTTCGTTTTTAGCAAACAAATCAAAAACTATTCGCTTAGAATATATATTTATCTTATAAGGTCACACAAGGTCATAATTATCATCAGAAGGCCGAATCAAATTATTAAGGTCATTATCTGAGACTTAAGCCATTGAAATACTTGCAAATGGAGAGAGTGGGATGTTGGATGTCTAATATGGGAACTCTAATGGAACACACTATTTGTTGTTCTAGAGAAAAAAAAAATGGTGGTTATAACTTTAGAACACCCAACAAACTAAATATTCATTGTTTTTTTTTTTTTTTTTTTTTTTTTTTTTTTTTTTTTTTTTAAAGTGTATCAGTATTTCAAAAATTGTTGATGAATTGTTCGTAGTATTGCTCTGTTGTTAAAGTGTAGTATCACTGGAGCAAGGATATAATCGAAAATAAGTTTTGCATTGCCTATAATAAGGTATATTAGTGCATACAATAAGGTACATTAATCTAACCTTATACAACACAGCTAGAGACTTATGTCTTATAGTAATAGCTCCAGTGCATATAATAAGGTACATCATACACTTTGACATTATTGCTGAAACAGATAAACGTCTTTAGGGAGGAGTATACGGAGATTAATGTGTTGCAATGGAACGATTTACGTACCAAAACAACCAGAAAAGTTTTTGACATCAGTTGAAGATGACAATACAACAAATTGGGTTATATATGGAATTCTAGAGTACTTACACATGAGCACTTAATAAGGTGTTCATAATAATATGATTAAATCTAACAGTTTTTATAACAGTACAAAATTCCTTCAGTTTATTATGAAGTTCTGAATCTTTAAGAACTAGTTTGTAGAGAACAAGAGGACTACTATTGTTTGACAGAAGAACAAATATATGGAACAAAAAGAACTAAAGAACAAAATGCGAAGCTAAGAAAACCTATTAGCAGGCCCATATTACCAAGTGCTCATAATAATGTAACTCAGACAAATACATTTAGCATAGCACAAAATCCTTGCCACATATAAAAAAATAAACTATCAACCAATGATCAGCACATGTCAAGATGATTGACGCTACTTGACCGAAGTAGAATCTTTAAATGGAATTTTTCATTATGTGCATCTTATTTCAGATTATAATCCTGTTAATATTTCCTTTCTTTTTATCTGCATATCCTTAAATAATAGTTAGTAATATTCAACTACATAAATTGAATTAGATTCCGTTTCTTGGCGTAGTCATGGCAAATCTAGCAGTTTCTTAGGAATTAGCACGAATCTAGCCATTGCAGGCAAAGTCGCAAAAATGTTGCCAACCACTTACAAATTTAACATGTTTAAAGTCAGCAAAGGCAATTTTTTTTGCTTCTTTTTCTCAAAAATATTACGCCTAAATTGAATAAGCTGTAGTGTCTGTGTCTAAATAAATTGTTGCAATTTTTTGTATATATGTATATATGAAACAAGCATGCTTGACAATGTTAGCGCTAATATTATATCTGATCACTGAAACAATCGAGTACAATTAAATTAGAAAGGCCTTGATCCGTCGCCAAGCATAAAATGTTATCGCGAAATAGAGCAGTAGAAATAATAAAAAGCCTTCTATGTACAGATTTTTATTGTATCCATATAAAGTTCTTTTATTACGTTCATACTATTGTAATGTAATCTTTACTAAATATATAAGCCAAAATAACGATATAGTAAATAAAGAAATGAAATAAATCAATAAAAGTTAACAGTACGATCAATAAAAGATAAAAAGAAAAATTGTTTTAAATGTTCCCACTTCAAACTAGTTATTACTAATAATTCATTGGTTTTCACCAAAAAACTTTTTAAGTGAAAAATAACTCCAAAATCAATTTAATAGTGTTATTTTAATAAATATATTGGTATCACTATTAATATAAACAACCTCATAGAAGCGTAAGCATAAGATTCAAATTTCTAGAAAACGTTTTAACATTAAAATAAAAAAATCTCGCGATAGAACGAAAAATTTAAGAAATTACTAATATATGCAATTAAAAAATGATTGAAGAAATTAATGAATATACAATTATGATGACTTGAAATTAAATTTAATTTTAACTTGTTTAACAAAAATGAATATTTTTAAATAGCAATTGGACAGTAATATTAGTTTGGGGAAAAAGTTATCCATTATTTTTTCGGTAGACGTCTGTAGTGATCGCTATCTCGTGAGGTATCTATCAAACAATTTCAAATTTACGCTCATTGGAAAGGTGACAATTGACACTAAAATATTTTCTTGCGGTTTTTTGTTTGATTAATTCAGTTACGAGTACAAGGTTTTAAAAATAGAAGACAACAAACAGAAAATTCGATACATTTTAGTTTTTCTTTTATAATGGCGAAAATGTTAACCAGGTGGCTAAAATTGTGAAAGGTGTTTATCGTCCTATATATGACTGTAACAACCAGTTACGCACAATTTTGGTTTCGTCGATTCCGTTTGGGTATTTGGATGCTAAAGATGCACCTCGCATGGATACAACATCGTCGAGAATGTCTATAAAATACCAAAAATTATCAAACTTGACAGCATGTCAGCAGTCGTAGCTTCGACAAGACCTAAAAATCTACATGAAAACTGTTTTGAACCTTTTTACAAAGCTGAAGTTACAAAGAAGTTACAAAAGAAGTTACAAAAAGTTCTTAAAGAAGTTACAAAAAGTTCACGTAAAAATAATGCATTTCTTTTCCCCAAACTAATATTTAACTGCAAAAAAACACCAATATTGCAAAAAAAGGCACAAAGAGATCTTTTCTCCATCTGTTGCTATTTTAAAAGAAATATATGAAAAAATAACTGTACTAAAACTAATGATTTATCGCCGAAATCAGAAGCATTTGGCGAAGGTACAACGACCCGATAGATTATGATCGTCGACAACTCTCATTGAATACAATATTAAGTGCTAACCCACTCAAATAGTTAAACGACAACTTGATAAATTAGAAACAAACTAACTAAATTAATTACTTTTAGTTTATACATGCAGTTTACTTTAGATTCAGCGCATGTACATGCAAATCTGAACAAAGTAACGAAAAAAAAAAAAAAAAAAAGAAAAGAAAAAGCAAAAGTATAATGTTAAATAAATTATATGTTTATAACAGTCAAAATTTCGGTCTTATGTACTTTAGAGCGATTAAATATTATTATAGCAATATATTTTCGTATTATCGAATAATGCCACTAAACAAGTCAACTACTTAATTATTTCACACTATGTCCAAGTGCTGATGTCAACACCGAAGCACTGAGCAGAATTCTAGATTCACTTTTTGATTGGAACAAAAATCGAATCAGCTGCTTTTCACACCAGGTTAACGTTAGTGTTGTAAAATTTTAGATGCAACTTGATTAAAATTATAACTATAACAGTGAGTACATATGGAGTATAGGCTCGGTTTACTTTTATCATTTTAATATTTTTTTTATTAACCATGAAGTGGTTGTTTCTTTCGTTACAGTTGAGATCATGTGTACGTCACTTTATTTTACTTATAATTGGTCTGTGAGTTAAACAAATAATCGTTTTCACCAATAATGTTGACTATACAATTTTGTCCACCCATCAAAAACAAGTCAATTTGTCAGTGGGATTAGCTCTTCAGTGAGCAGTTGGAAAGAAAATGTTGGCCAATATCTTAGTGGGAGATTGGTTATTTTATATATTATTGGAGATTTGTCTCTCTTGATACCGCTATTAAAAATAAATACTTATTCATCATTAAGTAAAGATAAATTTATTTTATGTAGCATGTAAAGCACATTAGATATTAATATTTGATTGCTTATGCAAGCAATAAATCTTTATGGTTAGTTTAAATCGGCAAGGACGATTTAAATATTTTTTTTTTAAATAAATTTTCTTAAGTTATATTTATTATGTAAAAATAACATAAAGAAGTTTCTTAAAAACAATTTTCGATTTTAAATGGATAGTTGTCTTTTTATTACATATAAGCAAATTTTAACACATAACATAGCAAAACACTTTAACAAATTCCATAATCGAGAAAGAAGGTTAAAGAAAAAGATTAACGTACGGTATCGTAAAAACACTAATTTCCTTTCAATGGTGAGAGAAATAAAAAAAGAAGCCAATCTTTCTAAAACGAACACGGAAACTCACACGCTGGTCACCTACTTTAACGATTTCGCGCCGTACTCTGACGTAACAAGGTAAATTTTTTCCCCATCACTACGATCAAAGAGCATAATCTGGCGAGAAAAAGAGGCTTTGACTCAAGGCCAGATAGGCGCTTTTTTTCTTTTCTTTTTTTTTTTTCCCCCTCACCTCTAGATGATTGAGTCGGATTGGTAGATCATAAACCTGACAGCACGCTATAACTAAAAGCTATATAAATTTCCGTTGAGAATAAAAATATACCCACAAGTCGACTATAAAAATGTAGACACGAAGTATATTGTGGCTTTGTGAAATCGTGCGTAGAAAAAAAAATTCTGCAAAGGCACCCATAACCTGTGCATTGTATAAAACATAATATATAAATAAGTATCACAGAGTTGCTAATAGCTAACAATCACGGTTTATGTGTGTGTGTGAGATTTTATCTATTTATCTTTTTTTACACATTTAACTACACACACCTAAAAAATTCATGTGAACCGCACGATTATTTCTGTTAGGTAAAATGTGATTGACTTTTTTTTTAATGTCGTGTTGTTAAATTTTCGTGCAATGAGCGAATTTATTAATTCATAACTCTTCTTGACGAGAAAAGGATATTTGTCATGTTCGGCAAATTAACAATATTGCGCATGCGCAGAAACAACAATGCATAGAACAAAATACCTATGTTTTCGTGTGAGTGTTGGGTAACAATTTAGAAAGATATATTAATTAGAAAATGCTCATGAAAAATTGATATTAACCTAACTAACTTAATTTGTGAATATAACGTCTTTTTCTATCAAGTTATATTGAAGATATTAACAAATTTTATTTTTTCTTTTATATCTATATATAATTTAGATTATTAATTTTTTAATCTCGGAATTCTTAAATATAAACAATATTAATTTTAAAAAAAATGTTTGGTTAACCTACACTTTAAGGTGCCCCCATAATTCTCACCAAGTTTTTATTTTGTTTATTAAGTTTGCTTATATTGTCTTCATTGAAATTTCATTATGTATTGGCAGCCATACATGTTTCCACGGTGTTCAGCGCAAACAGGAATGGCTCCAACCAAAAATCGCCAAGGGGGCACGCTCAAATATTGTTTTACCAAATGTTCTTTATTTTTATCAACCCACGTAAGGAGATTTAAACTCGATATTTGATATGAACAGTAAAAATATTTTTCAAGGTAACAGTTAAATATTTAAACACATGTAATAGATCTTATATTAACAGAAAAAAACTAATTAAATTTAACTAATTTAATTAGATAAATTAATAAATCTAACGAACAATTTCAAAACAATGTCAGGAAACGAAAGTGCAATTTATTCTTCAAATAGCCATATGGCATTTAAATGGAGTAGCACAGGACAAACTCACTATGGTATAAAGGTAGAATCACGTCATTAGTAAAGAACAGTCCCAGGTTCGATTCCAGCAATTCTTGCACAGCAGAAGTTAAATTTCTGACTTCCACATTTAGCACTTTGGTATGGACGCTTAAAAATTTATCAAATTTCCTTTTTTTTTTAATTCTATGTTGTAAAAGTCCTTGAAATAATAGTCTTGAAATAACAATTTATTTGAAGTAGAATCTTATCAAAAATTACAAGTTCACAATTCTAGAAATAGTATATTTCAACAAATTAGATTAGATTTCAACAAATAATCTGGAATACAAAAATTATAAAAAGAGGAACAATATAATGCATTCCAAAGTGAAATAATACACAGAAAACAACAGGTGTAATAATTAATAAAAATTATTTGCATAGTATTATTGAGCGCCAATTTCAAGAAGTAAAAAAATACAGTCAAAATAATTCAAGTTTTGTAAAATGAGGGAAACATTTTCTACACCAACAATTTTAACAAAAATTCTAGCTACAGAGCCACAAGTAAAGGTAACACCGACGAATCGGCCATTAACGGCATCGATGAAGGAATAAATGATTTCGAACAGAAAAAAACGGCCACAAACAATTTTTCCAAGAGATGTTAATACATAATTTAACCTTGTTACATCAGAAAAGCAGAGAAAGAAAACTGGCAAGAGTCCAAAATACATTCTAGCTCACGTGCGCCAACAGAAATTTTGGTTATAAATGAAAGGAAGGGAAATTTTCTCGTTGATCGTCGTGATTTTTCTTTTTTTTTTTTTTCCTGCTCCCCTTCTTTGCATCTAGCTTGTTGCTTGCCTTATTCTTCTATGGTCTTCGGAAATTCGAAGGGAAATGAGTACATTTCAAGCTGTAAAAACGAATACAGTTTGGAACAAAATTGGGAACATTCACCCTCTGCTGAGAGCTTTTGGGATAAACAGTGTTACACTACAAAATGGAATTTTTTTTCCTGTTCTGTTACATCTGAAGTAATCTGATGCAACACGTCTCGAAAAGATAAACATACAGGAATTTTAATAGCTCGAAATGTTTCCAATTGAGTATCTGTTAACGGGTGAGAGCTCGTTTTATTAGTAAACAATCAGCCATTTTGATTTCAAGTGAAAGTATTCCGTTGGAATTTATGATACGAAAGAACAAATTATTGTTTTAATCGAAAGAAACTGCAAACAATGTTTTGTAAAGTGAAAGAAACTGAAGTCCTAAATTAAACAAGTACAATATAACAGAGAATATTATAATATTAATTACTATAAAGTAATTATAATTAATTTAAATGTTAGCAATTACTGTTCTTACGAATGAATATGAAACGGTTCGGTGTCAATTTGGTAGAATTTGAGCCAAGCTTCTCAATCTACAGGATATCTGGCATATATCAAGTTTTGATTATGATACCTTTTAAGTATGTAAATATGGTTATTAGAAAACAATGAACATTGGTGATATTAAACGATAACAGTGTAAAAGTTTAAATGCAAGCAATTATTGTTCTTACTATAATATATAAAACGATTCGGTGTCAACTTGGTAGAACTTTCTCAATCTACAGGATATTTAGCATATACCAAGTTTTGGTTACGGAACTTTTTAAATATGTAATACGGTTAATCGAAAACAATGAACATTAGTGATATTTAACTTTAATTGTGTAAATGTGTGTTA
>JAPDSC010003576.1:105540-133448 GCA_026290005.1 Latrodectus geometricus | reverse complement strand
TGATGTTAGAGATGCACCACGCATGTGGATACAGCATCGTCGAAAATGTCTATAAAATATCAAAAATGATCGAAGTTAACCGCATGTCAGCAGTCGTAACGCGCAAGACCTAAAAATCTACATGAAAGCTGTTTGAAACCTTTTTACAAAGTGAATCCAAAAGAAGTTACATAAAGTTCACGTAAAAATAATGGATTTCTTTTTCCACAACCTAATATTATAAATATCAAATAAATTAAAAATATTTGCCTTCATTTGGAAATTTAACAACACATACACACATACATATATATAGATCTTATGTTGTTAATTATAATAGGTATAAGTAAAAGATAATAAATGAATGATTATCACAGAAGATAATAAATTAATGAAAACAATGATATTCTTGAGCAAAACAGATCAAATTCTTAATTCAATATTAAGATGCTAACATATAATATTTTTTTAATAGTTTTCTAATTTAAATTTACAAATATGCTCATTTTGTACATTTGAATATACATATACATTCTTAAACTGTTACCAACAAATAAATAGCTAAAGGAAAAAGTAGAATGTTTTATCAAAGTGTAGTTAACTCTATCAATTTTGATAGTCCCTTCAAAAATTCTACAAAATTAAAGCACGCATACCAAGAGCAGTTTTATACTATTTTAATATTTTAAAAAGTTTATCCCCCATGAAAAACTGAAGAATCCAAAACGTGGCTTGCGAAGCGTTCTAGAAAAATCCTTTGATACAATCTTTCCCGGTTTCTTTCATACAAGTATCAAGTATCAGCAGTCTTCCATCTTTTATATAGAAGTAGATAAGCTTGCCAACTTCGTCTCATAACACTAGCGAAAAAGAAAGAAAAAAAGAAAAAGATGTTCTTCACATAGAACGAACACACTCTTAGCGTACGCAAAGAAAGACGTTCCGTAGCGGTTTTGATGTAACGCATTTATCTACCTTCAAAGGGTTTCGAGGCGAAAAGAGAAAAATGCATACCGAAAACAAAACTTAAAAAAAAAAAAAAAAATGGTGAAATGAATAAAGCGGCGAGCTTTAAATTTTTAAGCCCACGTAACCGAAAAGTTGGACGACGCAACATGGCGGAAGCTGATCTTGCCCACCAAACGATATGCAAGAAAAAGTTTAGAAACGAGCGGTGGCAGGCAAGACGAACAGCTGCCTGCTAGTAGAAAAAGAGTGGAAGAAATGAAGAGGGGAGGTCAAGTAGAATAAAAAAAGTAATGAAATATGTTTGAAAGAAAGGTTTTTCTGGGAAGTCAATTTCACGCAGTATGCTTTTAGCAGGAAATTCTTTTCTTCGTGCAGCCATTTTTAGACTGGCATGGAGGTAATTTAATGGCATCTCCTGCACACTTTTACCTTACCGCTAAATATTTCTAATCGTAAAAATATCCACTTTTATTTATTTATTTATTTTTTTTTTGTCTTATAGGTATTATTATTTTCCACCTACTTTCTAAAACGCTTAAATTTCGGAATTAATTCTATATCAAAAAGAAAACGATTCTTAAATAGAAAAGAAAAAAAAAATTCGTTTTGAGTTCTAGTGTAAAGTTAGAGTACGTAACTGTAACTTTGGCGAAGTTAGACGACTGACGACGTGAACTATGAAATTAAAAATTTGCTCTGGGGTTTTCTTTTTAAAAAGAAACTTACAACGCGGATGAAGATTATTTTCCAAATTTTAATTTAAGAATGTACGCTTCTTCAGTTTTAAGTAAGCCTTTAATTAATCCATGTAAATGTTTTCTTGGTAATAATAAAGCAAGGATAATTTTAAGAAGCCATATTTCTTATTATTCCTTTAAGAGTTTTAAAATGAAATAATTTCTCATCTGCTAATAAATAATGACGATAGAAAACCTTCTGAAAATGCGATTAAGATAAAAGAAATCGTCTGAAAACATGATTTCTTTTGAAATATTTCAAAAGAGAAACTAAAGCACATTTTTTATTAATTGATTGTATTTTCATGTTGATTTTGTTGAGTTTATTATTGGTTATTTATTTTTGCAGATTAAATTCAACAAGCATCTTAATTTTGAATTAAGTAAAGTTATGAAATCAGCATTTTTTATATGACTTCCACGCCACATTGGTGGTGAATGTTAGCATAATTGTCCTCGTTTCGGTATTAAATATCGAACCCGTAACCTTCCAAACGCAAAAATAAACTTTTCTTCCATAAGGATACAGAAATGCTTGACAACTTACTTTAGCTTTAGAATTACATGAACAAATTGAAAGAAAATATGTTAACAGTGATGAATATTGTGCTATCACTTTAAAATTAATGTAATTCCATATAATCACCAAAAGTGATATAAACATTAAAAATGGTATAAACGTCTATGATGCAAAAAATTATTCTCATATTCCAAAATTCAATTGTGCGTTAAAGTTCAATCCATAACAGCATGTGTACAAATACATCACCTACAGAAGCAGGAGGCAATAAGTTGGATACTGGCATAAAATAGAACATTTTGCAGATAGGATATATAGTTCGGTTTTGTTAGGTTTATAATTCCCCTGTCAATTTTTAGAAGTTATACCGGGATATACTGATTAATATGCACTCTGAACCATTTTAAACGCTTATTCAATGCTTTAGGTGGGAATCGAACCCACAAATAGTGGAACTGTAAACCACAGCGTTAACAATTTACTTGTCAGCAGGGGATGGGTCCTATTCCTGTTTATCATGAAGTTTAATATCCTTCTATTGATGTGATGCACATTAAAGAAAATGCAAGTCAGGCATAAGCCACATTATTTTACGCAAACTATATTTTACTGCATTTCAAAATGGTTGTGTTTTAGAGTTTCCCAAATCATCATCAACTATTCATTTATGAGCACTAGCGTGATTATATAGAACATCATAGGATAAATATAACGTCAAATAGTAAAATATCGCATCGATCAGGTAAATTGGCGCAAATTCCGCTAAATTGGCATAAAAATTTTTCATATTGTTCACCAGTGCGTATAATAATAATTAATACAAAAAGTTAATTTTTAAAAAAAATATGGTAAAAAGTGTTTTAGAACAAAAAAATTGAAAACACTTGTAGCACAGTTCATTTGTTAAGATAGTTAAACATAAACATTAAATTCACATACAACAAAAAAGTTATTTAAATAGATAATCTCAAAAAAAAAAAAAAAAGAATAACATACTGACCGTCACAACAACCGTATTCAATCCTTTGGCATGTACCAAATATTTAACATTTTGTGATGCAAAATCAAAGAAATAACTATTAGAAGAATTCTT
The DNA here is from genome assembly GCA_026290005.1 of Latrodectus geometricus. Lineage (NCBI taxonomy): Eukaryota > Metazoa > Arthropoda > Arachnida > Araneae > Theridiidae > Latrodectus > Latrodectus geometricus. Next base: position 130,150 of record JAPDSC010003576.1, on the reverse strand, counting down.
GTTTAAAGAAATACAAATGATTCCAAAATAACAATTATATAGCTTTTCTATAGATGGCAAAAAATCGTGTTTGACAACATTTTTTGGGGGGTCGACGGAATTTTATTCATGCAGGATAAATATTTAGTTTAACTAAAATTTAATAATAAAAAAAGAAATTAATTAAAAAAAATTGTAGAAATTTTTAAGTTATATATTGGATTTGTGTTTCATTTCTAATGATTATAGTTTGGAAGATTTTATTCGGATTAAAATTAACTTATTTTTTTTTATATCAAGAAGGTTATTTTGATCTAAACCGTTCTTTTTCTCATCTTTCAGCGCTCACAACATTTTAACGACAACACAGAAAATTGGTTCGAATGCAATAAAAAAAAGAAAAAAAGAAGCGTAATTCATATTTCTCATTTAGAACACGGTGACGTGTTACAGTGTAAAGAAAGGGGATACTTTAAAGTGATACTTTGTGACAGGAAGGTGATAGTTATTAAAAGAAAGAAACTGTTCCAGGCTACACAAAAAAAAAAAAAAAAAAAAAAAGGAACTGACACGTTGCATGTGCTCTCTTCTATCATAAGAAATGCATTGGAAGAAGTAGAAGAAAAATAAACTCAAGCAGAAATGCCGGTTGAGCCGCGTTGACGTATATACCAACGTCGGGGTTCGAGGTTAAATATAGGCAGAATGACCCCCACCGAGCCTGCCACATGTGAGCGTGTCGTTGAAGTTGAGTGCAAAGATAAATTGAGAAAACATGCGCGACTGCAAGCAAATAAAATGGTTTTTGTTTTCGCACAATTTTTTTTTTTTTCAAAAAAATTAAATGCAGCATCATTCGTAAAAGAAACTGAAAAGAGATTATTACGGAGCTTCCATTCAAACGCTTTAATTAAGAAATCGCTTGCGAGTAATGTCGCATGATTAAGGAACGCTGTCGTTAAAGTAATTTGACGGATAAAAAGTTGTTTGCTTTTAAAAAGATTTTAACTTCAACTTTTTCTCAATTATAGGGATTCCTATTAATAAAACGCAGGAAATTTTTTCCGGAGATTAAAAACTAAGTAATTTAGGATATTAGCAGAGGAACATTGTAAGTAGTAATAAAATTTGAAACGTACGAAAATCATGTTCTTGAATAATTTAGCATATTTATTAGTAAGCATTCAAGCGCAGTAGTTAAAAATAATCCACATAAATACCTCAGAAATCGGAAAACGATTCAGAGAATTTAAATTGCATTTTCTATTAATTTTACACAACGTTGTAGACTGTTTAAATCAGCTCGCGTTTGATTTATTTGTTCCTCAACGATGATCTTTTACACCCGTGGACTAATAAGGCCGGGATCTATAGATTAAAGTTGAGCCCAAATCACCACGCCCGAGGTGAGAGTTTAAGAGCTAAAATGCTTTGTGAGTTTCTCATCTCCACAGGAGAGGATATTTTGATAGGTAAACAACGAACGATATGATGGTTTCGTTTGCTTATTGCTGTATAGTCATATTCCACACTAAAGCCGCAAAATTCACTTGAAAAGTGAGCAAACGAATTTTAAGCATCCATTCCAGAAAATGTAGTGACACGTGACAAATAAATATGGTCCACTATTTCAGAATTGTTTTTCTTGAAGGTAAATAAGTAATGTATGTTTACAGATGAATTAAAATAACGAGCAACTGTTTGATAGTCACTGCGCGAGTTAAAGTACGCGGAATTTCGCTCACTGTATCCTAGTAGAATGACAGGTTCTCCAAAGTGAAAGGTCTCAAATCCGATCCCAGTCACTGTCAAACAAATGCTGTGTTTTTGGCTTCTAAATGCACGTTAGTCGAGAAACGGGCATAGATGTCATTTAATCCATCATGTTAGTTTTTAAGTTTGGTGATAATTTTGGCGGTTTTCTTTGTTTATCTGGCAACCTGGTTCTTATGACATCATACAGATGGAGGGTAATAATAATTATGTACAAAATTCTATTTTAGTAAAACTAGTGTCTACGTCATCGCGAAGAAATTCAGAACATATTTTCCATTTTCGTATTTTCTTTTTTTAAAATCTTTATTTAAAAAATATATATTTACGCATTTTATTTATCAAATTTAATTTTATTTTTTAGGTATATAAGCTTTTTACAGGAACTTATTACGTCCTTATTACGACATCTTGGCAACAGTTTTTCGTCGCCAAAAAAATTCAAAAATTGGCATGATGGATTATAACGCCATCTTGGCGAGGAATGTTTGGGAGATTTTGCCTTTGCGACATACGACTATGACAATGAAAAATCCTAGTAGAAGACAATTTAAATGGTGGATATTAAATTGCCCCTACAACAGCTTTAGCGCGTTAGATTGTCCACAACACCGCGTCAAATAAGTCGAAAAAAAAAAGGGAGGAACCTAACTCAAAACTGCAATAACTGCGCTCATCGTAAAATACGACGTTTGTGTAATACTTCGAAAACCTGTAAACAGAACATGAGCCGAGCGAATCATCGTGGTGTATCGGACTCCACGTTAATTGGCAGTTCGATTAATGCGCAATAGCACACACAGAGAGAGAGGAGCCTTGATTTAGGGGCAGTGTGTACAGCTGCAATCAGCACTGTTATGCAAACGGAAAATAAATGGCAGTTAACATCCGTTCGAAGGCTGGAAAGCTGTGTCTTCAGCCGCTCGGGTTCGAAGGAATCAAATAATTAAGCGGAGATGTCACAAGGAATCGGCACCGAGGGTGCGATGACCCCTAGAAACAACTCATCGTTCGAAAATTCAACGAATGATTGATATAGGACATTGTTTTTACCATAATCATTAACTACCAGTTTATTTACATAAATGCAGTTGAGAAGTTTATAATAAATAATGTAAACAATTATTGAAATTTGATGATTGTACAGTTCGTGAGAGTTGCTTATAAAAAAAGAGTCGGAGTCAATACTCCTAAGTCCAAAGATTAAAATTTGTACCTTAATAATGGGTTGTTAGCTTTTTAATTAATTTTTATTAGTGTAATCAAGAATTCAATTTAAATAATGTTATGCGGAATGTTTAAATTTGATTGCTTGTGCTGAAATATTTATTATGTGTAACTCATGTTATTATAAAAGAGAAAAAAAAATATATATATATATAAGGGTCACAATGAATAGTAATTATATATGTAAAAATCACACCAGCAAAGAAAAAAAATGTTTAAATTATTGGTTATTAAGTTCACAATTTGTGGCAACAGTGGTCTGGCAGGTTGCGGCATTCATTCTCGTTGTCGAAAGGGAGTGAGTTCGAATCCCGACCCAACTGAAGTCTGCTGACTAATGGCGGTTGGGGTACATTAATTAAGTCGGGGTCGCGATTTATATATGAAACGATATCTCTGGGGGTGGCAGGCTATAAGTCATGAGGTTTTTCTGTTTGCTCACCCGTTCTAAATAATTAAGACCAAACGACTTTCGGAGTCAGTCCAAGATGGCATACATAATGGGTTTTCCTCTAAACAAAGTGCCATCTCCACCCCATATAGTGTTGAAAAAGTGATAAACAGATCTAAGCAGCTGGATATTATAATATATTTTTATTTACATTAAAAAAAAAAACACTAGAATTTTTATGAAAACGATTTTGATACTTTTTATTGAGATTTGTGATCACTATATCAACAATTTCGTCTGCGTAATTATTTTAAAAAGTATAAAAAATGGACGCAATAAAAATATTTTGCTCAGGAAGGAATCTGAATTAAAATATTATCGCTTAAAAATTCAATTACGAAATAATATATAGTTAATGACTATAAGTTATACGTATAATTACTAACTACGGGCTATCACTGATTGTCGTATTCAAATTATATTTTTTAAAACAACGAAAATTGATTCAAAGATAAAGTATAAAGTCGCTTAAAAAATAACTCATAAGTTATCTGAAAATTCTCAGCTAAAGTGGCTAGTAATAAGTGATAACTTATCGGACAGAAAAGGTCAGTAACATAAAGCGTTATTATTGGTTATCAGTTTTTTAATTTTTTATTCCATCTGGAATCACAAAAATAAATAAAAAATGGCTGTAAACTTTGAAAAAATAAATAACATATAAGAGCACCTGGTAAAAAGCACCAATGAAATTCGGTCGTTGTATCGAGATCTCAAAATAATCAAAGATAGTTAAAAAAATGAAATTGAAAAAATAATAATAATAAAATGTAGAACCTGAGCAATTCATCGGTCAAAAAGCCAGTCGACTGCGTAATATCGATTATTGCTAGTAATCCATAAGGCATATCACAACATTTTTGTGTATTTGGTCAAGCGAGAATTTCACTAAAACGCATTTTTTGAGAGAAGTAAAATAAACACGTATTTAATTTTCGTTAAAATGAAGTGTTGAGTAATTAAAAAGATGTTTATTGAAATTTCGATAGTTTCTTATGACGTTTATATTGTAATGAAAATAATCATTGACTCGCACTTCGTTATATCGAATATCCCCGACCGAAATGGGAATTGAACCCATGAACTGTTGAACCAAAGATTAGACCATTTGTTTCATTTTTTTTTGTGTAGCTCGGTTATATACTGAAGGATATACAAACCGAAAGCAAAGACGCACAACACCTATCTCCTAGATTATTCGAGAGTGACAGGTATCGAATTCGTAACATTCCGATGCGAAGAACACGATTTTATCTCAAGGGCAAAGCAGTATCTTTCGCAATATAAAAACCTACAACTCAAGATCTATTTTTTTTATGGAGAAATAACAAAATTCGATCACCAATTTTTCATTTAAACGAATCAATGAGTAACACATTATATATATAAACTTTTAATTTTATGATAATATATGACAAAATACATGAATTATTCGGATTAAGATTTCGATTCTTTAATTACAACTTAGATCATTAAAGTCTCCTTTTCTCAAAAAATTTGTCTCAAACAGAAAAACATAGCAAAAATTATAATTTGACCGAAATAATGAAATATCAGCTAGTTAACTGAATCATTTATTTCAAAAGAATAAATAATCATTTAAATTGTTTATTTAAAATTTAATAAAAAAAGTTCTATACAAATTATAAAAAGTATTTTAAAAATATTTTTTTGAGTAGTATCATCTGAATTGTAGGACAAGGATGACGACATATTAACCATTTACATTTTTTCTTAGTTATTCTACTACTTTTATGAATAAAAAAAAGTCGAATAATATTCAATAAAAAATAGTCTAATAAATCTCTGAACAAAAAGCTTCTACATTTAACTTAATTCAGATCAATATCGCGAATTTCACTTGCGCTCTTTGGACTTAGTTAACAAAAGTTGTAATAAGGATTTGCTTACAGGTAAACATGAAAATATATTAAAAAAAAAAAAAAAAAAACACAATTTAATATAGAAAAGGCAGTGAAAGTAAGAAAAGGAAAATGTGTTTCACTTTAATATCCTCACTCCCAGAATCAAGGTCAAGATCAATATATAATTACACCCGTTTGCTCTCTCAAAAACCAAAAAATAGAATGGAATTTGAAATCGCGTAGCGCCATCTAACGGCAAGTATACTAACTAAAGTTGAAAAGTATGAATAATCTGGATTTTTTAAATATTAAATGTCAACGTTCAACTAAACTATGAGATTTAGTTCCTTTCTAATTTAATATTTTGAAATATTCTGAAAAAACTCAAACTATAATAGCTAATAAAGAATATTATAATTTCAACTTCATTTTTTTAACAAGATTTATAGTTTTTCTTCGACTAAAATAGAATCCAATAATATATATATATATATGTATTACAAAAGTTGGTTAGATTTTTATAGATTTATAAAGTTAAAATATAAAAATATATATATAAATTAATAAACATATATTTACAAAAATTTCGATAAAAATATACACATTATACAATAGAATATAAGATATTTGATTTAAAGAAAAAAAGAGAATTTGTATTGATATTTATAATTTTTATTCTTAGGTTGACACTATATCACTTTAACTGACGAATGAAACTTAAACCATAAATACATTTTTCGACTTTTTAACAAGAAAATGCCGAAATTTTTTTTTCATTTAATGACATTTTTTTCTGTTATCTATTACCGCCAAGTGCTTTTATTTCAGTGTAGGCTATCATAATCTCTGCACATCTGGAGGAATTAAAAGTCAAAAAGCGGTAAAGAAAATGGAGATAACATTTTTAAATTGAGTCGTAGAATTTAAATTGTGTCGGCATCTTTGTTCGCGTTTTCTCTTTAAGGTGATAATTTAGAATTTTAACGCTGTAAATTATTAGATAAGGGATTATTGTCAAATTATAGCACAGCTGTAGAATTCACATTTTTCTAGAAAAAATATCAAACACATAAACATTACGGAGGACATATTTCTAGTGACGGTTAAACCAACATGGCAGATTTTAATATAAAAAGTTTACTGTATATGCAAGACAGAAATTTAACTAAAATTAGATCTTGGAACACAAATCCAAAATAAATGTCGGCTTATTAGTAATCAGATAGCAAGTTGGCGATATAATGCAACTAGTAATTGATGGAAATGAGAGAAATTAATGTTTAAATTATATAAATATACGAATCAACGAAAAATAGTTTAATAAAAATTAAAATTTGAATTAACTTTCTAAAAATCATGTTTATGTTCAAATTTAGTCCACAAATTCATATCGACAGAAACATACAGAAAGACAGATTATTAAAAAAGAGTTTAAGACAAAATCACGCAGTGTCACTAATTTGGCGACAAAATTATTACGACTAATTTGGCGACTAATTGCGATTTGGCGATGTTACATAATATCAGAAATTGATTGAAAATACAGACATTAACGTTATAAATGGGAAAATCAAAATTAATTATTGATATAGTAATTGATAAGCTACAATTTATTTTTTTCAAAATGATTCAATTTTGAATGTTAATGGATATTTCTTTGGAATTTACAATGGCATCAGCTGAATTATTCGTAATCAACTTTCTTCCTGTACTAACGGCGATAACAGCAATTATGGGACTTAATTTATCACTTTTTCCTGAGTGCAAATTATATGTTTTTGTTCCTACTGTTCCAGGAATTCGACAAGGTGATTATTTCTTTTTCGCACAAAGTCATTATCAACTTTACCCACTTCAACCACAAAAAACACGTCAAAATGGGCAATTGGTCCGTCGGGCACCGTTGAATCATCGCAGCGGATGTAACTAGTCCACCATCCTCCTTCTCTCAGTACTCAACGGTGAAATTCAAAAGAATAAGAAAAGAGTACTGTGCTTTAAAAACATAAAAAAAAGTAGCGTACAATATCTATCACAGAAAGCATTCGAACACAATAAGAATTTACTTTATGAAAATCTCTTAAAAAACCGGTTCAACGGGGTACTCGACAGCTTTTTCTCTCACAAACTGTGATTTTAAGGTTTAAAAAAAAAAAGGAAAAAATAAATAAAAAATCTAAACGAATGGTAATGCAAGCAGGTTAAATTTTTCACTGACTCATCGGTGTGAAATTTCTAGAATCAGTATTTGGAACAGCAGGGTACTGAGAAAAATTTTTTTACATAATAATAAAAAGTACCATAGGTTTTGAAATTTCTATATGCATTATTTACACATTTATATTTAAAAAGGCTTTCGACACTTTTTTCAATGAACGTACTTCTGTATTTATATAACTATAGCTACAGTATAAGATTATCGCCTTCATTCAATCATAAGGAAATAATGACAAACATTCAACAGATATTCAGAAAAAAATATTGAGTGACGATACCAACAACCGAGCTGGCACGTAATTTTAATCGAAATATAATTTTACGGTTGGTCACTGCGATATGCATCCGTTTCCCTATCCTGCCAACAAGGGCAATGAACACAATAGACTACTCTTACTTCAAGCCACAATCAAGTGACGAAGTTGACACCTGAGCTAGCAACTTCCTCCCCATGCCACACCAATGGAAAGACAATAGATCGTTCGGAGCTACAAACGCCCGGGTCTTCTGAGAGAAATACCTCGCTATTTAAAGTTTATCAATCAAAAATATTTTGAATACTAGTAGTACTAGTTTAAATTGCATGAATATTTACATTAATAGTTACAATCAATCGAAATGGTGTGTCTTGTTGCCTAATAATGAATAACAATTTCATGTTTTAATTAAAAAATTGCTAAAGGAATAAATATTTTAAATAAAAGGGTTAATATTTAATTAAGTGCATTAAGATAATCATTAGAATAATATAAATCTAACCGAAGTCTAACCGAGTCTAAATAACCGAAAACGGCAATTTATAATAGTTATAGAATTATATATCGGATTTGAGTCTTGAATTCTAACAGAAAAATATATAATAAATAGCTACAAATTTACTGAATATATAAATATTTTAGATTCCAGAACTAATATTTGAATAAATACATTGACATCAGCATTCGTATTATACGATTTATAACAATAAATTTCTAACGCTATAATAAAATTTGAATATCGCGTCAAATATTTTTGCAGAAGATACAATTAGATATGAGATTAAATAAATGTCTGAGTACATTTGTTATAATCATAAGCATTCGTGTTAGGAAATATCGGATAACAACAGAAAAGTCTTGTTTAATCGAAATATTTGTTGTTGACCGTAAACAAAGCGATGATACTATGAATGATATTCGCTTTCAACCCTGTATTGACAAGTGATACAGTGTCGCAGATAAAGTAGGATGTTGAATTTATGTAGGAAGTTGTTATCCTATTGTGCAGGGGAACTTTTCGTTTTGTTTTCCCGGATGGTACGCCGACAACCCTATAAATACTTACAAAGATAGTTCGTTAATCTTTACTAAGTTACAAAAAAAAAACCGGATACTCATTCACAAATAGTTTAACGATATGCAGAATAAGAAAATAGAGTCATTTAATTAAATTATAAACAAAATATTATTTTTGATAAAAAAAAAGTAATATAGTTTACTATACGCGTAACATATTTTAGTTATAGGCGTTTTTATTGGCGATTATATGAAAAAAGCAAAAAGGGAAATGAGTAAATTTAGTTCAAATCGAAGCTATGCCTATAAATAAGGAATTATTTTCCGAAAATTGGCAGCAATTCGTAAAAATTTTATTTGTTTATGGGCCGCTTACCCTGTCTTGTTGTCAGGGTGCCTAACTGTGGTCTTGGGTTCGAATCCTGGTTCGGGCATGGATGTACTTTCTCTTGTCTTTGTCCTTTCCTTGTATGAATGGAGTGTGAATGGTTGCCTACCCTATAAACGCGTACCTGTGGCATGTGTGATTAATTATATAAAAAAAAATCGTCTCCAGTTAACCTCTTCAATGTGAGCTACAAGCATGTTAGCATAGAGCTCTAGAAATGTATGTCATAACCTAACCTTGGTTATGGATTTGGATACATGTAACGCGACCAAAATATTTTTATTAAAATTTCCTTCTATTTCATTTATTAATGTTTTAGAGTTTCTTAAATATAAGACTAAAAACTATTCATATGGTGCAAAGGAAGAAACTCGGAAAAATTCCGAGCACGCATCTTGGTTTACATGCTCTTGAAGAAGATAAAAACGAATATTCAGCTTCTATTATTCAATAATTTTTGAGTTCAGAATTTTCAGCGTACTTTAATACAACTGAAGCATAGTTGATAAAAATATTTAGAATTAAAATTTATCACCAGTTTTGACTAACAAAATAGCAGATTTACAATCATGTACCACGAATAGATGAAAATATAGTTCTGTTTCGGAAAAGTTTTAAAATTAGGTGGCAATATATATTGTTGCTTTTTTTTATTATTTCTTGGCAGCAGTTTGTAAAAATGTAATCAACATTATACGATAAGAAATTATTGACAGTATTTTCTAATTTGTAGAAACTCATATATTTTGATAACACCGTAGTCTTTGTTTTTAAACTTAGATAAAAAAAAAGAGTATTTATCAAATTTATAGAAACAAGTGACTACGGAGAATTATAATTGATGCTATAATTTATTATTTTATCTTAATAATTGGAGATAACGCTATTAAACATTGAAGGAATTTTAATTTTACAAGAATAGGAATTACAGATACTGTTATTCCTTATTGTGAAAATTTATATATTTAATAGTACTCTTAAAATTTTGTTACTAGAACCCCCCAAAAATCGAATTTATTCCTTTATACAGGCAACTGACAGCTGCAAATGTTAATTTTACGTAGTATTTCCAATAAAAAAAAGGCGACGATATAGTCAAATTTCGAGAGAAATTTTACTTTATGAACTTACAGATACACCTTTACGTACTATTTCATATTAACAATTGGCGAAAATATAGTTAATTTTCGAAGGAGAAACTAAAAATATTATTTTCATTATAAAAACTTAAATCAATGTTGCTGAAGTATTCATATATAGTTAATGGTACTTGAAATTTTGCAACTAGAATCCCCCCAAAATCGAATTCACTCCCTTATACAGGCAACTGACCGGGGAAAGTGTTAATTTTACTTATTATTTCCAATAAAAAAAATGGCGACAATATAGTTAAATTTCGAAAGAAATTTTACTTTATGAACTTACAAATACACCTTTACGTACTATTTCATGTTAACAATTGGCGACAAGTTAATTTTCGAAAAAGAAATTAAAAATATTATTTATATTATCATAGTTTATATCAATGTTGCTGAAATATTCATACATTTAATGGTACTTTAAATATTATTACTAGATCACCCCAAAATCGAATTTATTCCCTTATACAGACAATTGACCGCGACAAATGTTAATTTTACGTACTATTTTCCAATAAAAAAAATGGCGACAAAATAGTTAAATTTCGAAAGAAATTTTTCTTTATGAACTTACAGATACACCTTTACGTATTATTTCATGTTAACAGTTGGCGACAATATAGTTAATTTTCGAAGGAGAAATTAAAAATATTATTTATATTATAATAGTTTATATCAATGTTGCTGAAAATGTTTCATTAGAACATCAAGAAAAAATAGAATTTCATTCATTACACAAGCAATCGACCAGGGAAGATGTTAATTTTACGCACTGCTTCACATAAAAAAAAAAAATTGACGACAATTTTAGTGAAAATCGAAAGAATTATTTTTTCTTTATCAAATTTTCAACTACAAATACTATTGTATTATTCAATATTGTAAAAAAATCTAATATTACGTTGTCATTGTAGTGTTTGACTTTAATCAGAAAGAAAGCACAATTCTCATTTCATTGAACAAACAACCGACCAAGGAGAATGTTAAAAACGTTCTTTGTTCCAGCAAGTCGTGAGACAGGTATCTAGATACATCAAAACGGGCAAATCGCCAATCCGACAATTATTAGTATTTGCCAAACAAGATCTTGTTACGATTTCGTTCACTGACAATCGAGAACGTGATTTGACTGCAAAAGAAACAACCAGAGAAGTTTCAGGGCAGATAAAAGTATCAGGGAAAAAAAAAAATAAAAACTTTTTTTCTTCTTCTCCTGCATAGCATATTCAAATATAGAATGATGTAGAAAAGGGAAGAAAGTTGCCGCTGGGCCTTTTTTCTTCCATTCTGTTTTTCCGCTGGCGACTGCTTAAAAGTCCACATACAAAATCCTGGTCCATCAAGAAAGCTTTCCGTCAGAAAAGAAAGAATAAAAAAAAAATGTAGAAAGGAAAGTTAGAGTATAGTCGGGAACGTTCTGCGAAGAAAGCACGTTTTTCAGGAGCTTTGTTCCCCAAGACTAGCCTTGAATGTATCAAAGTACACGCGGTAGTTGGAAAGATATAAAAGCGTGCTTTAAAAAAATTCTTTTTGGGACCGAACTCGTCATTGGCGAACGAAAATGGAGACTGCATGAAGGAACAGAAAAGAGGAGAGAAAAAATATGCGGTGGGTTATCAAAATGCCGGGTTTCGTAGGGTGGGGGTGAAAATTCGATCATCGATGATATAAAAATCTCATACGGACGGTGGATGGAAATATAATTCACCGGAATCTCTTGAAGATTTACACGATTCGGCAAGCATGGAAAAAAAAAAAAAGAGGCAATGGTAGGGTGGAAGTGGAGTGCCATCTCAAATTTTATGACAGTAGGGATTGTAAGTGGTCAGAATTGGGATTCAATTGAAGTGGGAATTCACACATGAATATTCGCAGGTGCTTGGATTCATTTCAGTTCCATTTGCATTTTTTAACTATCGTCTGAGTTCATTTCCCAATATCTTGAGTTCATTAAACTTATAATTTTTTTAATATTATTTTTAACTCTTCTTTTAAATTAGAATAAAACTAGCATTTAAGTTATAATATACAAAAAAAAAAAACTAACTAAAATATGTTTGGATCATTTTTTTTTCAAACGATATACTTTCGCGATAAATTTTCATTAATATAATTTTGGATTTAATTTCAATTTAATAAAATCGTTTTCAGTTTGCATTTTCTCATTCAATTGAACAAAATTATAAATAAATCAACACATTACTGAAATATAAAACCCTTATACATATGTATAAATGGAGATTTCAAAATATAAGAGAAAATGAAACAAATTGGTAACAATCTGTTGAACACAGGAAAAGATAACAAGGAAATTAGTCATATTATAATTCTTGGAAAAAATATTTCGGTGTTGATCGAAATTTGAGTCACATGATTTCCGTAAAAGCAGGCACTTGCCTCATTAAAATGAAACTTAATTATTTTTGTATATACTGCTTTGTGCACTTTGTTAAAGTTTTTTTTTTTTTTTTTTTTTTTTTTTAAAATCTTTTTAAGTGAAATTCCCAGTTTAGAATTTGATCGAATATTGAAAATTTACTTTTTAATGGTTAGAGAAAGATTTTAATAAACAAATGTTGGGAAATTTTTACAATACCGTACGGTGTTTTATAAATTTCATTAAAAAAACATTATTTGAACAATTTTCAAAGCATTTTCAAAATATAACCAATTCAAATAAAAGAAATGATTCAAACGCAATCGTGCCCAGTTTTGAAATATTAACTATCACATTGTTTAAAATAGTAACGAAATAATATGTTACCAATATATTCAGGATTGAATAATTTAAAATTGATACTATTTAAAAATGAGGAAATGATTTAACTAAAATTTTGTTTTTAAAAAAATGATAAACTGTAAAAGTTTCCAATCAAATTTATTACTAAGCAAACTTTGCTAAAATTTTGGAAAATATTGCATTTAAAAAAATAGGGCAACAAATATCTTTAAAATTCGTTATTATCGGAAAAACTACAAATAAAAAACTACATATAAAAACTAAACTACAAAGATACAAATGACCAAAAATGTGGCTATTTATTATGCAAGACATAAATAACCGATGTCATGTCAATGAAACAATGTTAAAAATATTTGTATTAAAATAAAATAAACTTATTATTTTTTTTTATTTCATCATATTCCTTAAAGGAAAATTTCAAGCGTGTTGTGAATTATGTGCAAACGATTTTTTCATGTACAATGAATTCTGCGGATTACCCCTTATAATAAGAAATTATTTATATCTTACATATTATGTATAAACAATTAATGTCGAAATATTAATGAAACAGATGAAATTTTTATCATTAAATTAAAGCAAAGCAAACGATCATTCCTCTTTTTCGACATTAGAAAATACCACAACTTCAATTACCTGGAAGTTACAGAATCGTCTGCGGTCGAATGACAAAACGAGACAGGTGCTTCTTCAGAGCCAAAACTCGTGGTTCATTATCGCTGGTTGCACAATCCGGTGCCGGGCAGGTAGATGGAAAACGGGGAGGTGATTGTATCTGCAGTTACAGTGAGTTCTTGAGGCTTGGCTGATGACCCCTTTATCACACCTTTGTGTCGGAAAAATAAATCGAATAAGCGGTTAATTGGAGCAAAGTCGTCTACCTCATTTGGACGATGCGCTGAAATCAGTGCCTGTCGAACAAGTTATAGTGCGGAAACTTTTATTTATCGCTCGAGTAAAATGAAAACGATAATTTATTATTCGAAAACGATTTATGTTTTCCTCTATTCTACACATGCACCACGAAGTTGGGAATCTAATGATACGAATGAAATGATTTCGATTTAATATATTTTCCATTTTCGTAATTTTTATTTATGTTTATTGAATTACTTCAGCTTGTGCAAAATTAATTTACAAATAAATAAATGTTATTATTGTTTTATTATAATATTAATAAATAATCTGCGAGAGAAAATGGAAAATATTTCAGTTTGAATTTAAAAACGATTGAAAAATATTAATTTTGATCAAAAACCATGTATTATATTTAATGAAAAATCGTGAGATTTAAGTAAAAAAAATAAATGAAAATTTTGGTTTCGTGGTTGTACCTAAGCAACGACTATATTTTACCATAAATTGAAATAACAATAAATGTAGGTTTTTTTTTCAAAATAAAAAAACTGATTATTAAGACATTGTTTCGCTAACAATAAAATATGGGCATATCACGTGCATATCATAAAACAGAGTATTGTTACACACAATATAATATAGTAGTTTTTTTTTTAAACTTGATATTTTTGATTGTTTTATGGTTAATAAAAAGTATAATATATTTTTATGCCAGATTTAATTCAATGTTAGGATACATATATTTATTTTACATTGTAACTAAGTTGATTTCGGCAACACAAGTCCGTATAAATATGAAATTTTTAGAAAAACAATCCGATATTCTTAATTAAATAACTTATATAATTAATAAAAAGGGGAATTTTTAAAACCATATGTCAATATTCTACAAATTCGACAGTAAAATAACATATTGTAAAGATTTCATTTTTTTAAAACACATATTGGATTTTATAAAGCAAACGATTATAAATTGAAAATTTCGAAAAACCTTTTGGCAGCAAATGAAAACGAGATAAGAATAAAAATATATTTTTATTCGACGGTGGAGAGAGAAATAACATCTTTTAAATAATAAACTAACTTTAAATTAATCGTTAAGATAGTAAATTAACTATAATAAAGTTTCAGACTAAATAATGTTTTTATAAATTTTTCGACAAATACGACAGTAAAATAACATATTGTAAAGATTTCATTCTTTTAAAACACATATTGAGCTTTATAAAGCAAACGATTATAAATTGAAAATTTCGAAAAACTTTTTGGCAGCAAATAAAAACGAGATAAGAATAAAAGTATATATTTTTATTCGACAATGGAGAGAAATAACAAAAGCTATTATCTTTTAGATAATAAACTAACTATAATAAAGTTTCAGATTAAATATTTTTATAAATTTTTCGAAAATGCTTTTTTACTAAAAGATATATTATAATACCAAATACGAATTATCTTCTAAAAAAATATCAAAGAAATGTTAATATCGACTCACAACATTTTGATTGACCAGAAATAGAGCAATTTTGGCTGATGTCCGTTAAGCTATAAAAATTTGGATTCCGTGAAATATATATTACTGTATTATCTATAGAAAAATAGGATTTATCTTTTATTTGATTTAGTATTGAATAAAAATTAATTTACTAATACCTTTCCGCATAAAATTGCCATTTTCGGAGAAACAATATAGAGTTATTGAAAAAATGCGATGGCGATTTTTTTTTCCATTGACCAGTACGGAAGCTTCTTCTTTTACAAAGCGCGAACATCGTAAAATGTGGATAAAACTCATGAATTTTAAATGGAGAAGTAAATCCGTGAGTACGAATTACGATCGGAAGCATCATCATCTACGTCATGCGTGAAGCTCTAACAGTCGTAAAAAAAGATAATCGTGCAGAGGAGACAAAATTTGGAATCACGAAAATACGACAGAAATGATCACGCTGAGGTCAATTGAAAAAAAAAAAAAATGAAATCACGGAATTCAGCTGCGATGAATATGTGATTCCTATCTGAATGAATACACATCTAGTAATTCGTCAGTGCACAATTGCTTCGAGGGAGTATTATGCACGGAGAAATTTAAAAATGTTTTATATAGCATAAACTATGGTAATCACCCAAATTAAAACAAATAATAACGCCAAATTTAGTAATGTACGATCAGGACAAAAACTGAATGATCACGCCAAAGACGCTTCTGTAGCTGATCGATCAGTATATTATTATGCATTCAAAGAAAAAACATTGATCGGAAAATCTTGAAAGTATAGTGAAACTATATATGTAAAAAACTGATTGATTGAAATAATCTTTAAATTATTATGAAAATGTATACGGAAAAAAAATTGATCGAAAGATTCTTGAATACAGTATGGAGATGAAATGATTGATAGGAATAATCTTTAAACAGCACACCGAGAAAATTAATTGATCGAAATAGCATAGAAAATAATAAACAGAGAAATTAACTAACCGGAATACTCCTGAAAATAGAATAAAATAATGCTTTCCGAAGATATTGTCCAATTCGAATACTTTCGAGCAAAGCATAAAATAAGTCATGAAAAATATATCTAAACTATGTGAAAGAACTTGAAAATAGTTCGAAAAGCAATGTCTAAAACAAAAAATATTTGCTTCTTCAATAGTAATCAATATAAATGTTTATTTTCCAAAATATATATTGGTGAAAGCTCTTACATAATTCAAAATCGAACAAAAGCGATTTGGAGCTTAAGTTAGTGCAATGACAAAAAAGTTTCTTAACTTTTTTTATCAATTTTTTTTCTGATGAGCGACAAAAACTCCTTGGAATAATCCAGAAACTATTACCAATAAACTTGAATGAAATATAAATGAAAAGAAAACTGATCGATCAGTTTAATCTTGAAAATTGAGCATGGAAAACCGTAACCAATGCGAATAATCTTGAAAATAGTATAAAATAATTCAAGAAAATGACTCATTGAGTCGAAAAGCCTTGAAAATTTTACTAAAGAATAAATTTAAAAAAATTTAAATTAGAAAAAAATTTTTTGCTTCTCCAATGGTAAGTAATATATTTTATCAAAATAAAGGCAAAAACGCTAATACTGAATGTATACAACTTTTGATTATAGTAGTTAATATTGAATATATGCTAGGAAAACATACTTTCTTCACAGTTATAATTCTTTCCGATCGTTGCGGCTTATATTCGTACTATGAAAATAAAATGATCGATCCGAATGATCTTGAAAGTAGTAAAGAACGCAGTAAAAATCTATATAATCCGAATAATTCCGAAAATAATATAAAAAAATTCAAAGAAATGACCCATTGAGTCAAACAATATTGAAAAAAGTAGAAAAAATATCTGATTCTGCGGAACTATATATATTGTATATCAATATATAAATTTGCGATAAAGCTTATGTTATAAAGACTAAGCATCAATAATTCAAATTTAAGCAAGAGAAAGGATACCAGTTTAAAGTACTTTTTTAATGATCACGATTTTGTCCGGAAAATGGTATATATTTGTACGAATAATCCTTGGATACACGGGGAAAAAACTGATCGATCCGAATAATCTTAAAAACATGTCAAAGAAGACACAGAAAATGACGAATTGGTCTAAATAATATTAAAAACTGTATAAAAGATATGAAGAAAAAACTCATTTATGAAATAATTTAGAAAGTAGTAACGAATAAAGCAAAAATGCTAAAACATAGAAAACTCATCACTTCAGTATCTATGATTCTAATCAAAATAAATACCTTTAAAAACGTTTATTGTAAGATAGTGTCGAATATAATACAGATGCACGTTTCTTTAATTAAATCACGATTATACATTACTTTTGGCGCTTATCATATATTTAACGATATTCAGATAAATATTGAATCTATGTGAATGATTAAGACATTCATGAAAATATGCATAATCGTGCATTGAAGCATTAAATTATTTCTTTAAACAATAGAGTATTAAACTCAAAATCTACGGTAAGTGTCTGGTTTGGAGAAAGTATTGAAATTTTCAATAGTAATTAATTGTATTCAATATGAAAGCTTAATTTTTGAAGCTAAATTAAGCCAAATATGTTTCGTCAAGAAAGTTTAGTAAGCGCTGCACTCAAATTATCAGCAAAGTATCGAAAACATCGATGAACCAGTTATCAATATCGCTGATATAAGAGTAAATAAAATGAAAAGTGTATTTCAAACACACAAAAAGATAAATTTAATCAGCCAGTTAAAAAAAATGGAGATAAAAAAATATAATCAATATTCTTAGTGATTCCAAATTTGATAGAATACAACTTGATTATCAGGCGAAGGAAGTTAATTCGATTCAATGAACTTAACACAAGAAAAAAATATTATTTTGTCCCTGATTCGATTAACGCTTTATGTTCGAATCAGCGAAATTGAAAATAATTCAGTCCATGGGACGATTACTTCGCTTCATTTCAATTTTCAAAAAAAACCAAACGATAGCAACTTTCGAAAGATGATTGCGGTTATATATTTAAAGTTTTTTTACGGGAAGCGATTCGTGAGCGAGTCGAACAAAATACTTATCGACAAATTACAGCCAGCTAGAGGCATCAGAAATCCGATAATCGATATGACGTCAGAAACTGCGAAACAAGGATTAACGAAGTTGATACAACGTTCGAAAATGAGCTAGCAAACGATTTCTGTAATTGGGAACAATTACACTCGAAACCGACGCGTGGAACAGAAAACTGCAACAAACCGGCTCGGTGCGCGAGTTTCGAAAGTACCGTAAAGGTACAAAAGTTCCGTAAAATATAATTCGCACACTTTTTTTTTAAATCTTATTTTAATTAATTATTATTTTTTTTTAATTTTACACAAATATGAAATATCTTACCTTGACATGGTAGGTTTCACTTTCGTTAAGAGACTGTGTGCGAAGTTTGTGCGTTAAATATCTGAGCATCTCCAAAAAAACCAAAATCACAGTTTTTGGTAACCACCGGTCGACTACCGCAGTGGTTCTAAAGTACGGAGAAAGCACCTCTTCGGTTCCAGGTATAACATTAAATGATTCCAACTGGTACCACCACAACAGCAGCACCAACTCCCATGACAGACTCGGCAGGTCGCTTCGCGGATACAGTGTGGTGGAAATACAGAGTCGCAAGCCCTCTACATAGATATTTACATTGGAGCGGCTAGCAGACCGGACTAGATACTGATCCGTTCTCGTCCGTATTTCGCGTCCATCTGAGGAACGGAGGAGAAATTTTCTACTTCGCTCTGTGGCGGAGAAGGACTACTCGACCGGCAGGTGACGTCAGAAGCGGAAGCTGTGGCGGACTATTCCACTACGCCAGAGAGGAGTTCGGAGCTTTTCCATTTACTTTTATTATTTTTTTTTACTTAATGGCAACGTTTCAAGGGGAAATTTTTTTTTTTTAACTGGGATGTTTCAGTGACAAAGATTTCAAACACTCTATAAATGGAACGAAGAAACAATTTTGAATTTGCAGTTTTAAATACAAATGTAAACAATTTCTTCATTTTTATGCAGTTTAAATTTAAATTGGTTTAAAATGTGAGATAAAATAAAATTGTTTAAAACGGCTAAAATTCTTAAAAAACTGTTGAATTTGTATTTTTTAAATTATAAATAATATACTATGCGCATGGTCAAATATGAGTAATTCGACTGATAATTTTCTTCTTAATATTTACAATTAATAAATTTATTTCTTACATAATTAAAATTTAAATAAAGTAAAAATGCTATTAATTGTTATAAAATGATTAAAACTTAAGATCGAGCAACAAAAAACTTAATATATTTTTAATTCCTCATTTTAAATTATATGAAACCCAAAATTTCACGTTTCTTAAATAATTTGATTGATGTAATTTATTATTAAATTTGAAATGGTAAATAATAACATATGGTTATCAAACATTAATGTAAACAACCAAATGGAATATTTGATTATCAGTATAATATTATATGTCTTACATTTATTTAGTTGAAAAATACT
The DNA here is from genome assembly GCA_026290005.1 of Latrodectus geometricus. Classification (NCBI taxonomy): domain Eukaryota; kingdom Metazoa; phylum Arthropoda; class Arachnida; order Araneae; family Theridiidae; genus Latrodectus; species Latrodectus geometricus. Next base: position 110,208 of record JAPDSC010003576.1, on the reverse strand, counting down.
GGTATTAAAAAAAAATAATGATTCCAATTTTTTCTGCTAAATAATAAGAATTTTCAATTTGCATTAAATATATAATGTACATTATATTATTATTATTATAGTAAATTGATGTTATTTTGGAGAAACGGTAACTAACATCGGTTTATAATTTTTTTTCACATTCATTATTTTTTCTTCGCTAATTTGCAAACCAAATAAGGATACCTTTTCAAAATATTTTTTTTTTCAACCAACACCAAAAGCAATTTTCAAAATAAAATCTGTATTTTTACTTATAAATTTAATTGCACAAATAATTTCTTTTTCAGTTGCTTGGGACAAAGTTATTTTTATCAGAAATACATTGTATTTAGTTTCCTTTTTAAACGGAAAATTAATTGTGGGTCGCCTAAGTAGTTGTTGATTAATTGAGAAAAAGTATTAAAATTTTCTCCTAATATGAAATAAATATTTTGCAAATAAACAAATTCTAAGAATTAAAACATAAAATAAAGAAAACTATAAGTAAAATCAAATAGGGTAAAAAAATTTTTATCATCAATATTGCTTTGTAATGAATAACTTTTGATATTAACAATTGATTAACTCAGAAACACTTTAGATTGATATCAAAATATAAATAATTTTAGGCAAAAGCAAATTATTAGAAATTTCATTGATAGTTTGTCACTCAGCAGTTACATTCTGCACACGAGGCTAATTTACATCCATGTCCAAGATGGGACTCGAACCAACGAACTGTTGAACCGAAAACTAGAATGCTAACCATTTGGATACCAGTCTCGCTTAAAAGGTATAAGCATGAATTGAAACACATAAAATATTTCATTAAAATTGTTTAATATTTAACAAAAAATTTAGTGCAATTATATTTAAAAATTTTAACAAATTTAGATTTTTATATCATTTGATTAAAATAAATTTTTCTTAAAATTTTAATCTTGAAAACAAAAGTATCACAATCGAGATCTCATATAAATGAATAATAATAATCTATAAATTTCAATGGGAATAAGGCAATTTATACAATAATTTTTTTTTACACTTTTAATGAAAGTTTTTTTTTAACTTTGTTTTTCAATTAAAACTTAGAATTGTTATTTTATAAAAAAATCAAAAAATTAGAATTTACGAAGCGAATGAATATAATTAAAAAAACTCGAGTTTTACACTTGATTTTAATTATCATCAAAATTCATTTTAACTGATAGTTTATTCATATATGAAAATCAGAAATTACTATTCATGATTAGAATTTACAATATATGTAAAATACTTATTAATTATGCAAAGTAATTAAAGGCATGTAAATTACTAATTAGTTTGAGAAATTTCTAATTTAATGCATGCAAGTATTTTATAAATTACTTATATGTTTAAAAAGTTCGAAAATTTTTAATCATATTGTACATATAATCATCGAAAAGTAAAACTTTTTGTTTTTAAAATTTTGCACTTGATCAATATATAAGTGAAAGAGTTAATTTTTTTCAACAGATATACAATATTTACAAACTGTTTCGAAATTACTTAAAGTACGAAAACAGTAGGCATTTACAAACATATCTTAGTTTTTCGGACCCTTTATTAGTTGTTGGGGAGCATTTAGTCACATGACATTCTGATTAGTTTCGAAAACTATCCCTCCCTCCGATGAAAGTTACTAGATTAAAAAGTAGTTAAGAAAAAGGGGAAAAAGTAACTAAAGGAAACGTAAACTAGTTAAAAGCGGCTTCCCCCAGAGAGGAAGGTCGAAATATAGCAGTTACGTCACAACCGGGACAGTGGAGGGGACGTGGAGGATCTGGCAGAATGCCAAAGGATTGACTCTCAGAAGAAGGGGAGGAGAAGCGGAATCAGAGGACAGTCAGACTGCTTGGAGGCAGGCGAGGATATACCGCTCGAAAGCCAACGGAGAATGAACCCGATCAGTCGGCAGACGATAAGATGGAGAGATGGCTTCGCCTTTCCTCTTTTTTTCCTGTTTAGCTGCCGGCCAGATGACTGAAAATTCGCGAGAATGGATTAGAGATCTTCTCTGGTGCTACTTTAGGGTTCGGTTGCCACCTATTTAAACTTGATAACCACACATTCAACTTCTTTGCTCAATACCTGTTTTTTCACTCAGAACGGTGGCAACATTTTATATCGTTTGATTTCGAATGAATAATTTTTGTTTCCTAGTAAAAAATCGTGAAGGTTTATTTCTGATTCAGACATTATTTTTAAATAAAAATATTTAAACGTTCGAAGTAATGTAGAATTACTTAAATATAAATTAACTAATGAACAATAAGAAATTTTACTCTATCTTTCTACTTGAAAGAGTAATAAAGTTTCATTGGATTTTTAAAATAATTTTAACACATTTTCTGATTAATCCATGTTTTTAAAAGAAAAAATAATATTTCACTGGTATTTACATCAATTAGAAGTATTCTACATTTTAATTTATCATAAATAAAATTAAAAAAAGATTTAGTAGGCAATAAAGTGTAATTAAATTTGATTCTTTAGGCACTAGAAATAGTGACAACAATAAATTATTATGGAATATTTGTGCTTGTTCTTGCTTTGTAAAGAATAAAATTGTTCTTTTACTAAAGTATTTATAAAAGTATTTAAACTATTTGCTTGGTTAAAAAAGTGAGATTATAAAAAAATTATTTTAATAAATTTATTTGAGATGATTTTAATTGAGAAACGTACATTTTCTCATGCAGTTTGAGTGTACAATTTTTAAGTATAATTTGTAGTAATAACATTTTGATTATATAAATGTAATTAAAATGTTCTTTCAAGAAGTTATGAGTTGAGTTTCAAGAAATTAAGAGTTGTTAAAAAATTAAATTAAATAAATTATGAATTTAAAATTAAGTAACGTTATAATAAATTTTATAAACTTTTAAAATAAATAATACTTAAACTAAATGCTTCTTGCTTATAAAGATATGTATTTTAACTTGATCACAAAAATATTCACAGCATCATAATAATAAAATTAGAAACAATACAACAAATTAGCTGTTTATTTAAACTATATTTATGCCTTTGTATGAATTATAAATTTTGTGAATAAAACTTGTAGAGATGATACTTGAATAATTATTCTGATAATTAGAATTCAAAATTTATTAAACTTGTAGCTTTTAAGCACTTAGTGGATAACAAGTTGTTTCTTTACAAAATTATATTTCATGCCAAAAATATACTTTCATTTTAAGAAGAGTTTTTCACTTTTTAAAATATGTCTTTTCACCTAACATCAAACAGAAAAAATTTTTTAAATCGGAAGAAAAATCAACATGGAATATAATTAATAAAAGTAAAGATTTTGTAAGAAATCTTATTTATTGGTCGATTTTTATTATGTAAAAGAAAAAAAACTGCAAAATTTTCGGAAATTTTTTTCTAACTTTATAAGAAAAAAAAATTTATTTCTAATCTATTGCCTTACCAATTGATGGCGCCACAATCGAATTAGAGTAAGGACTAGCAAAATGAATTTGATTTTTTTTTTCTCCTTTTTAACAAAAAAGGAATTTAGTCAGATATTAGTAATTAATATTCCAAAATATGAAAACAAATTATTAATATTAATAATTGGTTAATTTAATATTATTGATTTCTTAAAATAAGCTAAGAAAGAAAAATTGATTTTTGGAAATTTGTAAAACTTTTTAATAAATTAAACATTTAATTTTTATGTCCATTGTAATAAGGAAAGAAAATATTATTTTATTCACTTCCGGATTAGATTTTTTAACATTTGAATATTGGTTACTTTAACAGGAAAAATAAAAATTACAATACACAAACTTAAAATAAAGTAAATGTAAAATTTTGTAATCATTAAGACATGTAATGTGGCGTAATGCTTATTCAATAACATTTATGAATTTTTTTATTTCATAAATACTTTTAAAAACTGAAGTTAAAAAAAAGACGCCATTATTTTTCACTAAGCTTTAGCTTAGAGAAAAATTTTCATTAAGAATTTGATTCATTAAGTTTCTTCATTCTATCAATAAAGAAATATTCCCAATTATTTTTTCATTAAAACTTAAAAAAAGATTATTCTTAAATAGAGAAAATATATTTATATTTTGAATGTGAATTAAATAATATATAACTTAAAATTAAAATTTGTGCAACAAATAAATGTAAATTATATTAAAAAATACACAAAATGAATACACAAATTTAATATAAATTTTAAATTTCTTTTTCATAAGGATTCAAATGAAATTTATTCAATTTACTACAGAGAAACTAACAACATTCTAATTTTTATTTTTAGCTTAAAACAAATAATTGAAGTAAACACATTCAAAAACTGATATTTCTGATCTTTAAAATCACAAAAAATAATAATTGTAAGTTACTAATTCAAAATTACTTATTATCCTCATGATAGTTCCTAATATAGTTAAAAAATTATCACTCTATCTCTTAAACAGTGAAAATTAATTAAATTAAAGTGAATTTTTAAAATTTATTTTTATTTCTTCCAATCTTAAGCGAAATCCAAATTTTTGCTAATTTTTTAGAGTGTTTTCATTAAACTAATTTATTATTACTAAAAATTTGATACCTGACTTATTTGTATACATAATATGTGCATTATATATATATATATATATATATATATATATATATATATATATA
>JAPDSC010003576.1:56708-69181 GCA_026290005.1 Latrodectus geometricus | reverse complement strand
CGAAAGAAAAAAGAGGAAAATCAGCCATTTCTTCCAAGAGAAGTGCGAACAAAGCCAAAGAACATTGATTTGGTTAGTTATTTCTCCTCCTTTAATACGACAGATACGCCTCTGGCTCCGAAACACAGATGCAGTCGACATATTTCGCCATGGGCCATAAACGAACTGACGGTGCCTATCCACCAAAATCAACGGTCAATTACACCAGTACTGTCCTAAACTCGTATCCGTCCTAATAGGACAATATACCCTCAAGCACATCACGTATTCCTTGTCATTGGGAGGGGGGAGCGAAAACTCATTTCGGGAATGTGTACATGAGCGGCCACTCTTCAGTAGCTGCCACCAGAGCGTTAAGAACGTTCAGAACACGTGTTTATCCACGGCAACACTCCCACAACTCGACCCCTACGGAAATCGATTGTTATTGTTATTGCAGATGAGAGGAATACATTTCCTCGGATGGCTGGAATTTGTTGTTTCTCAACTCTCATTTAGCATTAGGGTTTTCGCATTGATTTGGAGGTCCAGGAAACTTAATATTTAAATTCGGCCGACCCACCCCCGCAAAGGTGTGGGTGTTTGTGCGCCGGGAAGGATCAATCATTAAAACACAGTCTTCGGCGCTGGGTATTTAGTCGATTTTATTAAAATTAACTATAGTTTTGTATTGTGTTATTATTTATGCATGCTGTCGGCTATTTCGGTTTAGTTGAAATTTAAAGAATTTAGTTTTGAGCTCATAGTATGTTGTTAAAGGAACTTAAATTTATTATACAGTTAAAATAATTACGTGACGTAGCTTATATTATCAACTTTTATACTTATATATCTTTACATTTAAATTTCAGTATAACGTCACTTTAGAAAATTAAACGATAACAATGTTTCACCAAAGCTAACTGAAAATAAGCTTGTAAAATTTTGATTTTTCTGGAAATATTTTTAAATAAACTAAGTTCAAAATATATTTTTTTATGCATTTTGTCATTACAATTTATTTAACACTATTTCACATCAATAAATGTATTTTATTATTTAAGAATCTCGGTGGTGTAGCATTTAGCGGACCCAACACATAGGGCTAAAGGTTCTATCCTCGGTTTTCTATCCTAAAACTGAGTACCAAGCATGCTTGGGAACTAATAACATTCTTAAGACATTAGTTGTGTCCTACTTATTACCAAGTCCAAATAACAATGAATAAATACTGAAAAAAATATATAACTTTCTTCAATTGCGTCACGTATATTTCAAATCCTTATTACCCTATATCAAAGTGGGCTCAGTCTTTCATCCCTCAGAGGGACTATAAAACTGAGTACCAAACATGCTTGGGACCATAAAACAGAATATCAAGCATGTTAGGGAATTAAACACAAGTGTTTCACGTTAGGCTGACCATCTAAGAGAGACGTATTCTTCGCACCCCAGAGTTCTTGGTCAGGAAAACAGATATATGCACTGTAGACCCTGACTTCATGATGAGATATCATGCCACAGAGTTTAGTTTAAAATTTAAAATTATTTTCTAAAAATGTTTATTTTTGGGTTACAAAAGTTTTATGAAGCCTAACATCCATTTATCTTCATGAAACAACCTTTCATATGACATCTTTTAATGGATTCTGAACGAAAGCCATTGAAAAGTACTTTTAATACTCAAAATATTATATCTTGTCAGAGATCTTTTCATAGATAGAGAACTGTGTTTACATGTCACAAGGGATGAAACCAGGAAAACAATAAAAAACCATCGCAAATATATAAGAACACAGAAATACGACAATATTCCAATGGAATTGAATACGACAATATTCCATATGAATACTGTCGTATTTCCAGGGAAGAAATCTAAGATATTCGTAAGCACCAATATGACAGATGCTTATGTTGACAGAAGAAACATAACAACCGTCTCCCGTTGTTTCGCAACGATTGCCAACAAACTCCAAAATAAACGGTCATATCACCAGACTGCAGAAAGATTGGATACCACTATATTATATCCTACTTTAGAAAAACTTTTAATAACTCAAATGACTCAAAATGGCATAACAGATTTTGCATTTAATAGCTTTATTTTGTAAGGGAAAAAATGACGTAGAGTACTAAAACGAAATATTATAAAATGCTCATCTTTGATGCTTATATTAATATAGTTAGCATTATCGTATTTATATACAGAATATATATATATATATATATATATATATATATATACAGTATAATATGGTGCTGAAACTTAGAAAGAAAGGTGCTATATATTTCTGGTGAAAACTTCTTCATATGACAACGACTCACAATGGCATAACAGATTTTGCATTTAATGGTTTTAAAAACGAAATATTATAAAATGCGCATCTTTGATGCATATAATATAGTTAGCAAGATAGTATATATATACAGAGTATGTATACACACAGTATACAAATTTTACTAAAAAAGCATCTCAAAAATTCACCAACCGTAGATTGAAAGTTAGGAACTTAACCATCCTTCCTTTACAATTATACAACTTTTCAAAAGTTCCAAATTAAATTTCCCTGCGGCATTTTAACGTCAAAAATTTAACTGAAGGTACAAAACTTCAAAAACATGCGAACGAAATACAAGAATTTCGTAAAGATGCAGTTTCCTGTCGTACAATATAAAGTATGAGAGAATCTCGTCTGAGAAAATCAGCTAAGGTTAGCTTAATTAGTGAATAATAATTAAGAACTGTGGGAGTTTAGTTAAGTTAAATTTAATAACTTTGAAAATCTTACCTTCTGCTTTAATCAAATTGTTTCCACTGCAGTTCGTAATTAAGGACTGAAGACTACTTGTCGTCCATTAATTAATTTAAGAAAACTGATAATTAAGAATAGTTAATTTGTTTCATATTCCGTATCATTAGTTATAAGTTATTTTCATATGATTATATTTCTGTGAATTTTATTACTTATTAAATAATAAAGTTATGTGTTATTAGTAAATTTGTATTTTATTTAATTATTAGACCTAGTTTTCAAGATTAAAAGCTCCATTAATAAAAAATATCCTTAGTAAGATGTTTCTAAAATATTTTGCATGCATTACCATAACAATTCATTAACAAGAAATTTTCACAGTGAGATAACTTCTTTTTTGAAGTTAAATTATATACTAAAAATAATTTTAAATTTCATATTTTTTTTCAAATTCTAAGAGACATTGAAAGAAGAAATTCATTTTAACAAATAGAACAATTTGCATCTTAAATATAATTTTTGTCTCCTTATTTCTGAATTTTATTCCAAGTTTTTTTTCACAGGGATAAATGAGATAACTTCAGGGCCGCGGTAGCCTGGTTGGTTAGGGCGTCGTTTTGATTACCGGAAGTTCAAATTCCGGCTTATCCGAAGATCCGTCATGTTTACTAATGGCGACTGGGAAGCATAAAATATGTCATGGTTGCAATGTCCTCCATGTTCCCATTCCAAATTAATACCTCTGGGGGTGGTTGGAGCTAGACTATGGATCTTCTCTGGCTTTTAACTCTAAATTGGAAGACACAGATGGTGCCATCTATGAGCCAAGTTCAAAAACGGAAGACGCTATTTCTGAGTTCATTCTCACAGTCCCTGTTTCGGGCTTGGCTTCACCAAGTATCATAAGGAACAACATCTTTGACTTCAAGTGAATCTGTTATGTGGAGTAATATCCATCAACAGTTATTTATTTTTTTAAAATAACTCTTGTTGATAATAAAAATTCTTGTTATTTATTTTGGACACATGTTTTTCGTGCTAAAAATGCTTTAAGAAGAAAAAGTTTCCTACTTAATGAACTATTGTTAAATAAGGACCTGCTACTAGGATTTCCACCTTTTAGCACTACAAGAAGTGGGAGTGATGGCACCTTATGGGGAATCTAGTAGATGTCTTTTCGTAGTCCCAAAAATGCCTCTTTGTAAGAGGATTGGGAATAGGAACCAAGCAGAATAACCCCACACTTGGCCTACCTTCCCCAGAGGTATTATTTCAAATGGAGGACATTAAGACCAAGACAAATTTAGTGTGTCCCAGACGAAATTAGCAAACATGACAGATCTTCGATTAGGTCGAGATTAGAACTTACTACCATCCGATAACAAAAATGAACCCCCTAAACAAAAGGGACCACCACGGCTTTCTTAATGAACTAAAGAGAGATTATGAATATTTCAAGATAGTTTGTTAAAATTTTGAAAAATCATAGCTTAATCTTGATACGTATCGCAGATAATCTGATTTTTCAACTATTCTCGAAATGTAAGATATCTGCTATATTTTGGGCTCTTGAGAATCATTTAAATAGAGAATTGTATCCTAATTAACTAATAGGATTGAGATTTTGAGCATTTTAAAAATAGTTTGTCAATAAGTTTTGACAATAAGTATAAGTATCATAGATCTCATATTTATCCAATACAAAGCAATTATAGTATCTATTTGTGCCATGGTATCAGAACTAAGCAACAATGCTTCTAGTTCTCATACCATGTCACAAATAGATACCATAATTTTCTGTATTGAAAAAATGGGATCCATGGTATTTTAATGCGCTAAGGAATCTTTTCAATTGAGATAAAGCTCCTAATTAATGAATAGGACATAAAGCTAATAATTAACGAATAGAACTGAGACGGTGAATCTTTTAAACTTAGATTGTCAAAACTTGGAAAAATCATAGTTTAATTCTGACGCTGTGTTATAAATGGATATAACTTTTTTTATTGGGAGAAAAATATGGGATACATGACGTTTCTATGTGTGGGCTTGGTAATTCTTTAAAAAAACGAATATCCTCTTAATTAATAAGTCTAAGATGGTGAACATTTTTAGCATGGTTTGTCAAAATTTGAAAAAAAATCAGAGAAATAGACTGATTTTTGTATTACATATTGCGACTACAATCTTTAAAGTCACCTATTGCCATTTTTTTTTAAATTTTGAAATTCTGGTAGAAATATTGGTTTTTAAAAATCAACACATAACGCTTATTATACGATATTTGTTTGCGATTTTATATTAAATTTAGACAATCTTTAGCAAGACTCAAAGTATTATAAATATATATATATATATATATAAACTGTGTTCTGAAATAGTTACTACCGTAGTAATTTTTCAAAAACTCGTTTATCAATAAAATCAAATTTATCAAATCAATTTTTAATCATCTTATTCTTTATCTTACAATTTTCACTTTGGCTCTGAAGCAATAACCTTACAATTTCGTTTTCTATGATTTTTCGAATGAATATTTTGCTTCACTTTATAATTGGGGGTGAAAAGTGTTCTAAACTAACATCAAAATCAAACCTATTGAATATGAAATTTTCTGCTAAAAAATATCAGGCTTATTTTTTAGAATTAAAATCTTATTTACCATACATTTAGTTTAATATAGATTTCTCGTAGTATAGTGTAAACTAAGTAAATTAAGTATAAGAATATCATTATATTTAATAGTTGAGATTTTTTTATAGATTGATTTGATACAATTTAGGATACAATAGGTTTGATTAACCTCATGGTTAATTGGTTTGTTTATTCTCAACAGTCATTTTCTGTACACGAGAGTTAGTTAGACCTTGACTTATGGCTTAAAGTGTACTCCGAACCACTAGAAATAGACAAGCTCATATCTGAAGACTGTTGTAAGTTATTTAGTATTCAACATTCGATTTTCTGTTATCCAACAGTCTCTGAGATTGAACCGAGCGCATTCGTCAATGAAGGAATCAAACCTGTTATGTGCTACCTTCTTAACTTATCATAGGTCATATTCACTCTATAAGGAAAGAAACCCGGATGACTACCTAATATGCACTCAAAGATAAGTATTGGATTATGCTTTCACTATTCTCATTTCCCGTTACTCAACAGTCGCTGACATTGAACCCAGGACTTTCGTCAACGGAAAAAGCAATCCTGTTTTGGCTTGATAATTTTAACAAGCAGTAACTTACAAAACAAGCTATATATTAGTTTGGGGAAAAAGTAATGCATTATTTTTTCGGTAGACGTCTGTACTGATCGATATCTCTTGAGGTATCTATCAAACAATTTCAGATTTATGCTCGTTGGAAAGGTGACATTTGACACTAAAATATCCTCTTGCGGTTTTTTGTTTGATTCATTCAGTTACGAGTACAAAGTTTTAAAAATGGAAGACAACAAACAGAAAATTCGATACATTTCGTTTTTCTCTTGTAACGGCGAAAAAGATAGCCGGGTGGCTAAAATTGTGAAAGGTGTTTATCGTCCTATATAAGACTGTAACAACCAGTTACGTACAATTTTTGTTTCGTCGATTCCGTTCGGGTATTTTTGATGTTAGAGATGCACCTCGGATGTGGATACAGCATCGTCGAAAATGTCTATAAAATATCAAAAATGATCGAAGTTAACCGCATGTCAGCAGTCGTAACGCGCAAGACCTAAAAATCTACCTCAAAGCTGTTTTAAACCTTTTTACAAAGTGAATCCAAAAGAAGTTACATAAAATTCACGTAAAAATAATGGATTTCTTTTTCCCCAAACTAATATATTTGAAAATTAATAACAGCAGCATAATTAAGCTAAATATTATTTGGAATATCTTATATAGTTGTTAAAGTTTATTAACTAATTAATTACCGCCGCACACTTATCTGAGATACCAGTAAATTTAAATTAAGGATATTATTTTAATGAGTCAATACTTACAGTATGCTCACAAAAATAAACTTTATTAAGAATCAGCAATTTACAAATTTGGCTGAGAATTCAAGCTTTTTGTTTATTTAATTTCAATCAATGAAAATTAAATTGATTTTTATAAGAATAATAGCCCCCTCAAATTTTAGAATTGAATAATATAATAGCAATAGAATGTATTATATTGATAAATAACAAAAATGTATAGCACTTAATCAGACAGGTATAAAATAAAATTACTAAACAATGACTGGAGAAGCTAACGAAAAAGCATTTAATTAATTTTTTTTATATTTTTATTTAGTCATTTATTTGTAAAATTTAGAAGGCAAAATGAATAAAAGATGCGAAATTAAATTTAATAATTTATTTCTTTTTATTTTCAGTATTTCGGAAAAAAATAAGTTAAAATTTCTAATATTTTCAATATTTTAAATACTAGACTAAAACTTTATAAAATTTTAATTAACACAACAATTCAAAAACACCATTACTTTATATAAATTAATAAAAAATATACAAATATAATTTTATTGCTCGAATTTCCAATTTAACTTTAAAATTAAAGAATAAATATTACGCAGAAGAAATACCCAGCCTTTTTCATACGCTATCTCGAGTATCCCTTTAAAAATCAATCTTTGTTTAAAAAATTTTTCAACAATATTACCTTTTCTAGATTTCAAGAAGATGATTTAAAGTGAAGACTCCCCTCTTGAACTGCTAATTTACATTTTAATTACAGAATTCTGTAGCTGTTTCGAGAGATTTTTTCCCTGATTATTTTCAATAAAAAAATATTAAAATTTGAGAGATAACCTCATAAAAGTGACAAACAAAAATGTTATGATTCGTCACGTGTGGTATTGCCAATAAAAAAAGGGAAAAAAATAAAGTAAAAAATACTTAAAAATTTAATTAACGGATCAATCTACCAAAACACTAAGCTCTAATTAAATTAAGGGGAAATTTTGGATGGCAACACTTATGCCCCTTGCAAAGCAATAACCGCCTTGAAAATTTAATCAAAGAACCAAGTCGACGGGGTTGGCTGCTCTAGGTGCAAACGGAGGGGGGGAAAGAGAACTTACGAGTAAAGTAAACCTCAGACCCATTCGTAATAAGAGCATGAGAACTTGTCTGAGTTACGCAGCTTGGGAATAAAGGCGTTTTAAATTAGGCGCCATCTAGCGTGAATCAGAGCTTACTATCCGTGGTTGATGGAATTTCGATAAGCGTTCCTAGTGAAGTTTTTCATTATTATTTTTCTTTCGGATGTATTCTTAATATTCGCAGTAAGGAAGGAAAAAAAGATGTCATTTTGCATTCTGCGCCAAAGATCTTTTATTAAAAGATTTATTTTTGAAAGGGGGGAAATTTCCGGGCTTTTTTAAAAGAGGGAGGGACGGTTAAAACGAAAGTTTTGACACTTCGCGAGATTTTCTGGAGGTTGTGGCCCTTTCAGTATTACCAACTTCATTTATGTAATTTTTGGGGTTGTAAAAAAATTACTTATTAAAAAGGAAGTCAAACGTGTAACGAAATTGCATATTAAATTTAAATATCAACACCAAAGGAAAAAGGTTACTTGAAACTAATGTAATTATGTACAATTCTCCGAAAAATATCTTTTTTTTTTTTTCAGATACCTCTTGAAATATATTTTTATGCAAGAATAGTTTTTCTTAGAAAATTTCTGACAAATTAACGAAGAATCTAAAATGTTTTACGTAATTTTCTTTTTAATGAGCCGTCAGCTTTCAACGAATCGTTAAAAGAATGTAATGAACTTAATAATTTACTTATTTCCACAAAACATGCACCATTCCTTTACAACAGTTAATTGGTAAAAATATATAAAAAAAATAAGAACTTTAATAAAGCATTTTTCGTGGAAAAATTAATGATATTCATAAAAATGTGACATTTTTGAAGCATTTAAAAATTATATATATATTTTTTTATAAATTACCGATGCTTTTATTCTAATTAAGAAATATTCAAATATTAAATATACTTCAAAGTTTTAAAAGGAAAAAATTAATGATTGGAAAAAAAGGAATATTAATTTTGAAATTTTAAAAGTTTCTTCGCTATCGTTAAAAATTTTACATCTTTATTAAAATTATAATTTGTTCTTTTAAGCAAATCAATATAAAACTTTGAATAATTAAGCTTATTATTACTGCTCTCTTTCTACAAATTTTTAAACTGTAAAAGGAGAAAAAAAACCAATTTTTATTATAATATCTATTATAATTATTTGTGTAATACCAGTTATTTTTATACTAATTGAATAATATCATATTATTTATTATAAAATTCAATAAAGCTGTTTGAAATATTATAAAATGAGAGAATATATAACATTAATAATAGTTTATTTAAAGTTGCACATCTAAAGAATAACTATATCCTTTCTCAAGCTCAAGTTTTTACAGATTTTCTGTTTTAAAACATATTTTATTCTTCTAATAAACATTTCAAATAAATGTTGTTTAGTAGAAATGCATTTTAAGGGTTTTAAAAAAAAAAAAAAAAAAAAAAAAGATGTAATGAAAGAAAAAATATAAAATCTTAATGTACAATTATTTTTCAAATTTATTTCATTTAACTGAATTTTTAGGCTTAAAAATATTAAAATTTATAAATATTTTAGTTTTAGTTTTCTCGTCAGTTTGGATATTCTCTATTTCTGATGCCATTTTTTTCATTAATACAAAAAATTAATAAACGTAAAATTATTTACTTATAATCATTTAAGACAACATCACAATTATTAATTGATAAAAATTTCATAGAAATAATGAGCACATAATAGATATTAATGAACGATGACTGTGTCAACAATTATAATTCATTTATCGCCAAATGGGAGATTTATTGCCAAACCTGAAAATATTCGTCACCATCCTTTAAGCTATTTGATGTCTAAATGACATGAGCCTGAGTTACTCCCATTTTACAAGTTTTGAGAGAATGAAAACCTTAATGGAAGGTCAGTAAAGACATATCACAACAATTTGTATAAAATCTGAACAATAGTTCGTTCAAGCAAAAAATATTCCAATTTCATTACGGTGAATTTAAATAAACGTATTAAAATTTTTATTATAAGTAGATTTCTTTAATTCATCTCAAAATAGGCAAATGAAATTTTTCAACTAAACCATTCGATAAAATAATTAGTAAGAATTAAGAAACTTTGGACCCTTGAAACAAAAGCCATTATTTAAAAATAAGAAAGGAACTACACAATATAATTACTTTCATAATATTAATTTAGTTAAATATTTATTGTTTAATTATATAAATGTTAAATTAAATTAATGATTAATTCTTAATTTCAAGATATTCTTATTTTCAATGAAACAATCCGTAACTTACTTTCATTGTCTATAAGCAAATTTTAATTAGAATTTCTCAGTTCTTAGTATGAACTGTTAAGAATTCACCAATTTTAAATAAATTTATTTTGAAAAATAACTATTTGTAAACGTTTTTTCTAAGAACAGAAACTAAAAAAAAAAGGAAATTAATCTTTATTACTTAATTAAATTAATCTTTAAATTAAAATTAAATTAATCTTTTTCAACAACAGATATCGAATATTTTTAATATTCTTTATTTATCTTAGATTATGACGTTAAATATAAATAACACAGGTATATTGCAAAAAAGAAAAAAAAGTTTTTTCCAGGAAAATTTGAAAATAGTACGAAAATATTTTGGGAAAAAAATTTGAGAGCTTTAAGAAATGTAATTTTCATTCAAATAAATAAATTTTTCTGTAACAAAACTACCTTATTAACTTATCCATTTGCATTTTTTATCTGAAAAATGGGAGTTTAAATAGAATTATACATGTGAAAATTCTTTATGACTAATATTTCCCTACATTCCTTGTAAATTGTAGTAAAACATACACAAATTTAGAAAAATTAAGATTTAAATTATTGATTTAAATTTACAATCAAAAATATTTTTTCCATTCAAAAACTGTTTCAGAATTATTAACATGAAATTATTTCAATTTTTTTGAAAAAAAACTTTGAACTTTATTTTTTATAAGCAGTAAATTATTTTCAAATAAAAAGTACTACAAAAATATAAAATTATAAAATCTATGAAATGAAATAATTTTATATTTGCTTTGAGAAAAATTAATATATTCGCTTTTCTAAACACATACTGCTTGAATGAAACTGAAAGTTCTTAAGGAAATAAAATAATTTAAAATTATTATTTCCAACAAATATTCAGAATTATTTCAAAAATTAATTATTTAAAAATGATTTTTGTTTCGGTATACAAAATTTATTCTTTTCAACATAAAATTTGATTTTTATTCAACTATTTTAACATACACTTAAATTTTAGACATCAATTATTGTATTAAATCATTGATCGCAGAGTTTTATTAAACTTCCTTTTATTAAACTTCACACTTAAGATCTTTTTACTAAACTTCACGATAATATGATTTATTTTACTTGGAGGTCATTTTTAATTTATGTGAAAGTTTATGAAATATTTGTATTCATACATGATTGAAAAAATTAATATATTTATATTTAAGAAAATAATGAAAATAATAGTAATATTATTTGATATATAGATATTTCTCTCTGTTCCACAATTGTTACACGAATAAATTTTGTATAAAGACTGGAATTTCGCTAGGTTTATATATATATAATTATATATATATAAAGTTTCAAAAAGAGTAAAAATTTACGTAGAGTTGCTTTTATTCTATGAGAATAAAAACATTAATAAAAACAAAAAAGTAAACATACAAAAAATTTAATCCAACAGAATGTTTTAAAATGCGTAGCAAAAATATTTATTTCTCATCTGAATTCAAAATATTTTTTGTATACAAAATATATTTCAAACATGAAGTAAATGCATTAAGTACAACAGTGTTTTTAATTGCATGATTATTTGATCCAATATTATTTTCAATATTATTTTTTAAATAAAAGAATACTTTTCAAATTATGTTTAATTCTAAAATGTGGAATGTAAAATAATGTTACGTCACCAGCATATCATTCATCCCATTTTTTTCAGTATATATATTTCTTTTTTTATCTCTATCAACGTTATACTTCTCTCTGCAATTGTCTTCTTTCTTTTAGTTATTTCTTTCTAATTTAGTCTTTAAGTTATTTTTGTAATTATCGCTTATCAAACATATTTCGTGATATTATGTTCCTAGATTTCAATACGCGATTTATATATTATTTTGGGGAAAAAGAAATCCATTATTTTTACGTGAACTTTATGTAACTTCTCTTGGGTTCACTTTGTAAAAAGTTTAAAACAGCTTTCATGTAGATTTTTAGGTCTTGCGCGTTACGACTGCTGACATGCGGTTAACTTCGATCATTTTTGATATTTTACAGACATTTTCGACGATGCTGTATCCACATGCGAGGTGCATCTCTAACATCAAAAATACCCGAACGGAATCGAAGAAACAAAAATTGTACGTAACTGGTTGTTGCAGTCTTATATAGGACGATTAACACCTTTCACAATTTTAGCAACCCGGCTATCTTTTTCGCCGTTACAAGAGAAAAACGAAAATGTATCGAATTTTCTGTTTGTTGTCTTCCATTTTTAAAACTTTGTACTCGTAACAAAAAACCACAAGAGGATATTTTAGTGTCAAATGTCACCTTTTCAACGAGCATAAATCTGAAATTGTTTAATAGATACCTCACGAGATATCGATCACTACAGACGTCTACCGAAAAA
>JAPDSC010003576.1:34085-56608 GCA_026290005.1 Latrodectus geometricus | reverse complement strand
ATATAAAGAGAGAGAGAGAGTTTCGAATCAAAATTTGAAAGTTAATCTTTGTTTGATTAAAATTTCTTGAGAATAATTTAAAATTATTTGAAGTTTTCCTTATGAGATTGAGAAAAGATAAAAGAATTCGAATTCTGGTTTTGGCTTCATAAGGAGATTATAGCATAAAAAAACGCATCACTGAATTACATTGACATACTTATTTTCATTTGAACATAAAATTCTTTTAAACTAAGTTATACTAAAATTATATGTATTAAAAATACATCACATGGACCTCATTATTAGATCACAAATTATTTAACTTATTTTTAAGGAAATTAAGAGAGATGGTTGTTATTTTATTTTATTTTTTGAAAAATGCTTAAATGATGTTCTATTTAACATCAAGAAATAGTCAACTCTAAGAGGGACATGCATTTGAGCTTAAAATTGAGAGTTATTAAAAAGCAAACAAGATTTTAAGATGATAATTATCTCGGGGATTTTAACAGCTCACTTATTTCAGCATCTAAGCCAAATAAGGGAATGACCTAAAGGACAAATTTCCATTTTAATGGCAACTTCCAATTCATTGGAATAAACATTTCATTTCTGTAATGGCAACTCGATAGGTAGAAATATCCGTGGCCATCATATCAAAGTGCCACCAAACGTGAAAGGCAACTCTGCAAAAGCGACTAATTACTTCAAAGATCCGTTGAAATGGTATTAATTTTAATCAAATGAGCCGCAGAATTAGCATTCCGCTCGGACATTCCACTATTTAAGTCACAACTTTCCCATTACAACAATCAGATTTCCGCCAAAAGCCCGCCAACTAATATGCCGCTAAAAGCCTCGTTTGCTCACCGATCTTTCTCGATTCTAAGTGGTCCAAACTACAATTAATGTGATCTACTAGCCAATGCAGGCGCCAGATTGTGAATTTGATTTTCGTTCCGAGGAAAACTGCAGAATGGACTTTCCATTTAGCGTGGGTGGAGTTCATGAGAAGGAAGCCAGGTGAGGCTATTTGAAGTGCTGCTTCTCTCGTTAACCTCCACATGCTATATTGACATGTCCATAGATTCTTGCTTAAGCAAGCACGATGCGTTTGGTTATAGCCAGGAAAAGATCCTATGTTCGAATGTCATTAAATTGATCCTCTCTAATATCATTGGTTGAGAAGAGGTGATAGTGAATTCCATAGGAATAATGAGGAATATAAAGAGGAAATGTCAATATCAGCTCTCACTCTCTTAGCATATTATAAAATTTAAATGAATTCATTTTTTAATTGAGAATAGGTTATAGTAAATTCCATAGGACTAATGAAGAATATAAAGAGGAAATGTCAATATCAGTTCTCTCTCTCTCTCTTAGCTTATTATAAAATTTAAAAATATAAATAATTTATTTTTCTACTTGAGAATAGCTGATAATAAATTCCACAAGACTAATGAGGAATATGAAGAGGAAATGTTAATATCAGCTCTCTCTCCTAGCATGTTATAAAATTCAAAATTATAAATATTTAGTGTATTTTACTTCACATTAAATATTATTAAAAACAAATGTTAGTTAGTAATACAAGTAGATTTTTAAATTCAGATTTAACTAGTCTTAAGAAATTTATAAGGCATAAATATGTTACATAATATTTTCAAAATCAATGAGTTTTTTTGGAGATGTGACTTTAGGTGTTTCTGGTGATAGCTTCTTGATAATGAAACATATAATGTTTCAAATAGACAGCGTAATCATATTTTTTTGAGAATTTTTATTATATAAAATAATTTTATGTCAAATATTTGGAGCAATGATTTACTTGAAAAAATTAATTCTTAAACTAAAATAGGTTGAAATACTTATAAAATATGCTTTTATGAATTTGTTTTGGAGGAAATAGGAAATAAAAATTGAATTGTATATTTAAAAAATAATTAAAGTAATTACATATTTCTATAAGCAATAATTCTTATACAAGAAGTTTTTAAATAAATAAATTGTTAAATGACATCCAAGTAGCTTCTGATGGTTTAAATATAGATTCCTATTTACATTTCAATTTTTATAAAATACCTAGATTAATGTAAATAAATTATTAAATTTAAATTATAAATATTAAGAATATTATTACACGTCAATTTTATATATTTAGTCTTATATGAACCATAAAATAATGTAAAATGCATTATTTATCTCTAAAAACTTAATTGCATTTAATATTAACAGAAATATGTTCCAAAAGAATTATTTTGTATTGTTTTATATGATAACTTATTTCTTTCAATTCTTGAAATAATGTTTTCATTTTAAAGAAATTATTCCTTTATTTAAAGAAACATAAAACACAAAGACAATTTTTCTAAATTTTAATGGTAATATGGAACTAGTGTAATAACAATTTTGTTGGAACCATAAATGAAATAGTTATTTACTCTAGTAATATTATTAAAACTAATAATTTTTTTAGGATAATAAATTTTAAATTTTAAATACATTTATGTGCGTTCTCTTATTTGAACAGATTCATAAATCATTAAAAAATGATAAAAATTGTAGTACAATATAATTTATAATTATATAAATTAAAATTATATTAATTAAATTAAAATTTGATTGTGTATTAAATAAATTTTATCATTTCAATATTTTTCCTATAATATATAATTGTTTCAATGAGTTTATATATGTATTTGAAATAAATTATTTTTATATTTAAAATTATTAGTTGCAAATTATAACGTTTTTGTCTTTGAATATAAAGGAAATAATTCTATTTGGAGAAAAATAATCTCTCTATTAAAAAAGCCCAATGAATTTTAAAAACTGTAACTGCTATTTCAAGATTAGTTAATTATGTTTTGAGCTTTTTATAATAGCTTCTCTTTTCACAACAGGAATTATTTAATGATTGTAATGTTATTCTCTAAATTTGGAATCAAATGTAAAATTTAATAAATCTATAGTAGATTGAATTCAATAAATTCTTTTACTGGCTACTAATATTTTTAATACCTACTGATTTATAGCTACGACAGCTCACACATACATGTTGCCATTAAGACTTTTAAAATTTTATGTTTTTATTAACACACTTTTATTTAAATTCTAGTTTGGATATCACGTGACAGATTGGCTAACGATATAAAGCTGTTCTATGGCACTTTAACGTCCTCTATGAAAATTGGCTTTCAGGAGGACTTAAATATACAGTAGAAGTCCAATAATCCGGCACGTTCGGGACCGGCTCGTTGCCGGACTACCGAAAATTCCGGACTATCGGACGGTAATTATAAGAACAATAGGTTAATAATTAAACTATAAATACAGTATGCAAATACATACAACAAAGTTTATTTTACATTTCATATAATGTATGTACACGTACTTAGATTTAAAAAACATATTTCACTTAGATTTAAAAAATTCATGAATGTCTCTTTGTTTTCTTGACATTTGGCGTTTAGTTTAAAATTTATTTCTAATGATAAGGAAATCAATAATTTCTGAAGCACTGTACTAGCCTCAGCAAAAGAGATAAACTTATTTAGTGATGCTACAGCTTCTGCCCAGCTGATTTTTCCTTTTCTTCCATTTCGGCATCTGAGTCACTTTATTTAGGCTTAGGTTTTGAAAACATGGTCACCCTGTGTACAGTTAGAACGAAAATCACTTTTTTTATAAACAGTTTCAAAAGTTACGTTTACTATTGACTAACCGGCAGCTAATTGTTTCCGAATAATACCGAGCGCTGCCGGATGATCTCGAACCACTCAGAAAATTTCCGAATAGCTCTCGAGCGTTTTTATTTCCTTTACAGACATACTTTGGGAGAAAACCAAAATTTTTACAATTTTCCGGAGCGATGCCGGACTATCGGGCATTCCGGACTGTTGGATGCCGGATTAATGGACTTCTACTGTAATTTACTTTTTACGCCAGGGGGGGGGGGCAAAAAATTACCAAATTAATAAAAAAAAATCCCTCAACTAGACACATTACATAAATATTTACTCTTTGAAATTGAAAAAAACATCCATAAGATTTAAAAAAAAATTTAATTGATTTTACTTTTTCTTATTGCATAACAGTTTGAAGAGTGACTCACAACACAAGATGAGAATATAAGTAATTTTTAAGTGATCAAGTAAGCATTTTAATAAAATAAAAAGAACTTTTAGTAATTTTTTAGAAATGTCACATACAAATAAACATACTTTTATTAATGATTCAATATCATAGACTTCTTTCTTATTGATTTTTACAGCTTTTTCACCATCCCAATCTGCAGGAGATTTTTTTAACTATAAAACCAAATCCGAAGTACGTTATATATATATATATATATATATATATATATATATATATATATATATTTTCTGATAAACTTTTGTGATAACTTTCAGAGAAAATATTTTACATTCTATGTAAAATTTAATATATTTTATCTTTTTTCTGCCATTTTAATAAATTAGTGTACTTAGAAAGATTAAATTTTAGATTATTCGCTTTTAAACTAGAAAATAAATTTTCTAGAAGTAGTTTGGAAACGTTTTAAATTAAATTTATTGCTAGGAACTCATTATTAAAGTTTAGCAATTCTTAATGCAATAAAGAGATCACTGCTGAGATTTGAACGTTTTTAGAGTTAAGTTGAGTTATTATTTCCATTCTCCTTTTATCGGAAAATTTTCCCAACAATTCAAAATTTAATGAATTGAGTGAAGAAAATTAACTTTACTTACTTCGATTAAAACTTTTGTATTTATCGTATTAACTTAATTTAACATTCCAAAATTTCCAGCCTCGTCGAAATCCATTGGTTATTATCGATATTTTTTGAAGTTTCCAATGAAAAAGCCTTTTATTTTATTCCATTTAATTTCATAACTAAATTTATTTGCTTAGTTGCAAATTCTTTTTGAAGAATCCACTTTGTAGCGAACTCTTTTTCGTACCTCGCTGCGCAGCTACATAGTGTGGTGCTGTTGCCATTAATAATTTTGAAATTGAAGTAGAAAATAAAATTAACTTTCCTCGTTCGAATATATTTGAGAAAATATCAGAAGCAAAACAGAAAGAACAACACTTATTTTTCGAATAAACTTTTTAAGGCCTATTTTATCTTGTAATTACTTTTTATTTCAAAGTAAAATAACTTTTTACAAAACATTATTATTGTTACTTTTTTATCTTCTGCGAAAAATTAAGCAGAGTTTTCTAGAATTTGATTAAAGAATTTATGTTTAATATTCTGAGAAAATTTTTGGCAACGCATTGAGCAAACTATGAGATTGCTTCAAAACTGTTTCGTATTTTTTTATTCAAATATTAAGAGAAATGTAAAATAGGTGGCGGTATTTCTACATTCTTATTATTTTATCTTTCTAAAGTCGCACGCGAAAAACTCATTTTTCATCGAAAGACATCCCATTTTTTTTTCCTTCCATCCTTCTTCCAGTTTTTCCAGAAGGAATATATAATCGACCCGTTTGTTCTCGGAAACTTCATAAAATGTTCCAAGAGGAACAACTTTTTTTTTTAAATTAAAAAATTTCAAAATAACCGGGTGGCAATATTTCGAAATCTTTCTCTATCTTCCCAATTTGAGAGAAAATTCGAACGAAGTTGGAACGTATTTCGAAAAGTGTAATATCACAAAAGGATCCACAGAATTTATTCCAGGGAATATTTTCATGCAATTTGCAGTTTTTAATTAAATTGAATAAGTTGAAAATCTAATTCACTTTTTCAAGTATCCGTATGCCCAAATGAGGAAGAAATCTGTTTTAAATATTGAATAAACTTTATAACATTTCACAGAAATATTTTAAATTGGATTTTTTTAATTTAACGTATTTCAGGTAAAAGTTTAAATTAACTGGCAACTTACTGAATTTTGAATAATTATGTGAAATATGATACTTAGTTATAAATAAATTGTCATCAAACTTTTACATTTGCCTTAGGCAACAATTAAAAAAAATTGCTCTGAAAATTTTTAAACTTCGTTATAGATAATTATATTATCTAATAGCAGAAAATATATAATATTTTCTGTTATATAAAAATGTTTTTTATTATTTAGAATAAATATAATCTTATAGAATATATTTTAATCGACACTATATTGAAATTATAAAATGAGATAATAATTAAATAGAATTTGGATATGCCAAAAGTTTCACAGGAGAAAATTTCATATAATTCTAGCAAGCTTTATTTAGTTGTAGTATACTTGATTTCTTGTTTTTTAATCTTATCAAGTATAAGTATAATATAAGCATATTTTAATCAACAAAACTTAAATAAGACTAACTCATCAAGTTCTAAAATTTCTTTAAGTAATTCGCATAATGAATTATTTAATTTTATATCTGCATGATGATTCCTTAAAGTGTGAATTTTCATCATTTCAACTAAGAATGGCACTATCGGTAATAGTTTATCATAATGGTCAATTAATTTGAATCCAATTAAAGAGATTTTCACTGTCTCAAGATTGATACATTGAAAGTCATAAAAAAATTATCGAAGTTAGGTTTAACTAAGAAATGTTGTGATCTCTATTATTTTGATAAATAATTCCCAAGATTCTTTTAGCTATTCAATCTAATTATTTAATCTTAATTTCTTAGTTTTTTCTTTTTAGCAGCAAACAAATTTAAATTTCACCAAACAATAATTAATACCATTTATCGAATTGTTGTTAATTCAAAAAATCGAAAAAAGAATTAATGGTCTCTTAAAATTAATTAAAGTATTATATTTATTTATTAAATATTATATTTAATTGATTAATTTAATTCATTAAAGTAAATTTTCATTGAAAACTAATAAAAGCTTCATAAATGAACGTAATTAATGAAATTGCAGAATCTTTATAAAATATTCCAATTATAAACTGTTGAAACTGAATTAAAGATTTATGATTATGGATAATAGTGATTTAGTAAACTTAAACCCAGAGTAAACTAATGTAAATCCATGAAAATAAAAATCAACTCATAATGCTTGCTAAAGTAATCTTAAATTTCTAAAATGTATAACCTTTATTGTGATGTTGGTTTCTATTTTTTTCAATAATTTTACTCATAGATGATCAGAGAGACTTGAATATAAAAATTTGTATTATGAATTTTGTACTTTAAATAATTAAATTAGCCGAAGACATTAATACTTAGAATTCCAAGATAATTAAAATATTCCTACTTTCGGATATGGCGAGATGAAGTGGTGTAAAACAGAGGTTACCAGCTTTGAAAGGGTGGTCTTGTTGGTTAAAGCGTTCGTCTACGTTATGGGAAAGTAGTAATCTCGAATTCCGAATCAATCAAAAATTCGTCATGTTCGCTAATGGCGGCTGAAGCACATTAAATATGTAGTGGTCGCAATGTCCTCCATGTGAAATGATATTTATGGGAGTGACAGGCCAATTATTGAAGAGTCTTTTGCTTGCTTTCTGCTTATAAATTGTGAAGACTCCCAACTGTCTGCTTCTATTTAACTGGTAGGGCCCAAGTCAGGGCTAGGTCTAGGGAACTGATGTGCTGGTGCCACAACCAACTTAGGAATCGATCTTGTCACAACTGTAGCTGAAATTTAGGATGGAATTCTATGTTCAATAGTTTTGGTTGTATCAGACATTGACAGATAGTTTATCGCAGAGGCTGCTGTGTACGGATTGGGAAAAGCACAGTTTTTGTGACTGGGAAGTGATAGGTGTTCTATACTTGACCCAGGTTAAGATCCTTCGTGTTCATTAATATCAACTGGTAAATTTAATGTAGATTATTTTCACAATGTTTTCTCTCTTTTGGGGCGTGTCTTGGAAAGGAAGTGGATTGTTCACGTGCAAATCTCGACATTGGACTTTACCAAAATTACAAGGTCTGCGCTAAACCATGTTTGAAAGCTCTTCATATCATAGTAATAGGACAGCACTCTTCTGATCAATAGGTCCTGGGTTCGAACCCAGTCACTGTTGGACAGAGAGGAAGATGGGTGTTTCGCTTTTGAATTCTGCATACAATCTGTCAGAGTGGATGCTTGGGAATATCTATCATATGGAAATATTGCCCACTATATGAAAAATCCACATGGAAGGTAATGAAGCAGTGGACAATAAAATCCCTCACAACAGATTTACGTCGTTAGACAGTCCGTAACGGGGTGTCAAAGTGATGTTTCACCAAGAAATACACAACCGGAAATGTACCACAATCAATTAATAACGCCTCACAATAATCTACTTTCTTATAATTCACGTGCAAATTATTTATTTTCTTTTAAATATTCTACACAATTTTACTTTGGTACTTTATTTTTATTCCTTCTTAACACATTTTAGGTTATAGGCTTTTAGTTTTCAGATCCAATCCTTTTCGATTGAAATGCGAGACATCGCTAATTCCTGACTCATCGGGTGATAGATTTTTGGGATCGCGGACGCCGAGGAACTTAGCGAAATCTCTGAACGCAGGCGGGACCGGGAATCAGGAAAACAAATTCCGGAAATTAGATCTGCGATTCGCGTGCTATAATAACCTCCATGTCTCGTGTGTGCCGTATTAGCGGGGCTGCACGTGAAGTCGTTATTAAAGGGTAGAGTGGTCAGGACACATCATTAGCTGTTTGCTCTCATCAGGGTGCATGATAAGCACTTTTAAATGGCCCCGCATTCCATGAAGGGAGAACGGGAGAAAATTCCCATTGGGAAAGTTTCCTGGAGAATTCCAGAAAAGCTAGTCATTTTTATCCCTCAATAGTAATGGGTTTCGGCGGCTTTTTTACGGCAAAACAATTTCTGAATGGTAATAAATTGATTGTGCTGCAATATGAATTCTTCTTTTATTACCTGTTAATAGAAAAGTATTTTATACTCATTTCCTATATGAATTCCGAAATGTTTTATTTATAAAAAATTTCCACAATATCACCACATTAATAAGGTTAAAATGTGAGCATATGAAAGTTATGACGAATCTTTATATAAAATACCTTATTAGTTTCATTGGATTACGGCAAAGCAATATCTCGTTCAAATAAGATTTCATTGTGTATAAGTAGAATCATACAGAAAATCTTGATGCAGATATTATCGATGTACATAAAGTGATCCTTTTTAATAATGATGTAATGGTTTTTAGAGTTATTATGAGTCTCTTAATCTTTCAATATTTATAAACTACTAGAGTTCATTAAGAATGACAGTTATTTATCTGGTTACAGTGTTATTGTGATAATATATGAAGTTATGTACAGTAAATTAATAATGAAAATCAATTCTCTTCTGTAAAATCTATTGATAATCTTCAACTAATATTATCATGATCATTGGTATAACAAATAAATGTTGTTGTTGTTGTTGTCGGGTGCCAGCCAGGCTTAAAATATGGGGTGCGCTGCTCCACTTTTCCAACTGAACCATATTTGGTGTGGAGTCCGACTTCCTCAGTACACACATGCCATAGGTACCCGTTTATAGGGTATGCAACCATTCACACACACACAAGGAAAGGACAAGAAAGAGAGAGAGAGAGAAAGTACATCCATGCCCGAGCCAGGATTCGAACCCACGTCCCACCCATCTGTAGTCAGGTACGCTAACCACTAGACAGGTCGGGCGGCAATAAATGAATAAATATTACATATACGTATTACATATATAATAAATATTACATATAAACCCATCTATCAGGGACTGGGTACATGAAGTCAGAAAGAGTGTCTTCAGTTTTTGAACAGATTACCCCTTTACAAGGGTAGAAGTACGACTTTGGCTCATACATTGCAGTACCATCTGCGTCTTCCAATTTAGAGTTAGAAGACAGAGAAGACCCAAAGCCTTGCTCCTATCACCTCCATCGATATTTATTTAGAAAAGAAACATGGAGGACATTGCGACCCGACATATTTTACGTGCCCCAATCACCATTAGTGAACACAACCAATCTTTGGATAAGATAGGATTAGAACTACCTTCCGGTAACGAGAACGATGTAACGAGAGCAGGCCACCGCGGCTTTTAGGAAATAAGTAAATTTTGGTAGTATTTGGATTTCAATAATCGTATACTATTGTAAGAAAATATAACAATCTTTGAGTATAGTAGTTAATTAATATATTTCATACGTGATTTTTTAACAAAAACTTCTAGAAAGTAAAAAAAAAAACTTATCATTAGAAAGTCAAAATAAAAAACTTCTAAATACCCATACAAAAAACGTGTATATAAAATCAAAATTATAATATTTATCTTCCCTTATTCATTCCATTATCTTGTAACGAACTAGCAATTTTGCTAATTAATGAATAACTACACGAATACTGAGAAAAAGAAATAAAATGATTCAATATACAAATTTCTTTACAGAACTTAAATTTATAATGTAACTTTTCGAATTAATTACTTTGCTTATATTCAAAATGCTATTTTGCAATTTAATGTTTCTTACAATTTCTCAAAATAAATCCAATGTAATTTTTTTTATTAACTCTCTGCTTAATCATCATTTTTAAGTTAAAACTGAATATTCATCCTAATTTCTTTAGAAATTAAAGATTAACCCTTTTAAGAACTAATTCTAGTAATTTAACTTGCTCTGTGGAGCACGGAAGACGAATATCAAGAACTTTCTTTGACAGTGAAACCATTTTTATTTAATTTTCGATTCATAAATTAACGAATGAACGTGGGAATTCGTTGTCATCAATCACGGTACTACGAAATCAATAGCTCGGTAATTTCTCGTGAGCTGCCTCCAGAATTAAGAAAATTTTCTTCGCATAATTTTGATGAATTAGAAGATAGCGGACGAAAGAAGAAAAATACATTATTAATGTACATCCTAAGCAATTTTGCAGGCATTAATTACCATATCAGGCGTCGCTGTTAATTAGAAAATTCTAAATTCATGGAAAACGCTTATAACCTCACTTCTCGGAAAAGTTGTATCAAGCTTTTCCTCCGGCTGCGGAGCGTTGGTTCTTTTTAGGAAACCGGAGATTTTTCTCTGGAATGCTGTCTTTAGATGAAAAATGGCTCTTTCGCGTGAGAAATTTGGCTCGCAATCAAATATTAAGGCACGGCAAAGAGCTTCTCTCTCTTATTGACTCTCTGAGTTCGTTCTAAGGGAATAAACAGTTTTAAGAATTGCCTTCAAACTTTTACGTCACGCAACGGCGTTTAGCAGGTGAACGGGGATTGGTCGAAAAAGTTTGTTGGATAGTCCAATGGGAATCGCTCATTGTTCTTTGTGCTTAAGCCTTCTTTGTAGTTTAAGGTGGGGCATATATTAGGCTTTCAAACCCATTTTTGCATGGAAACAAGCAAAAAAAAATATTAGTTTTCTCAACGCTTCCTTTAATGTAGTCGAATATTTATTCAGTTTGTTGTTTATACTTTCACATTAAACAGTCCCATGAATTTATTAAATTTTCAGATACACAAACCTGCCTGTATTTGATTTGAATATATTTCTGATGCCTGAGAATTTTTAAGAGGAGAATGAAAGTAGTTTTTCTGACATAAATTTTGATTCGCTTCATTTGTTCATTTGCATGAAATCTAAGTTTCGTATAAATAAAACTGTGTTATCATATATTTTATTTCTTTTTTTTTTTTTTACTGAAACATGAAATTTAACTTGTGAAAGAAAAAGAGAACATACATTTTCTTAAACTCATTCATCAAAGCATAGATAGTTTAGTTGAAAAATACCTTTGATTTTTAAAAATAATAAAGAATGCTTATATAGAAAATATTTTTTAAAGAAGTATAATTTGAATTTTTTGCAATTATCTTTTCCGGTATAGCATAAATTACATAAAAAATGTTAAAAAAAATCAATAAAACAGAACAAAATAATCAAAATATAAAAGAAAAAATATTTAAATTTTATATAATGAGAATTGTTTGCATGCATTTTGTATTAGGCTGCAGGGTGTGTGTTATAAATATTTTTACATTTTGTAGAAGGGTGGCAACGGTGCTGGTTAGGGCGTGGTTGGTTCTCGTTATCGGAAAGTACTGAGTTCGAATCCCGATTAAATAGACAATCCTTCATGTTCGCTAACATCGGCTGTGTGCCGTCTTAATATTAATATAATATTAATATTAGGTTGGGGAAAAGGAAATCTATTATTTTTATGTGAACTTTATGTAACTTCTTTTAGATTCGCTGTGTAAAAAGGTTTAAAACAGCTTTCATGTAGATTTTTAGGTCTTGCCCGTCACGACTGCTGAAATGCGGTTAACTTCGATCATTTTTGATATTTTATAGACATTTTCGACGATGCTGTAGGATATTTTAGTGTCAAATGTCACCTTTCCAACGAGCATAAATCTGAAATTGTTTGATAGATACCTCACGAGATATCGATCACTACAGACGTCTACCGAAAAAATAATGGATTAATTTTTTCCCAACCTAATATTATAATTAAATATATCGTTGTCGCAATGTCTTCCACGTGAAGTGATACCTCTGGCGTTTGAAGACCAGGAATTGGCTCAGTCTTCTGTTCGACACCTACTTCTAAATTAAGGAGGCTCACTTTCAGGGCTATGATGGCACTCCATTATATAAGGTGCCATCAGTTGTAGAGCTGAAAAGTAGAAAATCCTAAGAGCTGGGAATCATACAACAACGATATTTCCTATAAAGAAATCTGTATTAAATAACGAAATTTTTTAATGATTTGCGAATGTTAATTAGGCCCTTAAAGTATGAAATAAATTAATGTGAGTTATAATAAGTTAAAAGGAACCGCAATATTTTGGATTTTCAGAATATTTGGAATTGATTTTAAAATTCAAATTATTTATATATTCATAATAAAATAATTGAAACAAAAAATAACCTTATAAGCATAATTATTTAAATAAATAAAATTTGCAAAGACAGTAAATGTAATTAAATTTGTGCTTTGCTCTATTTTGCACATGAAGGCTTCTTCCTTTAAGATTTATGATTTAAAGGGTATTTCAAACATTCAGACTCGAAATAGGACTCAAATTCTCTATTGAATATAACTTCTGAATTGCAGTCTGAAATGTGTGTGTGTGTGTGTGTTGACCATTCAGCAGTTTTGAGTAACTTATTAAACGTAACAAACTCTAGGTACATCTTTGAATATGTTTGATGTTACTAGGCTTGAATACTTTACATAAGGATAGATGTAAATTCTCGAAGATTATACCTGACAAGCTTAACAAGGTTTCAAGTTAAATACGAGCAAATTAATTTTATGTAGGTGGCATATTTTCTTGTAAATTTACTATTAGATATTACGTTTAAAAGTAGCTAAAAATTAGAAACTTACATATGACTATCATTGATCAATAATAATATCAAATCAATTAAATTGATTAAAAATAACGCATTAAGAAATAGGGAAAGATTTTTCTTGTTTTGTTTTTAGATGAAGAGACTCAGTGCCTTCTTAAGAAATAAATTTTACTGCTAAGATTTAAAAAATGTTTTTTGATTAACAATATATAGATGCTATTGTTATATTTACATTTTTTTTCATTATTTCAATTTTGCCCGATTTTTTTTCTTAGCCTAATTTTAACACAAGTGTCTTATCTAGTTAGTTTACTAAATAAGTTCATTAAAGTCTAAATAATGAATCACAATCCACCTTTTTCATGTTATTGCGTTGCCTCATTTTAGTCCATTAAAACAACATCAGTTCCTTAATACAAAAATCAGATGTATTAATAAAGGTTTTTTTATAACAATTGTTACATATTGTTCAATTGATAAAACAGAATTTTTTGTTTATATTTCTTTATATATTTTAAATACAGGCTTATAATGAAACATTAAATGCTCAAACACACGTAGAGGATTTTAGAGCTGTAATTCATATCAAATAATTCATTGTTGTATTTATTCATTGTTGTATTAATAATTCATTGTTGTATTGTAGCATTTACTTTAGTACATGTTAATAAACTGATTCATTTTAATTATTCATATCGATAAAATTTTTCATTGTTATATCAAATAATTCATTGTTGTATTTATTCATTGTTGTATTAATAATTCATTGTTGTTTTGTAGCATTTACTTTAGTACATGTTAATAAACTGATTCATTTTAGTTATTCATAACGATAAGATTTTGTACGTTTATAATCTTATTCTTGTTTTTCGTAAACATTTTTTCACTTAAGCAAGTTTTTTTTATACCCCCGAAACATTTCTGTTAAGTTGATAGTTAAACAATTTAAATTTCTGGTAAACTCTTCTCAAAATTGATAATTATCCTCAAAATTATCATTAGATTACTCAAAAGATTATAGAAAATTAATTTTTATTTTGAATTTCTTCCACTATTATAAACTCTAAATTTGATATAAAAACATTGTTTTTCATATATATTATGTATAACATGGAGAATCTTGCAAATTCTAATGTGATAATATTATAAAAAATATCCGCATTTTAGAACAAAACTTTTTTTTTATTTCTACTGACGGTCACCCTTGAGCAAGTAAGTAACATTAGACCATTTGCCGCAACAAGGCCGGAAATGCTACTCATTTTATCGTTACCCGGCGGGCACCTGTGAACCAAGTCACAGAGATACGAGTAGCATCGCCCAAGCCACATTACCACAAATCCGTTAATAGGGCGAGCCACATTCATCCATCATCTGAGGAAAGGACAAGAAACACAAAGTGAGAAAGAGAAAGTACATCCATGCCCGAGCCGGGATCCGAATCCAGGTCCTTCCCATCAGTTGTCAGGTACTCTAACCACCAGACCAGGTGGGTGGCTTATTGGAATTATTGTCCACAATAGCATGATAAAGAATTGAAAATAATCGGATAACATCCTATAATGTACAAAATAGAAACATAGATATGATTTCTCTTGCTTCGAGATAAACATGCATAAAATCAGAGAATACCCACAAAATATTAAAACTGGATTTTCATGCTAGTCGTTTTAAACTACTAGATACTCTAACCACCAGACAGGGTGGGGGAATTATTCCATATACTAAAATATAACTCTTAAAACATGCAAAAACATTCAATGAATCCTAGAATATGAATAGAAAAGTTAAAGTATATTTATCCTTATGAAAATGCTTCTTTTCTGTGCAAAAATTAATTCAAATGAACTATTTCTTCAATTACATTTAACTACAGTTTGCATAAAAATATTAATAAATGTTGAAAAAATAATATTTGTCTACTGTAGATATTTTGGTAAGATCAATAGGTAAAATTATTATATTCTATAATTCCGTTCAATACAAAAATTACTCCTCTACGAAAACACAAAACTCCCTCCATTTATTAAACAAGTCTAAAAGCAGAAGTTAATTATGTTTTCACGTTAAACTTTTCTATAGCAACCTCTCAACAAAATGCATTTAAACCTTTCTTTACTCAATTTGTTTCAAACATTGTAAAGAAGAATACTTAAGAAGAGCACATTAAAGGTATTTTAATTTTTCCAATACTGTTAAAACAAATTTATCGCTCTTCCAAGTATTCTTCGCTGTTAAGATTTCCAATTAAAACGGATCCTACAAATGGAGAAATATTTCCTCTCCCAAGTGAGTGGAAGGTGGGTTCTTTTTCTTTTTTTTTCCTACCCCAGTTAAGAATTAATGATTATATCTTTGAAAATCGTCAGGAAACTCTGAAATAACTGGAGAAAATTGCGCACATTTTCTTAATTGAACTCTATTATCATTATTTCTAACTAACTACCAATTATTTCACAACCGTGGAAGGGATTGAGAAGGGGTGGGGGAGGGTCTAGCCGAGTTATTTTCCACACAACTAGACATTCTCAAAGTCTCGAAATGTCGAATCGATACTTTTAGGAAGCAGAGTACAAAAGGGTGCGGAAACAGTAATAACTGGAACAGAATGATAATGACAACCTTTACGAAAAGAGAATGAAAATCGGATATCGTAATTAACTTCTATCGATTGTTTACTTTAGAACAATTATTTATTGGAAATGAATTAATCGCTCTCAAAATAGTATTACAAACGTTAATGATATTCCTTTCCGAACGGTGAAGATATTTTTCGAGATCTAAATAATGCATCATTGTTTCGTGTATCTATTAGAGCTATAGGTAAATGGGTCATTTCGAAGGAAAACAAACATTCTATTTTCATCAAAATCATACAAAACAATTTTTTTTAAATAAAAAATATTTACTTATTATTGTTGTATTAATTTTTTAAAAAATAATTTATGTGAAAGTGCAGAAAAATTATAGTGATATGGTTTATTAATAACTTTAAAAAGTCAATTCTTACTTAGACCAATCAAGAAAAATTTTATTTTAGTTACTTTTTAATAAATTTCGCTTTAATAAAAAGTAACTAAAATAATTTAATTCTAGTTAATTTCTTTATAATAATTTGAAATTTTTATAAAAGAAGTAACTAGAATATTATAAATAAATATTACCTAATTTCGCTTTAATAAAAAATTAAAATGATTTAATTCTAGTAACTTTTTTTATAATAATTTTACATTATATTAGTTTGGGAAAAAAGAAACCCATTATTTTTAAGCGAACTTTATGTAACTTCTTTTTGATTCGCTTTGTAAAAAGGTTTAAAACAGTTTTCATGTAGATTTTTAAGACTTGTGTGAAGCTACGACTGCTGACATGCTGTCAAGTTTGATAATTTTTGATATTTTATAGAGATTCTCGACGATGTTGTATCCATGCGAGGTGCATTTTTAGCATCCAAATACCCAAACGGAATCGACGAAACCAAAATTGTGCGTAACTGGTTGTTACAGTCATATATAGGACGATAAACACCTTCCACAATTTTAGCCACCTGGTCAGCATTTTCGCCATTATAAAAGAAAAACTAAAATGTATCGAATTTTCTGTTTGTTGTCTTCTATTTTTAAAAACTTGTACTCATAACTGAATGAATCAAAGAAAAAACCACAAGAGAATATTTTAGTGTCAAATGTCACCTTTCCAACGAGCATAAATTTTAAACTGTTTGATTGATACCTCACGAGATAGCGATCACTACAGACGTCTACCGAAAAAATAATGGATAACTTTTTCCCCAAACTAATATTTATTTATTACTGTTTTATTGATTTTTCAAAAAGTAATTTATAAAAAGTAATTAAATCAAAAAGTAATTAAAATTGCAGAAAAATTATAGTGGTATGATTTATATAAAAATAAAAATTTGAAGTCAAATCCTACTTAGGCCAATAAAGAAAAATTTTATTTTAGTTACTATTTTTTACTTTTTATTTAATTTAGCTTTAATAAAAAGTAACTAAAATAATTTAATTCTAGTTACTTTTTTATAATAATTTTAAATTATATAAAAAATAATTTTATTTTAGTTACTTTTGATTAAATTTGAAGCAATGGTACAAGCCGTTAATCCAGTATGTTTTTTTAGTTTCTTCGATGAATTTCGATCCGAAAACATGAAGATTTTATACTCACATTCTATCAACTTTGCCATTGGAAGAGGAAATTTTAATCTCACTATACTGCCGAAAGTTTTTTATAAATACTTTTCATTCATCTTTTTAAATGAGAAAAAAATCCCTCTCTCACGTATACACATATTCTATCTCTCTCACTGACTTATTTCAAAACCATAAAGTTGTTTTTTTCAAAGATAGTAATAAACTCATTCACAAGATAATAAAAATAACCAAATTTAAGAATGTAGGAAATGTAAAGGTAGAGATAGGCCAACAAATGGCATCAATACAAATAGTCTATATATCGCCCATATAAAACTAAAATTAATTAATTAATTTTACAAAATAATTAATTTAAACGAATTAATTGAAATATAATTAACCCTGTCTCATCCATTCGAAATTTGATCTTGAATGGATGAATGAAAAAGTTATTTATTAGCTAATGAAAACTTGAACAAGATATATATATATATATATATATATATACAGAGAGAGAGTGTGAATTATACTAGAATGGAAATAATGAATAAGCAGTTACAAATAAAATGATAATTAAATACTATTTTGTAGTATAAACTAAATCTATGAAGTGTGTTTTGAACTACCCACAACATATTATTGCCTCCTAAAAGAATTTTTTTTCAATAATGAGTCCCTATCAAGTGTCAAAATGAAGAAAACCTAAGAGCTTCCCTCAAGTCCCCATCCACATAATTTTATGCATAAAGTAGAAAAATATCCTTAATAATAATTAAGATGCACTTTTATAAACGTAGTAGAAATATCACTTGTATATAACACAGTTTAGTAATTATAGCTGGATAATATATAAATAGGATTCACCTTTGTAAACATTTTATCATAATTTAATCAGTATTTTCCATTGTTTTTTTTCTAACGGCGGGCACTAGGTGATTAACCCTTCGCCACAACGAGGCTGGAAATTGCTACTCATTTAGCGTTACCCGGAGGGCAACTGTGAACCAAGTCACGGCGGCGAGTAGCATTACCCACATCACACCACCACAAACCCGTTTATAGTGCGGGCCACATTCATACATCGTCTCAGAAGAAAGGACAAAGAAATACAGAGACAGAGAAAGGAAGGAAACGTCCATGCTCAAACCGGGATTTGATCCCGGGACCAAGTATTTTCCGTTGTAGCTCTATAGCAATATTTTAAATATTTTATTGAAATACATTTCCGGAGGCAACGGTGGCCTGGTTAGGAAAGGTGACATCTTCATTCTCAGAAGATTATTCATTATGAGTTCGATTCCCAAAAATTCAGCGTGTTCACTTAAAGCAGTGGGAGCACGTCAACCCTTTGATTACTTGAAAAATATATTCCTTTGAAGTAATCTGATGACGAATCTCACTCATCAAATGTACCCAAAGGATTAAATAGGTCGTGTTTGCTACGTTACCTACGAGATGATGGCTCTATAGGTAGCAACTTAAGTCTAAGCGGGGGGGGGGAGTCTTCTGCTTGATCCTTGCTTCTCATTTACGCTCCTTCAATATTCCCATTCATTAAAACAATACATAAAAAAAATCTTTCATGAATATGAGCTATATGCACTTATCATAAAGCTTTAAAATCGATCAACATTACCAAACAACATATTTTTGATATTCAATTGATACAATTACCTTA
This sequence comes from Latrodectus geometricus, assembly GCA_026290005.1. Classification (NCBI taxonomy): domain Eukaryota; kingdom Metazoa; phylum Arthropoda; class Arachnida; order Araneae; family Theridiidae; genus Latrodectus; species Latrodectus geometricus. The sequence goes on along the minus strand of JAPDSC010003576.1, from coordinate 37,496 downwards.
AATTTATAAAAAAAAATATATCAACATAATTTTGTTTCCAGGGCTAAATATTTAAATAATTTAAGAATTCAAAATTAAATTTAAAAAACTTTCGTATATATTTTTATGACGACTTAAGTAAAATTGTTATTTTAAGTAATTAAGTCTATAAATTTCAATAAACAGTTTAAGTATTTAAAATTGTAGTTTAAATAAATGTGTGTGTGCAACACATTTTTGAAACAATCACCAATAAATATGGTCTGGTTCAAAAATATGTGGTTATTTAAATATATTTCCAAAATTTGATTATCAATGACAGAAAAATATTAAAGACTTTTTTAATAAATCTGTTTTGGCAAACCATTAATTGATAAACTATTGAATATAAAATATCACGATTGACTAAACCAAAGTGTATCGAAGACTTTTCACATTTCCTGTTAATTCAAAAACACTAAATATTTGATTTGGAAGATTTTCCATTGATACTGGACAGTATTCTCATCCTATAAGAGTGGAAAAATGAAAAACTCTCAAACAGGCACTCCTATAAATGTGCCTATAGAAGAAAGAAACACACGTCCATCTCCAGTGGTTAAACAATAGTTAGGATCGAACCCGAGAAATTTAGTTCTGAAGAATGCTGTTCGAGCACTAGGATGTTTTAAGCTATTCCATATGCACATTTGTTAGAGTCATTTTCAGGGTTTAATTTTTCCAACAAGGAAATATCAGCCGCTATTCATGAAAAGTCTTCCTTGAAAATGAATATGCTATGTGTTGTCAAAATAATCTTACAACAGTTTTTGGTTGCTAGGTGGTAAAATATTTAGTGTCAAAAAATAATAAATAAATAAAATAAAAGTTGTTTTGCTTGGTTATACAAAACCGTTATTCTATTCTTATGGGCAAGTAAAATTCCCAAATTTGGAAGATATATTTGATGATAATGTCTTCCCCCCAACATAACAATGCTAGGTGTCTTTTTTCAGACCCAAAAATGGCAACAAAGTCTTAAGTTGGAAGACTAATTATTTTAATCACACTTCTTTACTGCATACTATGTTTGTTATTTTGTTTAGTTGGGTTTTATGGCGCAAGGTCCAAAAAGGACAAGCTGCGCCAGTTACTGCATACTAAGAAGCAAAATAGTTTACGGATGTTATATTTGTTAACTGTCAATCTTCCGAGATAGCTCATAGCGGAATTTATTCTCTTGTTGAAATTGGGAAAACTTTTAGGCAGAACCATGAAAATCTCTGCCAGGAAATAATTTAACGGGGAAGATATTGATTTTTTTCAGCATCCTAATTAAATAAATTTTTTCTACGTTTAGATAAAAGTTTAGTTATGGAAAAATATTATATTCAAAAACTCTAAATTCTTTTTGGTATTTTATATCTATTATTAAAGAAATAAATTTTTATTACCATAGTAACTCGTTTTGTTTGATGTCTATGTGGAATGGATCTCAATAGATTGATAAGTTTTCCTTCAAGTGTTGTTTAAAAATAACTTAATCTAGGCCAATTTTTGAAGAAATGGTTGGTTATTTGTAATTAATTAAATAATTTGATAATTAAACTTATAAATAAAAAGTTATATCTATTTATATCTCTCTCTCCCCCCCCCCCCTCCCTCTCTCTCTCTCTCTCTCTAATACTTTTTATATATATATATATATATATATTATTTTTTTTTTATTTAGGCTATTCATAAATTAAATGCTTTGAATGTAGTGAAATTAAATGTAGAAACAAAGGATTTTTTTCGTAACAGAATGTAAATGGTAATAAGTTTTACATAAAAATTAAGCCTAATTAGGGTTATCATTTGAGTTGGAAAATTATTCATTAAGTTTTGAGTTATACAATATTTTATCATTTTATGAGGTATTGTAATGCAAAATAATTAATTATTCCAAATTGTTATTTTTTTAAGTGAGTTCACCATTCACAAATTTTGATAGTAATTTATAATAATTAATATATTTTTAAATGTCTATCATCTTTAACATAACGCATTTTTATATCAGTAACATGTGAAAATGAATGGAATTTTTTCCTATTGATTTTTTTAGTTTTTGGCTCTTTGGTCACTTTCTGGACAAAAGAACTAATTTGAGCGATACATAAATTTCAAGGTGGAAATACCACAAGCATCCATGTCCAAAGTTTTAATAGAAACCCACGAAGTACTGAACTGATGACAAAATAATTTAGTTGCCACCGTACTTTGTTGAACAAAATTTAGCCTGAATAATTTCTTTAATCAAAATTTCTGTAAAGCAGTTTAAAAACTCTTTTCTCAACAGTTGAAATTTCAACTTGTTACTTGATTTCAGTTAAATAATTGTTTAGATTCTTTCATGTTTTTTGTTTTGCTATTCATACTCATAACTTGAAATTAATGAAAAACAATTCCAATGAAGGTTAATGCAACGTTTCACACTTAACAATTTTGTTTGAATTTGAGAAAAAAAAAATGTATTCTTATCATGTATGTATATGCGTTTCTGTATGCATATGTCTTTCTTTAAAGAAGCAAATAATTTAAGCTTAATATTGAAAGTAATAAAACAAATATTTTCGTTGCTGATAATAATCTGACTTTTGAACTTCTAGCCTTTAACAATTGAAATTTCTCTTGGAGATTAATCATTCATATGAAGTTATGATGCAATTATTCCCCTCATTAAAATCAAAATTGCTTCTTAAATTGAATCGAATAATATCTGCTTTTAAAAATCTGAAGCGCCACGCTGCGAACAATTTTTATCATCAAGCTGCAATTTAATTTAATCTGTAATTACACTTCAAATGCCAGATTAATACATTGGATAATGCGAGCACAGATTTTACTTTCCGCTCCTCATCACTTAGCAGGATCTCAAGGGGGTTGCTCCCACTGTATCTTTCCAGATACTGGGGGGAGAAGGGGGTTGAGGGAACACTTCCCCATTCTTCTCAAACAAACTGAAGAATGATACCAGACAGTTCAAAGTAGGAACTATTTATCTACGCGTCCCTGCTTAGAAGACCTGCAATCCCAAGTCCAAAGAGGAAGTAATTCGATTTCCTCATTTCCCACCCCGATGCATTCTTCAAGGGGCGGCCCGTATTTGCGCCCCATGCTAATCAGTGCCAGGGCGCACTCGGGGTGGAGAGGCGGTGGGACCTAAGCAAATAAAGCTTCCAAATGCTCCGGTGTTGGTAATTTGTCGTCTAAACTCTCTTCGTGTGCACAGACAAAGAGGGGAAGGGGGCGTCGAGCTCTCGACGACACCTGATGTTTCAATCAAACCTCCCCCTCGGAGTTGAGTTGCACTTGTTCCTTGCCTACTACAGTGGTGATTTACATTCTGGAAATGGCTTTTGCTCTTTGATACTGATTAAAGTATAAAAAAATAGTTCAGGGAATTTTTTTCCA
>JAPDSC010003576.1:1746-21787 GCA_026290005.1 Latrodectus geometricus | reverse complement strand
GCTTTATTTATCCTTAGATGACACTAATTGGGAGCTTATGAGACTCTAACTGTATCAGCCAATATATTTCACTAATCGAAATACTCAATTGCATTCAAGATTTGCCATCCTAAAACAAACTCCCACAGAATTCCATTATGTGTTACAACAGAAAGCTTTATTTATCCTTATGTGACACTAATTGGGAGCTTATGGGACACTAATTGGATCAGCCAATATATTTCACTACTCGAAATACTCAATTGTATTCCAGATTTGCCATCCTAAAACAAACTCCCTCATAATATCATCATATGTTATAATAGAAAACTTTATTTATCCTTCATTTGATTACAAATAATGCAACATAGCTTTAACTGTAACTGCTCCATTACATTACAGATCTTTTAAAAGAACTATTTCTTTACCTAAAATTTTAATCACTTATTCTCATTATGGTATAAACACAAAATTTCTTTACTAATAAATTTTCTTAGCGTTGCAATAATGTTAAGTAAGGTTAAAAACAGATAAAATAAGCGCATATAATCTTAATCAAAATGTTTCAAAAATATATTTCTATATTAAATATTTCATATCAAATATCCGAATGTATAAAAACTATCTTTTGCAATACAGGTATACTTAAGCTTCTTAAAAGATCAAGCACGGAGTAAAAGATTAAAATAGTTTCATATAAATGATACGAATTCCATTTGAAACATTAGTACCCTTTTCTATAAATAGCTTTGAGTACATTACATTTACATTAGCGGCTAGTATCAAGAGTACAGTTTCGATTAATTCTACGAAATTCAACATGCTTTTAGACGCATTAGTAAAATATACTTCCCATTATATAAACGTATGTGCAATAAATTTTATTACTTAGACTATTATTATATGAATAGACTAAGGGATAGAAGATATCGATTTCCCATAAAAGGTTCTCGAATAAAATAATAAATAATATTTCCAAAGAGGCAACAACCTTTTAAATAAATAGTATTTTCTCAAAAAATATAAGTTATAAAATTAAGGTACTTTTCAATTAAATAATGATATATATTATGATGGTTTCTCATGCCAATATACTAGATGCGATTTTGTAGAGTGGTTAATGTATCGTTAAAATTCTTTTAAGATCATTTCTTTGATTTAATACCCTAGAGTGCTACCCATTCTGACTAGTGGTCAGCGTGTCTGACTGAAGATGGTGAGATCTTGGGTTCGAACCTGGATGTATTTTCTCTTTCACTCTCTCCTGTCTTCATATTTTTCTTGTGTGAATGGTTGCCTACCCTATATATGGGTACCTATGGCATGTGTGTACTGAGGAAGTCGGACTCCACACTAAATTACAGTTCAGTCGGAAAAGTAGAGCAGCGCACCCCATACTGACAGCCTACCTGGCACAAGACAGCAACAATATTATTGAGTTTATATAAATGTGCAAATAATGAAATATTTCGGGTTTATGTAGTCAAGTAAGAGATTTAAAATTTGTAAAATATTCGTGATTCAAATATTTTTAGGAATGTGCTATTTCTTTTATAAGTAACTTCATTTAAACTAAAATGATTGAAACTCATAGCATTTGATACATCCAGATACATCCAGATACAAATACATCCAGATTGCACAAATTTTGAGATAAAAATGATAATCAAAGTGGATTAAAAACATAAAGAGATACTTATTATCGATTCAATTCTTATAATGTTTAACTGCGATGTAATTCACTAATATAAGTTATGATCTATCATTTTGATCTAATTTGTATTGGTTTTTTCTTTAAAATTCATAGCTTATTGTTAGATATTTTAATTAAATTGGTTAAAACTCAAGTACATCTAAATATGAATTTAGCCAAAATCTGATTAGAAAATCGATGTTATAAAAAATTTATGTAAGTTATAGTGAAAAGCAAATAACTGAATGACATTTTTCAAAAAAAAAAAAAAAAAATACTCCGAAGCCACATAATGGTAATAATATTTGATTGGTAAGTAATTCATTAATATTGATTATGATGTCATCTTGATCTAATTTGTATTGATTTTTTCTTTAAAATTTATATCTTATTGTTAGAAATTTTCGTTAATCTGCGCTTTAGGTCCCCTACTCTGCCAACTTGGAGATAAATGCGCCAAGCGTGGTAAACCAGACGTTTTTATAACTAATGAGCTTTCTAATGGCAACCTCCGGAGGAAATTATTTGCGCTTTTTCGCGCATGCTCATTAATTGGTTTTTTTCTTTTAGCATTTTCATTGGTTATTAATTAGTTTCAGTTTGAAAAATCGGTCATTTTCATTGGTTGCTAATTAGTTTAAAACCATTAAAAATCGTATTCCATTATCGACATGGCAACAGCGTTTTTGAAAACCCGCCAAGTACGGGACCCACAGCACACTTTCGCCAAGTTGGCAGAGTAGGGGACCTAAAGCGCATTTTCACCGAAATTTTAATTAAATTAATTAAACTCAAGTACATCTAATCAATGAATTTCATTAAGTTCTAATTAGAAAATTGATGCTCTAAGAAAGTTTATTTAAGTTATAGTGAATAACAAAATGAACAAATCTCAAAAAGAAAAAAAATTTTAAAAATTTAAAAAAGCCCCTTCAGAGGACACGTACGGTAGTAATATTTTTCCATAAAGTCACAAAATTTCACACTTTTTCGAGTTTACCTTTTATCACTCTCAAAAGATTACTCTAAGGGAATATAATAAATAATATCTAATAAACCGATTTATTTGAATAAAGATAAATGTTTGCTAAAAAAAATGAACGCGCATGAAAAATTTGAAAAAAAAAAAAAGAATCTTTCATATTGGTTCTTTTCTGCGTGCGTTGCAATCATATTTATTCGAAATTCATTGAATTTGCGCGTAAGTTTATTGCTCTGTAGCGAAAACAGCTCAACTTTACGGCGATCCCGTAATCTTCCTTCTCTTCTTAGCTTGTCAACACACATAAATTTCTAAGCCCAGAATAATTCGGAAGTTCCAAAAAAAAAAATTGTTATTGCCACTAAAACAAAAGAACCTGAATCATAGTTTCTTTTTACAACCTTTACTTAGTATGCATGCGTTTCAAAATAGAAAAAAAAATACTTTTGAAAGTGGGACAAAACAGTATAAAAATTTTTAAAAGCGCCTAGAGTTTTTGGGCGAAATAATCTGACACTGGCATCATCCCTGATGGTTCTTGTGCTTCATTAAGGCTTTCTGATTTTTAAGTACTTTTAAATACTCGGGATAGGCTTTTAAAACTTTCTCTTGTTCTTAGAATTTGCAATCGCGAAATTAGAAAAATCGGTAATGCAGAAAATAAAATCACTTTACTATCCTCTCGTTAAATACTCGTTTTAATCTCATTGTCCCTCAACAACGAGGGTAGAATTACGGACTGCACCATCCCCCACTGAGATGGCTTTCTTTCCGAGGGGGTTTAGTAACTCGATTTGGCTAATTGGAGCGTACCATGGAACAAAATTAGTTCTAGTTAGCTTATTCATTCTACGATTAATATACATCAAGAAATTTATTTCCTCGGACAAAGCTCGGGCTTATTCTTCGTCAGCGTCAACTTTTATGGGATTAAAAAGCGATGAAAAAGCATTGTTAGCAGGTCATTTTCTGCGGGATTAAGTGAATATGATGTTTTATGTTTCGAAGAAGAATAAAAAAGATCCGTAATTAGTTTCAAAACTTCAGTTAGGGAAGAAACCTCTAATAGAATATTTATCGTTTTAAGCAACAAGAATTCAGCTGCTGTGACTTCATTATAATGTTATTACTGAATTTTTATTAATTAAATATTTTGTTCATCAAAAACTTCTGAGTTTTCTTTAAAATTATCTGATAGTTTGGTATTCCATTTTTATATTCTTTGATTAAAATCACATTTAATTCAATATTATAAGTTTGCGTTACATATAGGTAATAAACTCCGTTATGTAAGACGTTTCACATCAATTCCTAAAAATGGATTGAATGTTGATAATTTTATGAACATGTTTTGTGAGATAACAGTAAAAACAGAAACTATCATCATCAAAATGTGCCATCAATATGCTTATCTTTTATGAAATCTTTTAAGTTTCACTCTCTGAGATATGAAAATTCATAGCCTATCCCATTGAGTATAAATTCTACATTTATCGTCTCCTTATAGTTCTATTGCCTTTTTTTATTCTCAGCAGAGTTTTTTTAAAGTGTCGAATTAAAGATTCTAATTTTTTTAATTTCCATATAAGCCTAATTATATAATTTCCACTTTAACTTAATTCCTTAATAAATTCATTTTTATTTATATCTTGAAATTTTACTTTTTAGAATATTTAGTTAAAGGAAATATATTTTAAAACATGTATAATTTTTATACGATCAACAAAATTACTTTTACTTAATTCATAAACATTGATTAATAATTATGTTAACTGAAAAGACAATTTTTATAATTAATGAAAATCTATAATAACATTTATAATAAATTTTTAATTAATGCACAATTTTTTATAACACTATAATAATATATGACTGAAATCATTCACATTAAATTCTAATTATAGACAGTTATAAATATTCCATTTGAGTTTAATTAATATAAGAATTGATAGTAATTGAATAGTAACATGAAAAATCAATTAATATAAAATTTATTAAAAATAGCTGCACTTTTATTTCAGTATGGTGCTTTATTTTGCGGTATATTTAGTTCAGACTTCAATCGGCTTTTAATGAAGCATTTTTAAATATAAAAAAAAAATCTATAACTTAATTCCATAGAATGAAGATATTATAATAAAAGCAATCGTATTATGTTAAAATATATGAGCTACATCATAATCATAAATAAAGAAATTAAGTTAAATTAAATTAATTATGATGTTATCAATTTAATTTATTTTAATTTAAATTCTGTTTAAACTGTGATTATGAAACTATAATATAACTTTCGAAGGGAGTAATCAAAAAAATCTAATTGAGCATATTACTAATTAGATTTCTTATGCTGAATGATTGATGAATTTGATGATATAAATTATATTCATTATCAACTTTCAAATTTATATTATGCTAGAGATAATTTAAAGGTGTATCTTATATTTTATTATTATTTTTTTTTTGAAAATATAAATATGAAGGTACGTTGTTTTGAATAAAAAACTGAAGTATTTAATTTTTCTGTTGAGTTTGGAAGAAGTTATTTTCAGACCAAAGCGAGTTGTAATTAATTTAAAACATAATTAGTGGCGATTTGAACTTTCTGTAAAGTTGCTTATTACAAGATTTAACAAATTGAAACATTTCTCTTCAGAAATCTCACTCAAAAAAAAAAAAAAAAAAAAAAAAAGCAGAAGAAGAAGAAGAGGAAGAAGAATGTAATTCTTCACCTCTTTTCTAAAATTGTCCTCTACGCGTTATTGCTGAAAGCTGATAATGGATCCCTTTTCTTTTTACATTCACTTAATGTAGTTTCTTATGAACAAATAACAATAACTATTTTTTATTTTTGGAAAAGTATATATATGTATATATTATAGTATTTCATATTACCTATACTTTTCCATATTTTTCATATTATAGAACAACACTCTTCTTTTTATTGCTTCCTCATTTTTACCAAATGCGTTTCTGTCTTTCGCAATGTGTCGCTGATAGGAAATGCATCGGAATGCTAGTGAGAAGCGTTCCAACTTCAACATTTAATATTTTTCGGGATAAAAGAAGTTTTTAAACGTAGTATACTTTATTTTATTTCTTTGTAGCTAATCTATACGTGAGACTGTTTTGTGATGCAAAGCTTCGTCTTGAGAAGATGTTAAATAAATTATTTTATACTGAGTGTACTTCTTGCTTTAAATTGCAGAAATTCAGTGTTTTCCAGTTTAGACTAAAATTTCAGTCAAAAATGATTGTTTTATTATTTTATTAGATATTTGAAAACAAAGTATAATCTTCTTTTGTTTTTATTTCATTAATATCTAGGTGCATGTTTTCCTTCAGTGCAGTATAAATTAAGAAAACATAAGCTAAATCAGATGAAAACTATAAATAATTGAACTCATTGCAAGATAATTTAAATGGAATGCAGCGAAGTGGATACTTTATAAAATACTAGTAATTTTATAAAATTATTTTTGGAAAACAATGTTGGATCAAACAATTTATTATTTTTAAAACATGTTGATGGAAGGTTGAAAATAATATTATATGGTAATCAAGTTAAGATTCGTTTCAAAATAATAGGATACAGTTTCAGGAAGTGCTCTTCATAAACTGTATTCTATTATTTTGAAACGTATCTTAACATGATTTATTATCAAGTTAAGATACGAAGATTTTTTAATGTGAATACAACCAAGGAAATGTTTATATTAAAACCTCTTGACAAACTTTTCCCCAAATATGAATTTCATAATTATTATGGTTTATAAAATTATATTTAAAGACATGTAAGATTTCTTGAAAACATGAACAGTCTTGATTTTCCCTCTTTTCACATTGTTTTTGATAGTGTTGATGGAATTTCTTTTCATTGTCTGCGAACCACATCTTGTCCAGCTGCAACAAATGTGCAAATTTCCTTAAAAAAGCACAAAATTTGCATGCCTTGGTGTAGCATCTTATATCTGACCTAAAGTCAGCCGAACAATGTACTAGCACATACACATGCAATGTGCTAGTGTATTAGCACATACACAAAGTACTAGTACTTGCAGTGTACTAGTGTGTTCAAGATACAGAGTACTCATGCATATACATGAGAGGTATTAGTATACTAGTACATACAGAGTACTAGAACATGCATTGCATTAGTTTGCTCAAGATATAGAGTACTAAAACATATACGTGTAATGTACTAGTATATTAGTATATTCAAAGTATTAATACATGCAGTGTACCAGTGTGTTTCAAGATACAGAATATTAGTAATATATATATATTATCCATGATAAAAAAAATCTACCTAATTTTTAATCGATAATCATTTATAGGTATCAAAATTCTAATCACATACATCAAATATAATTCCATTACATTTTTAATGTAATGGAATTATATTATGATATATTATATTATTATTATATTAATAATGTAAAAATAAAATACATAAACACACTTTAAACATTCATATTGAAAAGTAAAAAGATTATCTTAAATAAATGAAGAACAGTTATAATAGCAGCAATAACAATGAAAAGCAGTTATTATCTTCAATAACTGCTTTTTCATGCGCATTCTTACATAATTTGTATTGCAATCCACTAATGAAAAAATAATTTACTCAATATTCCTAAATTTAGTACGAATTATGTTTTAAGATAATTATTCATACTTAATTAAGTTTTTAAATTAAGCAAGAATATATATGTTAAATACGTATTTCGCAAAATTTGAGATTTTACCTCATTTTATCAATTGTAGAACTTGCAGTAAAGGAAATCCATACTTTGTATTTTGTGCCTAATAGTTGATTTAATTTAAGCTCTTGCCTTTTAAATCACAAACATTATTTCTTTTCATTTATAATTTTACAGACAAGAACAATAAAAAAGACATTAGAAACTTGTTTTGTCCCTTCATCAGCTAATTTAATTTCTTTGCGCGAATTTTCATAAGTGGACAATAATTATTCTTACACATGTCGCTTTGCTTGATGGGAAACTATAAACAAAATGTGCTATGATCAGCAAAATCTCTCAACTCTAAATCAACTGAGCATGTGTTTTGCGTTTTGAATGACATCGCTAGATTTGAAACATCTGCCCAGACCTCATACATTTTGTTTGGCGTGTTTATACTTATTTAAGTGCATTTTGTGCCTAATTTGTACCTCTGAACTGATGAAATTTTATGCATATCGTAAAATTAAAGTGTGTACAACATTTTACTGAAATTATGAGAAATATAATTATCCCTTCCATATTTCACAAAATTAATTTTCACGATTTTTATTTTTGAAACTTTGGTAGATATTTACGTTTATTTTGAGAAAAATAATTTTAAAAAAATTATATGCCATTTTAAATAATATGTATACAATATCAAAATTCAAATGTAAAATTTATAAAACGTAAAATTTATAAAACGAATAAATCGTAAAAGAGTTTAAATATGTGTATAATACATAAATAAATTATAAAATTTACGTTTATATTTACATTTACTTTTAATTATAATAGTTACTCTGATAGAATATAACTCTCTCTTCATAAACTATTAAATTCCAATTATTTTTACAAATCCACATGAGTATTATATTTTTGTTTAATTGGTTATTTCTCTTTAAAACTTATAGTTTATACAAACATTTTTAAAGACTACTTTAAAAAAAGAGATTAAATCATAAAGATAATTTAGAATTAATGGCAAAAGCATTTAAAACAAAATCTTAATTTATTAGTATTACCACAGAGGATTATTTTAATAACGTTTCTCCATAATATTTAACACAATATTTTTTAAAGAAATTTTGAAATTTATTCTTTTCAATACAAATTTTTTTAGAAAGTTCTCTAAATTTCCAAAATATTTTGAAAATGTATCAAAACTATTTTTCAAAAATTTATTAAGACAAGCTTTTCCAATTTATTTCATTAAAGTTTATTAATTTAACAAAAAAACTTCTGGTAATCAAAAAAAACTCCTAAATTAAAATTATCTACTATTATTTAAATATATTGTTTTAAGATATTAAAAAGATTATCATTAGCCTTAAAATAAAATATAAAGGACTGTAAATGTAATTAATTTAAATATAAAAATTTTACTATGTTCAACTTTATACATTTTTTAAATTGTAACAAATGACAAATTATGGTATATTTTAACGATATAATACAATTAGTTTTATTGTTAAAAGTAGCATATTTGTTAACTTACCATTTTGCGATCAATTTCTACTCACGAAGATTAATTGGGACAAAATCTTCAACTTAACATAAATTTTGTGCCACTTCGAAAATGTTTGTCTTTAATGGGATTCAAAACCGCCTAAACTGAATGTCAAAGTGTGAAGTACTCCCAATGTTGTTAATGCAAGACGGAGAGCTGCATTTATTTCAAGTTGAGATCAGTACCATGTTTGGACGCTGTGACAGATAAAAATGCATAAAGAGAGAATTAAATCAAAATTTTCATCAACCGTTCACTTAGTGTAAATCTTCTTTTTTTAATGGAAAACCAAAACTGAGATCTTGATAAGGATGTATGAAATTTGAATTTGGGAGCTTCTTCGGGCGATAAAGTCGATGAGGTTTTTTTTTAGATGTATGCTTAAATTATTATCTTGGATTTTCACTGAAAACGGATATATTATTCACATATTATCATGTCTAGATTTCCATTCTTTGGGTTATAACGAGCAAAAGATTCTTTAAGTGATTTCAAATGCTTTTTAACTAGGGTAATTGCTTGCTGTTTAACATCATTTTCCTTCATGTATTCATGAAAATTAGAAAACATTTGTGGTTCTTTTTCAACTAACCACGCGTTTGCCACAGTAAAATACCATTAAGTCCATCTTTAAATGCGTTATATATACATATATATATAAATATTTTTCAATGGTGGGCACTTGGGTGATTAACCCTTTTTCTTTTGCCACAACAAGGCCGGAAATTGCTACCCATTTATCGTTACCCGGTGGGCACCTGTGAACCAAGTCACGGAGGCGAGTAGCACTACCCACGTCATACTACCACAAACCCTTTTATTAATAAGGCCACATTCATCCATCATCAAAGGAAAGGACAAGAAACACATAGGAAGAGAAAGTACATCCATGCCCGAGTCGGGATTTGAACCTAGGTCCTCCCCATCCGTAGTCACTTACGCTAACCACCAGACAGGTTGGGCGGCCTATATATATATATATATATATATATATATATATATATATATAAGAAACAGGGTTGAAACCCGGGACAGACTGCTCAGGAGTCATGAACGCTAACCACTCAGCCATTGGCCGGCAAATAATAAATAATTGGCCGGCAATAATAAAATAATAATATAAATTGGCCGGCAATAATAAAATTGATGTTTATAGTTACTTTATTAATTCTTGTATATTTTTTTATTTTTATTTTATTTAATTTTTTTTTTTTATTCTTGAATATCCGATAATCTCATAAATTTAATGAATGTTTTTTTTTTTTTGATATTTAAATACGAAATATAAAAATATATTACATATTATTATTACATTAATATGCAATGTTATGATTATAAAATGATTAACTTAACTCTATAAATTTTTAAAAATATATCTGAACCATTTCAAATGATTGAACTTAAACCTTACTTGAACTTAACCAGTTAAATCATTACAAATACATTTGAATTGGATATGTTTTGGGAAAATATATAATGACTAATTTCAATACATTTTCTCAAAACATATCCAATATATCCAAGTTTTATATAGTCTAAAATACCAAGTATCCAAAACATATCCAAGTTTTATATAGTCTAAAATAAGACATTTATATGTGCATTACTCTAAGTATTTTGCTATTAACAACGTGTCTCACATAATTAAACCTTTTCAGATGTGAATTCTTGTTCGAAAAAATAAATATTTCCTATTAGAGCGTTTCCCACCATTAATTAAAGTCTTGAAACCAGTTACGTATCTTTTTATTCTATTTAAGGAAATAAAACATCATATTCACTTAATCCTGCACAAAATGGCTCGCACAAACTATGCTTTTTCATCATTTTTTAATCCCATAAAAATTGGACGATGGTTAGGAATTATCTTAAGCATTGTCCTAGGAAATAAATTTCTCGAAGTATTAATCGAAGAATGAATAAGCTAACTAGAACTAATTTTGCTTTCTAGTACACTCTAATTAGCCAAATTGAGTTACTATAGCTCTCTTCCAACAAAGGAAGTTTCGTCATCAACTGTGCGTGAGTGGAGGTTGAAGCAGTCAGTAATTCTATCCTCGGTTGAAGAGGGACAGTGAGATTAAAACGGTTATTTAACGAGAGGATACTAAAGTGATTTTATTTCTACATTACCAATCTTTATAATTTTGCGATCGGTAGTTTTAAGAACAAGAAAAACTTTAAAAGCCTATCCCGAGTACTTAAAAGTATTTAAAAATCAAAGGCCCTAATGAACCATCAGAGATAATGCCAGTGTCAGATTATTCCGTCCGAAAATTCACCGCGCTTTTAAAAATTTTATAATGTTTTGTTCCATTTTTAGCAGTTTCTTATTTTGAAACGCATACTTAGTAAATGCTGAATATAAAAAAGATATGATCTAGTTTCTTTTGTGGCAATTACTTCTTTTTTTCTTTATTTATTCTTTTTCTTTATTTTTCTTTTGAGTTCGCGAATTATTTTTCATTTAGAATTTTATGCATGTTGACTCTATAAATAGAAAATAAAGATTACGTGATCGCCGTAAAGTATTAAGCTCTTTGTTCAGAAGTCTGATTCCGCTATAGGATATTAAAGTAAAGGCAAATTCAATAAATTTCGAATAAATACTGATTTGTTGTGTTTGCTAAAAAGAGCCAAAATAAAAGATAATTTTACAAACTTCGATTGCTTTTGTTTCATGGTGCTTCATTTTTTATTTACTTAGTCATTTAGAACTATTGAATTTTTATGTTTTTATTGTGAACCTTCAGAGAAAATTTTCGAAAATGGTAAACAGTAAACTCGAAAATGGTATTCAATAAACTGAAGTGAAATGACTACTACTGTCTTTAGAAAATTTATTCTAATAAGTTTTGTCACTTTCATATTTCTTTTCCCGATAGTACGAATAATATGGAGAACATTATATTGAGAATATATATTATGGATAATATATAATATTATAAATCCTAATAAAGTATTATGAGAAATCAAAATATTAGATTTAAATCGATACGATTATAATTTACAATATCAATTATTTGGTAGAACTTATTAAAATTAATTTGCTTTTAATATATATATTTGCACAATGTATTTTAAAAACAAATGTAAGTTTCTTTGATGTAATGCATGATTGTTTTAAAAACAGATTACAGTTTTAGTATCAAAATAACAACCCCTTTTGAGAACCCTATTGTGATTTCTTTATAGAAATAATTAATAACGTGATTTTGATTTGCATAAAATTGTATGTGTGATAATAAATAATGTATTACAAAACAAGCAAGGAATATTGTTAAAAATGGTACAGGGGACCAATAATTTAGCTTCTGTTGACAATGACACTCGTGCAGCTATAGAAGACAAAATTAGTTATAGCAATAGAATAATGTTGTCTTTTTTAGATGAGTCCTGCTCTACGTGCAGTATTTTGATTGTCGTGTACTAGTCCGGAAGTTCCTAGGTTATCGCTTATTACATGATTGCATTCGATGCCGTGATTAGAGCCCTCCACTTAGTGAAAGGAAGTGAATAGCCATTTGGTATGCGACACGTACATACCTAACTTCAATCAATGGTAATTTCAACGATTATTGGTACGTTTTTAACATCTTAAGACGAATGGTTGTGTCTCCATATTTGACATCTTTGAGCAAGATAAACTAATCGCATATATTCAATTGCTGTCTTCACCGGTATGGTTTATCGATAAATATATGGTCCATAAATGAAACATCTAGTTGCGGGTGAGACCACCCTTCTTCTCTTTCACAACTATGAAGATAGTAAGTCTACTTCTTTCCAATTATAATGATGGTAAGTATGCTTCTCTCCAACTATGTTGATGGTAAGCCTACTTATCTCAAACTAGATTGATGGTAAGTCTGTTTCCCTCCAATTATAATGATGGTAAGTATGCTCCTCTCTAACTATGTTGATAGTAAGCCTACTTATCTCAAACTAGATGATGGTAAGTCTGTTTCTCTCCAACTAAAATGATGATAAGTATGCTTCTCTATAACTATGTTGACGGTAATCCTACTTATCTCAAACTAGATTGGTGGTAAGTCTGTTTCTCTCCCACTAAGATGATGGTAAGTATGCTTCTCTCCAACTATGTTGATGGTAAGCCTACTTATCTAAAACTAGATTGATGGTAAGTCATTTTCTTTCCAACTATTATGAGTAAAATGGTAAGTGAAAGCACCAAGCAATGAAATACCTGTTTCTGTCATCCAAAGGTAATTTGCCTTTATAACTAATCCGATAATTTCTAGAAATTACAACTGTTTCTACTAATTTCTATCCCTATAAACAGCTAAACTTCTAGCAAGCTTAGTTTGTCTTCATACAACAATACTTACTAGAAATAAATATTATTTTATTAGCTTTCCTTTATAATGAAGTAATTTTAATGACTAGCAATATGTTTCATGGAAACTGCATTCTTTTTGTCTGACTACTAAATTTTATTCCTACCAAAAAATTTATAAAGCACATTATTTACTCTTTTACATTTAATGTATACAATAAATATAATAAGTAGGACACACATTTATATTTACAAATTAAATCTTACTGTTATTGCAAACATAATATCGTTTGGCATAATTTGAGCCTTATATATATATATATATATATATATATATATATATATATATATATATATATATATGTGTGTGTGTGTGTGTTCGTCTCATATTCTTTTTGTAAGAATAATGTTAATTTACGAAATTAACTAATCAGAAGATGACAATAATATTGCTAAGCAGAATTTTGTGTTAAAAAACAAATAGCCATTAATCTGTAAACACAGATATTAATTAGTTGAACTCAACATTACATTTTTGGACATATTGCTGCTAAAACTTTTAGACTAAGTTAAAAATGAATAGTTTGGTCATTGTAATAAAGTTCTTAGCATGAAAAGTTCGAAAATCGAATGCTTATGAGAAGGATTTGCTTAGAGATTTCTGATTGAAAATTTCTAAATATGCTCTTTTGTGCTTCTATACCAAAATTTATTGTTACTGCAGCGGAATAGTAGAGAAAATAATCATACTTCCTCTTAAGTATTCTATTTTATGATGCAATATAATGCTTTTATTTGGGGATGAATTTCATCATCACGATCACGCGATTTTTACCATCTGCTTCACGATGCAGATGAAACATTTAGATCCTAAAAAAATGAAAACGTACAAAGAAAAGTTGACGAAGGCGAACATTTAGATCCTAAAAGTAGTTCTACCGTGAAATTTTCAATTATTTGCTTATTTTTATTGATTGAAAAATTATTATCTTATGAAAAAAAAATCGCTTATTAAAGCAGCTGTCAATAAAAAGCAAATAAAAAAACGCGAATTTGAGATTTTATAAACACGAGAATAACAAGGTTTAACTTTGATTTTTCCTTAAAGTGCTTTTACATTCCTACATTTTTTTATGAAAAAGAAGAAATTAAAATTTTCTTAAAAATTGTGTAGAAATTATTTCGCAATATCATACTTAATTGTTCTTTAAATAAAACAAAATACCCTCTGGGTTGTGATTTTGATACACAGATAAATATTTCAAACTATAACAAATAATTTAATAATTTTGTATTTGCTTCAATTTATTTTGTTATTTTGTAAAGAGAATTTTGCTTTCCAGATAATAAAGATTTTTTTGTATTTTATGTTATTTATTTTTGTTTTCATTTACAAAAATTATTTTCATTACTTCCACTAAATAAAGATTTTTAATTAATTATACTTAATTGTAACTTACGTAATTGGAAATAACAGCATGTAATAGAAATTTACAATCACATGGTTTGAAACAATTTTTTCAAATTTAAATAAAAATCTAACAAAAAAATTGGATGCATTTAAATATTGCATGTGTGGAAAAATTTATAAAATTGGGCTATTTTTCAAAAGTTTTTCCTTCTAAAATTATATCAGCGACTTATTGTTCTTTTTATATCTAAATTAAAAATATCACATATACATATATGTATGAATATTAAGAAGAAAATATAGTTAAACATACAAAAGTAAAAACATTTTATCTTCAAAAACTCATTAGCATCCAGTTTAAAACTGTTTAATATGCCAAATCCTTTTTAATTTGCATAAATGAATGCATACAAATTACACACTTACTAAATTGCAAATAAATATTTGAATAATTTAGTCTATTACAAAATGTTAATAAGATAGTAACATACAAAAGAACAATACATAATAGTGAGTATGTTCTTATAATAAAAAAATAATGAATATCTGAATTATAAGTATAAAACTCAATTGTTAATCTTTTAATTGCATAAAAGAATACAATATTAAACGTCAAATATAAATATAATTAGTTAAAAGGAAAACTATTTAATCTATTACCATTTGTTACAGATGGCAAATTAAATTCTCGAAGATAACTAATTACTCTGAGAATTTTTATTTCTTTCGTAATTACTAACAAATTACACAAATCACTCCCTATCTAGTTCGAGCTCCATAGTATTTATCGCATAGGTTGAAATGATACTAAGCAATTATTTTTCCATGTTGTATTAGCTTTGTAAAGTAAATATCGATTCCTGATAATATATTTTGTTAAACAGAATATTCAATGTAATTAGCTTAAGTAATTTAACGTAATTAGTAATACAATTTGTTACGATTGTAAAAATAACAAAAAGTAAATATAGAATGCAATTCGCAATATTCTAAATGCTTTATTCTAATAAATGTCATTGTGTTTAGTATATTCTGTAAGCTGGGTTCATTTATTATTCATAATATATATTTAAAAAGAAACCAATTGTAATATCTGAGCTCTATTTGTATATATTACATTATTTTATAAAATTTCAAAATGTTAAGCTAAATATTGCCTGCATTATATGAATTTTGTCAAAATATAGCCATAAATATAATTTTAAAACTAGTTCTATATTCCTATATATAAAATTTTCAATAAGAATTTAATAATTTTGAATATATATATATATATATATATATATATATATAAACATTTTTATAAAGTTATTAATAAGAAGATTTTTATTATTTACTTTATGTTATTTTATAAAAATAAACCTTATTTTTATAATGGTGTTTTAAATATAAATTTATAAAACTTTACTTGCAATTCAATTTGTAATATTTTAACAATTTTAAATAATATTAAAAATATAAATTTTTTAGTATTACCTGTTCCAAAATGATGTTTTATGTAATTCATCAAAAGAGTTCTTTCGTAATTTTTTACCCATTACTTTGAAAAAATATAAAAAAATAACATATAATTTTAATAAAATACATCAAATATTTTTTATTATATTTTACTCTAAGACTTTTTAAAAAAAAATGTCATTTTTATTTATATTTCTTTTATTTGTAAGTTTGGGCTTTTAATACACAATACTTTTTTTAAAAATAAACTTCCCCTTTTAAGATGTATAATTAATTAGAAAATTTTAAACATATGTTTATCTTTTCATGAAAAACTTTTAGTCAGGTATTTTTTCTATTAAGAATACTGATTAAAAAGTTGCGAACAGTGAGGGCGTACATGTATTTTTTTTAATTTTTGTTCCATTTAAATAACGTGAATAGTTATAAGAAATATTTTTGAAGGAATTCGCTACTTAAGCTGACTTTTTTGATAAATTATAAGGAAAAATAATAAATTTTAGTTTAATAATTTGTATTCATTTATTGTATTGCTTTGTATTTTGTATTTTTTCAATTTGCGAAAGTCAGATGTTACCATTGTTGTAATAAATTATTTCTATGTAAAAGAACATTTTTAAAATATATAGGATTTTTAAAAATTATGAATTACAATTGCTTGTATATTTTTCTATAAAAAAAATCCAAATTTATTAAATTCACATTGTGAAAACTTTTGTTATAAAAAGAATTTTAATATTGATAATGATAAAATATATAAAATAACAGTAATGATGTGTAAAAATGAAAAAAATGAAATTCACATTGCAGAATCGTGAGAAATAATGTAAAATTATGTAAAATATAGAATCAAAAAATGTAGATGTAGAAAATAGATGAAAATCATGACATTGAATCATTGGATTCAGTTCAACATCTTATCTCTACAATATATGAAATGAAATTGCATTTCAATGCTAACAGTTTTACAAGGTTAAGCAAGTTTTTCAGGACCGCTAATTCTATGTTTTACAAGATTTTTTAATGTTTATGAAAATTAAAATACAAATCTTATTAACAAGAGCTTGTTTTTTTAAAAATTACTTGTTAGCTTACAATACATAGTCATTGGCACCACACCAACTAAAGAAAACATCAAGGAAAAAACACATTGATCAATTCCATTATTTTATATACACTGCCTGACATGGAAAAAGCATCACCATGAAGTTTTGGTCGTATAAATATGCAAATTTCTGAGATTACGCAGTGGAACATGGTATGCAAAAAATGTAAAATGCAAGTTGGTTATGTGATTATCGCGCCAAATGGAATGGATCGAAACGGCGGACAAGCCAACAGTCTTATCTCTTTGCCGCTTAGGAAATCCAGTATTTCGGGAAGTTCAAAGCTGCGTCGTCCGACACGTAAGGATGAAGTGATGACTGGACGACGACATCGAAGACAGTTGCGGCAAACGGACGCTTTTGTGAGAGGTCGAATTGTAGGCTTTCATTCGGCTGGTTGTTCCTACCGTCGTATCGCTGCTGAAACCCGACTAGATGCATCAACTGTGTATAGAATTTGGACCAGATAAGTGAATGGACAAAATGCTAATAGTCGCATAAGACCAGGTCCATCTAAACGGACAAAAGAACGGACGGATCGACGCATCCGAAGGACAGCTATGGCGGACCCACAATCAATTTCTCTTGACATTCTGCGCTACGTGCAGTCAGTTCTGGATTCTCCATTATCTGCGAGAGCAGTTGCACGATAATTGGCTGAAAGTGGCTTGCACACGTACCGCCCTTTACGAAGACTGCCATTAACGCCAAAGCACCGTAATGAGAGATTGTTATGGTGTCGTCAACGAGCCACTTGGACGATTGAATGGCAGAATGTGGGGTTCAGCGATGAATCTCGGTTCTGTTTGACTAATTCTAGTCACCTGGTGAGAGTCTGGAGGCGTCGGGGAGATAGAGCCAATTCGACCACCATTGTTGAAAGCCACACCACTCGTCAACGTGGAATAATGGTTTGGGATGCTATCAGCTACGATAGCAGATCACTCCTAGTACGCATCAAAGGCACATTGACGTCACGATGGTATGTTGATGAGGTGCTGCAAACTGTTGTGCTACCTTACCTTCAGCAGCTGCAAGACAGTATTTTCCAGCGGGATAACGCAACATAGCACATGTCACTAGTCAGAAGACTAACCTTGCAGAATATCCAGTTGCTTTCTTGGCCTGCGATGTCTCCAGATTTTTTCCCCGTAATCCATATCTAAGACGGGATTGGACGTCGTTTGTCCGTTATGCCCCAGCCTCCGTCCGAGGATGAACTGTAAAGAATGGTTCAGACCACATGGGCTTCTATTTCCAGGACACCGTTCGCACGTTAATTGACTCTCTACCTTGCAGAGGGTCTACTTTCATCGCCACGAGAGGTGGCCATACTAACTGATTTTCTGCATATTTCGTCAATGTATAAATTTATCTTTTTGTAAATAACATCACTTATTTATATATGTATGCTCTCTGTCTGTGTATCAATTTTTATCACTTTCTGTCCAATATTTTATGGTGTTGCATTTCCTATGTCAGGCAGTGTATTACAATTACGTCCAAAATATGAATATCACTTACGCCTTCTTTCTCTGACGTTTAAATTGCGAAGATTTACAATATAATACCAATACACAAATACTCATAATTTGTTTTATGTTGAGGATTCAACCAGCACATTTGTGTTGCTACAAAAATTTTTAATTCTATTTGGTTCCACTCCTATTCTATTTCCTGAATATATAATTGATAAAAAATTTAAAAAACAAAATTAGAGGTAAAAAAGTTTGTATATTATAGTAGGGACTAACGGTTCAAAAACTGTTCGTGCCACAAAGATCCAAGCAGTCACTATATGAGTATTCTACAAAATTATCTACATATATATTTCACATGAAAATATTACAAAACGTATTTTCAGTAAAAGAGTCAATAATAGTTTAAGCATTTTAAGGACCAATTATTTTGATTTATTTCCAATACACTGCAATCAATAGAATTTAAAACTGTTTTGCATATAAGGAATTACTTGAAAGTAGTCATTACTAAACACATTCTGATGTTACTTAAATAATTTTCAACAATATCTCTCAAAATCTATGCACAAGAGATAGATTTAATTCTCCGAAAGGAGAATAGTGTATTTACATGTTTGTGTGTGTGCTCGCAAGTTAAAATATAAATCATCTTTGGTAACTTTTGCATCAAAAATTTACTTTAAAAACTTTTTATGTCAAATATATGAAATTTAATATTTCATTCCCCAAATTCTGCATAGTATTGTATAAATATTCTGAGAGTTTATAGCTTATTATATATACAAGTATATATATTAAGTTGGGAAAAAGTAATCCATTATTTTTTCGGTAGACGTCTGTAGTGATCGATATCTCGTCAGGTATGTATCAAACAATTTCAGATTTATGCTCGTTGGAAAGGTGACATTTGACACTAAAATATCATCTTGCGGTTTTTTGTTTGATTCATTCAGTTACGAGTACAAGGTTTTAAAAATGGAAGACAACAAACAGAAAATTCGATACATTTTCGTTTTTCTTTTATAATGGTGAAAATGCTAACCAGGTGGCTAAAATTGTGAAAGGTGTTTATCGTCCTATATAAGAATGTAACAACCAGTTACGTACAATTTTTGTTTCGTCGATTCCGTTCGGGTATTTTTGATGTTAGAGATGCACCTCGCATGTGGATACAGCATCGTCGAAAATGTCTATAAAATATCAAAAATGATCGAAGTTAACCGCATGTCAGCAGTCGTAACGCGCAAGGCCTAAAAATCTACATGAAAGCTGTTTTAAACCTTTTTACAAAGCGAATCCAAAAGAAGTTACATAAAGTTCACGTAAAAATAATGGATTTCTTTTTCCCCAACCTAATATATATATATATATATATATATATATATATATATATATATATA
>JAPDSC010003574.1:0-10815 GCA_026290005.1 Latrodectus geometricus | reverse complement strand
CGTTTACTGATTGTAAAAATGCTGAATGTATAATTAACCAAAAAAAATACTAAATCAGTCGAAGCCGAAAATATCTACTGTAACACAATCTCGCAGTAACTATAATAATAAAAGTCTTCAAATTCAAATTCCCTTAAAGAATTATTTTAAATAAATAAAAACCCATTTGTATGTCCTTGTATTGTATTCCTTGACTTATTTTTTTGCGTAACAAGCGGTTTTAAGCATTTTTCTCAAGGTCATATATTCAATAATACCTGCATTTATGTGCACGTAATTTAATATAATAAAGCACTTTTTTAAAAGTTTTTTCCAAATGAGTTGTGATCATGAAATATTTAAAGCAGAAATTTAGACAAATCATTGTTTGAGGTATATTTAAAAAGTTTAAACGGTAATGTAAAGTGAATAAAAAATTTTGAAATAAAACATTTAAATGTTTTTCATCAAATATATTTAAGTTTTAGAATAAAATTTTAAAAGTTAAAAAGGTCTTAATTGAAACGGCCAAAAATATACACAAAACACATACAAATACTACAACTACAGAAACAAAATGTTTTTTTATTATTTTCAAAACTGGAAGAGCATACTCTCTTAAAGAAAATTAATTAAGGCCAATTTTTAATTTATAGTTCTGCACATTTATTTGAAATAAATTTTAATATGATTTGAATATTTTACTATATTAATTTGTTAAGCTTATTACAACATAAAATTAGACCGTTATTGACGCTAGATTTATTATTAATTGTGACATTATTATTGTTACATAAATGTTAAAGATAAAAATTTGATAATGTAATGTTAAAAATAGGGTTTATAGAAAGAAAAAAAGATACTTTTGTACATTTAAAAAAGGAAATTTCATATACCCCTTATAATTTTGAGGAAATGTGATTTTAGAAAAAAAGTTACATCTTTAACTGATTCAAAATTAGAATCAAAGTGAATAGGAAATAAGTACTTATAACATTACAACTAGATAAAGATGACATCGACAATTTCGACTAGATGTTATCTTTATTTAGTCAAAACTGTCAGTTTCAATTCGGCCTCTACATTTTTATATTATTGGGCATAATTTTTAAAATTCATATTTTAAGGAAATAATTTTATGATATTTCGAATATATCTCTTCATGTATAGAATAGTTAGAAAAATATGTATCTTTTCTAATTATTTTTCTGGTAATAAGTTTAAAAAATAATAAAAAATAATTTTATCATTTGATAGATGGATTTTAGAGAATTCAAGCATTAGTGAAACTCGTAGCAGTAAATTAAGACGGCAAAATTTTAACTTTTAGATTTAACTTTATGAATAATTTTCTGATATGTTTGCAATGGGCTAAAGCTAGTTTAAAGTAGTGAAACAATGTTCATTGTTAAATTTTATAATTACTTTTATAGCCACTCTACAAAAATAAATTTTCCAATTCATTTTTTTACCAGTAGAATTTTTATCAGAATTAAGTAAGAAAACGTATGTCAATAGTTAGTATTGTATGAATTAATTATATCATTTTAAATAAATCAACATTTTTGACACTGTTTATAATTTCAAAGGTGAGAAAATAAAAATATTCTAAATAATTATTCATAGCAAATTATTTCTTGATGTGTTATGAGTAAAATAATAATCTTACTGATGATTTTATTAAGTTATCCTAAATAAAACTTTAATAAAATTATATATGATTTCTTAAATTTCAATCAAGAAAAGTAAAATTTGTTCAATATTTTGCGATAAATGTATGAGTAACTTGTTCAACCTTTTACGATAAATGTATAATAATATTACTAATGATATTATTAAGTTATCTTAAATAAATGCTTTAATAACACTTACACACACACAAATTATTTGTGATTACTTAAATTTCAATCAAGAAAAGTACAAGTTTATGAATACTCCTAAAATTCATCTAAACAGAAAATGTTTTGAAAATTTAATATAAATCACCCATTTTATTCCAATTATATTGTTATGATGTTTTTTCTTCTGGTTTTTCTAAATATATTAATATGTAAGGAGGAAGTGTTCTTTGAAAAATGTCCGTCACCACATGCATAAAAGAAGGCCAAACTAAGTAATCAAAACATGAGGTTAATGAACCGAAAACTCTGTATAACCAGCTTTCCCACACTACATTTGTTCAGTAACTTTGGTAAATGAGGTTTATTTGTACTGTTTTAAATGATGAAAGAAATGCCCTCATTATTTTAAATAACATGTTTATTGGGTACTGTTATGTTTTGTAGATATTAAAGTTGACACATTTAAATAATTTTTTAATTACTAATGATTCTTTGTGTGAATAGGCCATAGTATCCCTTCATATTATCTTAATTTTATTTCTCTTGATTTATAGTAATGTCCAGATAAATATCTGTGTATGAAATTACTGAAGTTTAGAAATATTTTCTTTTAAGGAAAAATAATGTTTTAAAAATTATTTCGTTCAAAGCAACATAACAAATTTAAGAAAAAAAATTAGATGGAATTTCTGGCTTACGGAAAATTTGAACAAATAAAAACTATTGGTTCTTAACTCAACCATTATTTATTTCAATTAGATGCAAATTTTTGTCTTTTTATTGATAAGGTGCCAAAAACTATCCGTTATCTGAGAACACTTGTGAAATAATTAAATATCTTCATTAATGATAAATAAACAATAATCATGTTGTTATTGTTGTTACTTGTGACACTTGGAGAAGCCAATCCCAGCCGTCAGGATCTGGGCGAATGAAGTTAGAAAGAACGTCTTCCGTTTTTGAACAGAGTACCAACATACGAAAGTTAAAGTAGGAGTTTGGCTCATAAATGCAGAACCATCTGGGTCTTACAACTTAGAGATAGGAATCCAGAGAAAGCTTCAAACACTCCCAGAGGAATTAATTTGGAATAGTATCATGGAGGACATTGCGACCACGATATGTTTTACTTACCCCAATAGCCATTATTGAACATGACGGATCTTAGGCTAAGCCGGGATTCGAATTTACTACCTTCCTGTTATGAGAACGAAGCTCTAACCAATACAATAGTCATAATAGATATAATTGTAATCAATGTAACTACTAAATTTTTATTCTTTTCTAGGTTGCGGTGGTCTGGTAGGTTATTGCATCATTTTTATTATCGGAAGGTAATGAGTTCAAATCCCGGCTTAACAGATCCTCTGTGCTCTCTAAAGCTGGTTGATGGACGTAAATAGGTCATAGTCGCAATGTTCTGTAAGAGAATTTATACCTCTGTCAATGACTAGCAATGACTATCAGTTGTCTTCTGCTTGATCCCTGTCTCTAAATTATGGAGATTCCCACTCAGCTACTTCCATTAGCTGTTAGAATTTAAATCAGAGCTAGGTATAAGGAAATATGCATGTTCAACAACTCTTATTGCTCTTATATAATCAAATAATAAAGAAGAAATCTAAAATTTCAATAAGAAGTGAGATAGAGAACAAATGCAGACAACGTAAGATCTATTTTTGCCAAAAAGTTTTGTCATCAAATATATTAAATTTTAGATATTTTTTTTCCAAATAGAAGGGAAAAATAGATCAACTAAGTTATATTTTCCTTAAAACAAATAGAGAAAATTTATTTTTAATTCATATGGTGTTAAATAGTATCATTTAATGATATTTATTTATTTAGGGATAAGGTCGACGGGATAATAAGTAAATACTTATCATTTAAGATATAATTATTTTAATGATGTAAGCGGTTTTTTAATTGTGAAATGTTTGCAAGATCAAAATATATGCCTTATGTCAATGAATCTGTCAATAATTGTTCATCAAAACAAAACATGTACGCTGACACTAAATAGATGGACAAGATGACAATTGAAATTTGGTTTTTCAACTCAACAATTCGAGAGGATTCAAATCTCAATCCAGACTTCCATGTTAGTAGAGCTACAGGATCAATTTGTAAAAGTTGGTCTTACAATTTAAAGTTATTTACTTTATGTGCAATAAAACGACTGTTAAGGGGTAAAAAAACTCAATGTATACATGTATGCATCATTCAAGATTTGGAAGGTATCTCTAGAGAGTATATCTTTAGTGCAAACTAAAAATACAAATCTAATACTTATATATTAAGACACAATGTATTTAAAAGCAAATATTCAAGCAGAAATAACTGATGTAATATTTCAAGAGAATATCAGTATTGTAAATATATGAAGCAGACAAAGCTAAAATTTTTATGTTACGTATTATACCATCTTATCTCACAATAATTTTACCGAAATTAACTCATTTATTTAACAAGAGGGTTATGGTTAAAATGTGAGTAATTTAATAAAATAACTATAAAAATGAACAAATTGAATTTAAGATGAAGAAAACAAAATGTGTGTTATTTCCTATTCCTTCTATTATCAGTAAAATTATCAATTAAACGCTAAGTTAAAAGTGCGATTATTTTTTATCGCTTTTTCTTATGCAATCATTAACGCAGATGTTAAAACTTTTAAAATATATGTTTATATTATTCAAATTAGATGTACAATGAATAACGTTTGTAATGTAAATACATTTTATTTATGTTTGTTTTTTCAATTAGATTTACATAGTTTGTGAATTAGGTTTGCTTTGATTTTCCTAAAGTCATAATAATCTTTTCTCTTTTTGAATTTTCCTTTTTCTTTTTCCGTTTATATTCATTTCCTTCGACTCAGATGAAGAATTTATTAAAAAAATGTATACATTGTTTTCAATTCAAATATTCGGAAAACAATGCATGATTTACATTCAGCAAAAATAATCAACTTTATTGCATAGTCATAAATTAAATGATTAATAAACAGATGATAATTTGATTGTAAATATGCACTTGTTCTCATTAGTAAACTTACTATTTTTTTATAAACAAAGAAAAAAATGTAAGCGCTTTTCTGTTTTAAGTTTCGTAGTCTGCTCTTTCTTTCAAGTATTTTTGTTATAACCAACTATCAAGAACAACTACATATTTTTGATGATAACAGGATCTTTTGGATTAACAAAGTCGAAAAACAAGTTCATTTAAAAGTGCGTCAGCAAATTTATTATTCCTGTGTTTCAAGAAAAGAATTCATGATGAAAATTTTAAATTATCTAAGAAACGTGAGCTAAATTAACATAAAAATTTAGAAGCTTAAATGAATTATTTTCTAGAAATATTTAAAAAATATTTTAAAAATTTAAAGGTGTTTACTATCCTTTTTTATGCATCCAATTTTTCTGCTGTTTGTATTAAAATAAAATTATATGAGTACATAGGATCATTTTGTTTCAGGTTGAAACAGTTGCGTTGTTACATTTTATTGTTATCAAATAGAAAAGTAG
Source organism: Latrodectus geometricus (assembly GCA_026290005.1). NCBI lineage: Eukaryota > Metazoa > Arthropoda > Arachnida > Araneae > Theridiidae > Latrodectus > Latrodectus geometricus. The sequence goes on along the minus strand of JAPDSC010003574.1, from coordinate 5,468 downwards.
CAAAATTTGGTGTTAGTTTTAAGATTAAGTTCAGTATAGAAACCTTTATAGTTGTTTTCCTTGTATAAATTAAATATAATGATGAATGAATATTAATAGCCTGTATTTCTAATTAATATTTTATTATTTACGTATAAAGTACATTTGTAAGATACATTGGATTATAACTCATTAAGTTAATTTAGGGAAAGAAACACTAAAGTAAATTTATAACTGCATCTATTCATTGTAATTCTTTTTTAATTATGATTTATAAATCTAATAGCTAAATATTGTAGAGATTTATTTTCTTGTGCTGACATTTAACATATTTATGAGCAGCTCATGAATAAGATCTCAGATAAATTATTATACGAGTTTATGATGGGAAAGAATTTGTTCTTAAGAAATATTTACCTAATGGGTTTTAGTATAAAGAAGCAATTCTAAATTAGGATATGAAGGAATGGGTTTTACCCATTTCGTCACTCATATATTTCTAAGTATGTCGCTTGAATAACTGATAACATCAGCAAAGCCTCTTCTTCAAATTTATTTCGAAGATCCGCCAAGATGAGTTTAAACGCGGTATTTTTTATTTTCATTGAACACTGAAGGTCAACCTTTTGAAGTATATTTCAAAAACATTTCTTCAGGCAACAACGGTTGTATACTTAGTATCAAAAGGTTAGGCGAAAGTGATTTCGATGATTTCACATTTCCTTTTCAATATGTGTCTGTGAAATGTGAAGGTCGGAGACGGTTACGTTTTTTCTTAAATAAGTCTTGCTCAATACCTTTGTAATTTAAAATAAAGTAAAATGAAAGGAACTTGTTCTATAAGCGTGATATTACAGAAATCTGTAATAGAAATGTCAATACATAGAGTGTTTCATTATCGAGATTTTAAAATAAACAATGAAAAATTTCTCTGTTATGTATGTAAAAGTGTTTTTATTTTATTTTTCACAAAAATATTAAAAGTTTAGTTTGTCTCTAAATTATAAGCAAATCTTTTGTATGCTTTATAAATTTTAATAATTTACAATTAATTTTTAAATATTTAATTTTAGAATTTATACAACTTACATAAATGAATAAGTGATTGAAAATTATATGTTATGTTAATTCATTTATTTTAAGTTCATGAGAATAATGGTGTTGTTCGATATTTTTTTGTCTGACGACTGTTATATTTATTTATGATATAATTTTAATTTTCGAATTATTTAAAAAAAAATCTATTGTTATTAAATAATTTAATTATTAGTAAAAAATCTGAGCATTTGTAAATTTAATTATTTTTTATCCCTGAAATACAGGGGAAAAAAACTCCACAGTTCCAAAAAATGACCATAAAATGTTTGACTTCAAATAGCACTGTATGTGACTTCAAATTAAATGTGAAATCCCTGAGTGTCTAGGCACCTTAATGCTTTTACCATTAAATGTTAAGTTATTAAAATATAATTTTAATAATAATTTAAATAAGTTGCGTACCAACACATAACACAAATAATATAAAATAATGCAAAATACAAAGTATTAATCAAATATCTTGAATTTTATTCTCAAAACTAATAATTAATATTCATAAATTTTTTGATATTTTTTATTCTAAAATCTATATCGGAAATAAAGATTTTTTAGCATTTTAAATGATCAAAATAAATTAAATAAATAACTTGAGGTATAATTTTTTAAAGGGATGTTTGTGTTGTATTTCTGTATTTGATACAAACATTTCCTGCGTAATTAAAATCAGCAATATATCCGCCTATTGATCAAGTAATTCCAGTTTTTATCTCTTAAATATCATAATTCTAAACAAAATTTTCAATTACTTTCTGTACCGAACTTCATTTACTTTAGCTTATATTATAATTTAATTAGTATTCAAAACTCATTTATTTAAATAATTGAATTAATCTTGAGCCTCATGTTTTGCATAATCGATTTAATCCTTTTGCTTCATATGAAAAAATGATTGATAGTAAGTATTGAGAAGAAAACAGTTTTAATTTATCATATTTGACCCAGTCTAAATTTCATATACAAACCTGAACTTCAGTGGGCCCATTCCTTTTTTCTGAATTTAAATTGTGTGATCAATAAGTTAGATTAAAGAAATGATTTATGGAAATAAATAGCCTTAAATTTATAGCTTTGGGTTACATAATTTTCAAATTCACTATAGTAGAATTTTTAGTTCATTAATATTCATGTTTCATTATATATAAGTATTTGAATATTTTTGGATAATTTGATTTAAATAATATATGATCTCAGACCAATTATGTATTAAATTTCTAACTAATCAGTAAATCTTTATTAAAAATTCCTTAACAGGATTCCCTTGACACATCAAAATTGACATGAAAACACAAACACAGGATTTAATTTAATAAAACTCTGGATAAATTGATATTTTTTCTCTAATAACTTTATCTCAAGCAAAGAACAAATATATACGCATTTACATTAATTCAAAAAGAATTATTAAATTTTTCATAATAACTGTATGAAAATTAAACAATGGTCCAAAATGACTAATGAAAATTTATTTAGAAAAATTAAAATAAAAATATCAGAATTTTAGCTTTAATAATTGTGATCTTTGTATCAAATAACAAAAAGCAATGAATAAATTTACAACGATGTCATATGTTAAAGGCAAAAGTGCATTTTATTTTCTAAATTTCCGATCCCTTATTTTTATTTATGAGGTTTCAATTCGATTATGAAATGTTTAAAGAATTACGTTGCAATTATAAAATATTTAAAGTATAAAATTATCGAATATTTAAAGAATAACGTTGGAATTATTGAATATTTAAGGAATTAAGGGGCTAGTGTCTAACTCTCAAGATCAAAAGTAAATCAGTTTTAATTAAAGATAAAATACGGCTTTGATTGAGAGAAAATGCATTAAATACAAACTTCGTATTTGATTTTTAAATTTATCATGATTCAATTTTAAATCAGAAAAAATGCATTTAAAATCCAAAATTTTTATAATTTTGGAAGCAAAGTAGTTTTTAGTTTCACACAGAGATGGCAGCACTACAATACTTTTTTATGTGATCATTTCTAATAGTCTAGCTTTTTATGCATGCAAAAATTTCAAAATACCAATCATAAGAAAAAATATTTCTCGAAATAAAAAAAAATATTTCTAAAAAAGTTTTAGTATTTTTTAATAATTGACTATATCTAAAGTTTTAATAAAAAATGTTTGTTTCTTTAACTTCATTTCTTTTAATACAGTATTTTCGTAGCTTTTATTTCTCCTTAAATGCTATTTTTGTCACTACATTACTATGGTCTATTGCAATATGAAACAACTACAAATTCAAATGTTCAACTAATGTAATCATATATTTAAATTTTGACTCAACTTGGCTTTCAATGCATATTATGCACAATGGAACCTCGTTACTCAATGATTCTCAAAATTTTAACGTCTCTAAAGAAACGACGATTTGAGGGGTGTTACGATAAAAACAAACGAATCTCACATATTTTGAATTTATTATTACATATTGTTATAAATAAAAATAATTCATAAGAAAAATATTTTAATCGTTGAAAAGAACTTAAAAATAATATTGAAATTTTCATAATGTTACTTCATTGTTTGCAACAACTGCATGTATAGATTTAATTCACAAATATTAATTTGATAACTAAAATAATAATCACATTTTGTAAATCATTAGAAAAAACGTAAATTCCTAACTGCTTAAACTTTTATTCCATTAAACCTAGAATTTTTTCAATTTACAAAGTATTTTTCTAATTTTGTTTCATATTTATGTTTTTTAATTAATTTTTAATACCTAAATTTGATATGTTCAGAAATATTCTTCTGAAACTTTGTTCATTGTTTTCTCCCTAGAAATCTTTGAATTTAATCAAGTGACAATATCTTTAATGATGGATAAAGGAGAATGAAATTGCAGTTGTATACAATAGCAAATTTAAACTGAGGAAAAATAGCAAGTAATACGGAAAGCTTGATAAGAAATACACAATATTGTTTATACAGTGTACAGTGTCAAATGACGCTGAAATTTAAAAGAAAATATAAATGATATGTTCTACATTCAATTAAAATCAATATTTCTCTTTATATTTGTAATTGCTTACATCCGCAGTGATTAGTTTCCTTAAAATATTTCATTGAAATTATATCATCTTCAAGAACTATTTAGTATATCGAATATACAAGTGTAAAAGGTAGGAAGAAGTAAATTCATTGACAGCAATTTAAAAATTTAAATTTATATCAGCTTAAAATATAATTTTACATATTGAGTGTCTAAGTATAAAAAGTGTAAAAAGCAAAAAATAATTAATTGTAGTTTAATTAAAGTTTGCAACTGAATTCATGTGTTATTTTCAAGGGCATTCTCAGCACTATTATTTAAATAATGAATATTGGAAATAGTTAATGTTAAATAATTAATATTGGAAATAGTTATTGTTAAATAATGAATATTGGAAATAGTTATTGTTAAATAATGAATATTGAAAATAGTTATTATTATATTGATGCCAAATAGCGACAAAATAAATATATCACTTTAAGTGTCGAAGTCCCTTCAGTTTTTAGAAAATTTCATAGTTACACAGAAGGTATTACGTATACAGAAATTTAAGTAAAATGAGTTCTTAAAAATAAATAATCATTAAACTTTTTGTGAATACTTTGTGAAAATCTTAATATTAGATTCAATATAATTGAATTATCATAAATTTTGATGTAGGTGCTAACAGAAATATTATAAAGTTTTTTACACATATTAAAGAAAGAACTAGAATATCGGAATTATTTGAAGTATATATTAAGAATAAAAATAAAGGAGCATATAAAAGCTTTATCTAAATAAAAAAAAAATTCATGAAGATATGCATTTAAAATATTAAATTAAATAAATTAAATTAACTTTAAATTATAAAAAAGATGAAATGTCTTAAAATAAAAGTAAAAATAAAAAAAAGAAATAATAAAATATGTTTATAGAGTATATGTTGCTTACATGATTTAAGGTTTTAGAGCTTAATGTATAAAATGATTTTTTCAAAATGTTTTCTATTTCATTAACGAGATGAGTTTGTGAAAGACTCCAGACTGCAGAAGAATGTTTGAGATTATTTCTTGCTACAAAATATTAAATTTGATGTTGTTGCATGTCCAAGGTACTTTATATATCTGAAATTAAACCTAACACCTTCTCTCTTTTTCATTGCATTTATAAAGCAAATGAAACCTTGTTATTCTAGATTTTGTTTACTTTATATGTATAGACTACTTAAATATCGCTCTTTATAAAGGAATACATGAGTACAAAATGGTTATTTATAAACTCTAAATATAACAAAATGTTCCATCTATCCTTTTTGGTTTGAAATTATTAATTTTTCTTTACTATTTAATGAATTGCACAAAATGTAAGCAAATTTTTTTATTGTTCATTAAAAAGTAT
>JAPDSC010003573.1:43290-54141 GCA_026290005.1 Latrodectus geometricus | reverse complement strand
CAAAAAATATATACCTATATATTTTTTAATAGATACAAACATGTACTATTGTTTTGTTTATTTCTCGCATTAAAAATTAAACATTAATAATCAATGCATTTTACATGCTACATGAAATAAATTTGTCTTTACTAAATGACTGACTAATTATTTATTTCTTAATGGTGATATCGAGATAAAATCTCCATGAATATATAAAATAACCAATCCCACTAAGATATTCAATAAAAATTTTATTCCAATTACTAACTGAAAAATTAATCCCACTGACAAATTTACTTGCTTTTGATTTGTGATCAAAACGGCATATTCAGCAATATTGGTGAAATCATTTATTTCAATAATTCGCAGACAAAAATTAAAAGTAAAATAAAATGACGTACACAGGTTTTCAACTTTAACGAAAGAAACAAACACTTTATGGTTAATAATTGAAGATACAAAACACCAATTTTATATAGTTCTATTCTATGTTAATTATATATGACATTCATAATATTTTTAAGCATTTAATCAAGAAATCACAAACTTTACTGCTATTTAATTTACTTTCAATGATCTTCAAATTTTTTTCAACTAAATAGCATAATTAATTTTAAACATGCATGATAATCATTTAATATTCACATAGACAGTAAATATCTCGTATAATATTTAGCAAGTCTGAAACTTTTAATCACACATTTTAAGGAAATATATAAAAGACACTTCTGCTTTTCAGTTTGTAAATAATTCCAACGTTATGAACCTAATAATTCAAGCGGAACATGTTGCTTAAACAGAAAAGAGGAAAATGCATAAATCTGAAAAAACACATACCGAAGAAAATATAAGAAATGATGTAAAACAAAAATACAAAACTGGTTCAATTAAGTAACGCTGCTTTAAAATAAAGCTTACGCTGAAGTTGTTGAGCATATACAAGCGGTGGTGTAATTTTGAAGTTTTAATTATCTTATTAAAAATAAACCAGTTCAAGCTTAATAGAACGTCAAGTTTTGGGTTGAAGAAAGTTTTTCACGAAAAGAAGCAAGATAAATAAACACATCTGGCGTAGAATTATTATTTATCACCAAATTTTGCATAGAATTTAAGTTTTCATGAGACATGTTGCGATTACACCAGGTTTATGAATTAAAAACAAAGTGAAAATATTCACTAAACTTTATATTTTTGCAGGAAGTTAGAATAAACGTCATACGCTCTTATAATAAAGTAAGTGAAACTCGTGACATTATTAAGAATTAAGCATATATTTTCTGTTCTAATGAATAAGAAAATCTGTAAAGTGAGCATTTCCCTGTTTAGATTCGTCAATCCTACAGTGTTTGAATAACCCCCATAATATTTTTCTTTTCAATGATCATTTGGTTCAATATAATAAATATTATTGCGGAAAAAAACGAATGGATAATTAAAAATTTTTTTTATTACATTTGATTATTTATTTATTTATTTATTTTTTTTTTTTTGTTGAGTGCCAGTCAGGTGGGCAATATCATGTCTGCTGCTCCAGTTTTCCAACTGAAACATAATTTGGTGTGGATTCCGACTCATACACATGCCATAGGTACTCATATATATGGTAGGGACCCATTCATACAAGGAAAGGACAAAGACAGGAGAGAGAAAAAGAGAAATTGCATCCCTGCCCGAGCCGGGATTGAAACCCAGGACTTTTATATCCGCGGTCAGACACGCTCACTACTAGACAAGGTGGACGGCATTAATATTTGTTGATAATATTTTTCAAATTGTAACAAAAACGAAAATTTATAGTACTGTTAGCAATGTTTAAATAGGCAATATTTAATTTAATTAGATATTTTTTACGTAAGTGTTGTAATACATTAATAAAATAAAAAGAAAAAATGATACACAAGCCAGTCTCATTAATGTGACCACTACGTATTTTTGACGTTGACGTTAAATAGCCAATCACAGACGACAGGTGTCAGCACAGTGCAGTTTAACATATATATGAAGATTGCGTGAGGGCTTTCGCAAACATTATAATCGTTAACGTAATGCAAAAGCTATGGGATTTTTTTGACATCCAAAAGGGGATGGTCATGATTTCAGGCCAAGTATCCGTAACGGCTGAGTATGTGAATTGTTCGAGTGCAGCCGTGATAAATGTATATTGTGCATACCAAAATGAGACTGTCCAAAATTACCAATGTAGCTAATATAGTGCATCATGGTTCAAAGATGACAGAGGTGAATGATGGTGTTCGGGTAAAAAAAACGTGCAAGCGTTGAGAAACTGACCACCCAGTTGGAATAAGGGGATACATTAGCAGAACAGTAATTTGGAAGACAATGCTATTTTTGGCTTATAGCAGTGTTTCCCAAACTACTGTTCAGCTAAAGTTGCTGGACCTCCGAAGCAAAAAACCTTGTTCATGCACATATGATTTAAAAAAAATTTCTAGATGTGTTTTTTGGAAAAAAAAGGGAAAACTATGTATGTACGAGAAAAATCAATTAAGAATGTAATCACTTATTTAATGAACGTGACATTAATAAGATTTCATTAAGTTGAAAATAATAAAAGAATGTAGCCCTACTGTTAGGATAGGATAAGAAGTACACCGCAATAACTGTTTTTAATACTAGACAAGAAATAGTAGATGAAATCTAAGATGGATAAATTATCTTGAAAAAGATCCTCCGGTATTTAACTTAAAATTGGAAAACTAAAGCAACAAACAAGTTCTCCTGAAAAAGATACGTGAAAAGACCAGGGCTTACCCTCGGCTGTCAGGCCCTCCATTGAGGAAGAAATATAGAATAACAAAAGTATTTAGTCATAAATTTATTTTTTGGTACAAATTCAAGGAACTTAGGAAAGAAAAAAGAATAATAATATATTCAAGTGTTTACTTTCTATAGTTAATTTCAATGTGGATGTTAATATTAGAAAATTAATGTACAAAAAACTTTTAAAAAATTCCATTACTCATGATAAATATTTTGTAAATTCAAAAAGTTATTTTCAAAATATTCTTTAAAGTTTGAAAGCATTATAAACAGATGCAAAAATACTTAAGCTTTCTTTAATTATTATTATTTTTACTTTATAAATTTTCTTTCGATTTACATTTCATAGGAGCTTATAGTTTGAATTATTTACGCAGTCATTTAATTCCAACATTTAAATGCTAGTTACTTAGATTAATTACGTAATTTTTGTTTTTCATTTACTTTGCCTTACAAATTTGTTACTTTTTCCCCCAGAATAATCAATGAAATATATTCATTTATTATTTTGGTATTAATGATTTTTACATTTTTAATTAAAATGCCATTAAAGCTAATTATAGTTTATGAATGGATGAGTTAAAATTTGTACAATAGTTTAAAAATAGTATCAGCTTTACAATTAATTATGTTCTATTTTTTTCGTAATTAAATAAGCACTTTTATTTGATAAACATTTAAAACAAGTTTAATTGTTTAGTTTCGTTAATTTTTTAAAAAGTAAATGAAATATAAATTTACAATTATATGTCTAAGATTTGCTTCAGAAAAGTATATCATGGACTATATGACATTAGGAAAGTACTGTTCAGTGTATCACTTAGCTGTGACTGTCTTTCGTATGTCCAAAACGACACGCTCAACAATTCCATTCGAATTTAAATAATCAGCAATAATCGCTTTTAACAAATTGAGATTTTTTTTCAGTTACTATTGTATCTTTATCATTAAACATCCACATTTTGTTTTGGGTTTGGTTATTACAACGTATCAGCACAGTCGTGTCTGGCCACTTGCGACAGTGATATCCAATACAGGTTCATACCATAATATCCAGTGCAGGACCAGTGTGGCGGTGCACAAAGCAGTTGTTCGGTACTCTCTCTTCAATGGTCTCATCTTCGGTCTCAAAACTCGAACGCCACCATCATGGTGTTATACACAGAACCGTGACTGGTCAGGAAAGACAATTTCATTCTATTATGCCATCAACATTATACTTTCATACCCATATATAGATATTTATACCAGGGCAAAATGCTAATTAGAATGTTTAAGAACATTTTAATTAGCATTTTGCTAGTTTTATGGTGAAAGGCAGATTAGTCGTACAAGAAGCAAGTTAAAAGTCTTGGAATGCTAGAAATGTATCAGACGATGAAGATGAGGAATCTATAAATATCTTCATTTATCAATAAATGAAGAAATATTTTTACGAAGTTTCTTAGGAACATAAATCATCAATGGAAAAAAACGACTTTCTCTATCATTCATATTCAGGATACTTTGACTCAAGTTTTTTATGTTGGCTAAGACGACACAAAGCAAAGTAAAATTAAGAATAGGAGAAATGGAAATTAAATATATTTAGATAATCATTGGAGAATGGAATAAAACATATTTAGAACAGAATCACGCAATAATCATCAAGTTTGAAATTTCATAGGATGATTAATTAAGCATTATTGTAATATTCAAACAGCAAGTGAACAATAGGAAAAATTAGAAAATATGGTGAAAGAAAACTATGTCATATATTTGCCAGTAAAAAAAATATCCTCAATATGTTATTTTAAGTGTGATAAAAATTTCTGCGGTGGAAATAAACTCACTAAATATATTTACAGTGTGCATATATGCACAATATTTGTTTTTCAACAGAACAGCATTCAGTGTTTTAAGAAATGTAGTTTAAGAACACCTATCCAAGCGATAAAATTATATATTATAATTTATCTAAATCAGTTATGATAATTGAGATATATAAAAACGTGTACAAATGTTAGATTTTTATAAATCCCACGTAGAAGTACAATTCTTTATCAGTATTTAATTAAATTAAAACAAGTTTTTATTTTTATCACAATAATTAAACTTAAATGAAGGAATGGAAAAAAATAAGTATCTGGTCTAAAAAAGATGAATGTAATATATATATATATATATATATATATATATATATATATATATATATATATTAAATCTAAAATTCCAGAACTTACCGCATTCTGTGTTTCTTTTAATTATTCAACACATGCTTTGATCACAACAACTTCGTTATTTGTTAACGAGCTGTTGTGATCAAAGATGGAGAAAAAATGTGTTTATGTGACAAAAAAAGTTAATCTAGATGTCGATCAGAACTTCGTAATTCGTAATCAAAGGAGGAATTTTCAAGAGTTGAAATTGCTTACTCTTCTTTAGTCTATAAACAATAAAAAAAAATTCTTCTGTAATTTGCAAATCTTTCCTTAATGTGACATTATTTAAAACTCAGGTTTAAACTTCAATTTTATGAACGAATTGGAAATTTAAAATATTCTGAATAATATGAGATGCTTATTGCTAATTATTGTTTTATATTTCTATTGTTTGTAAAATATTTTTTTCGGGGGGGGGGGATGATCCAAAGATTTGTAAAGCATCAAAGTAAAAATATGGTGGAAATGCTTAGGTACGCGCAAGCGCTTCATATTACGAATATTATTTATGAGTGATTTATTCAATATCCCGTGAAAATATAATGAGCAGTATTGAATGCTAATTTTTTTTAATAAAAAAAAATGTATATTACACATTTTTACACTTTTTTTTGGGGGGGATGGTGTCGAGTGCTAGGCAATATAGGATGCGCTGCCATACTTTTTCCAAATGAATCACGATTTGGTGTGGAGTCCGAATTTCAGTTCACACTTACCATAGGTACCTGTTTATAGGGTAGGCAACTATTCATACAAGGAAAGGACAAAGCCTGAAGAGAGAAAGAGAATGTAATCCATGCCCGAACCAAGATTCGACTAGGCACGCTGACTAGTAGAGAGGATATGCAGCAAACAATCTAATTTGTTAATTTACTTAAGTATATCAATAGAGAATTATGCTTTTTATAAAAATTTATTTAACGAATGAAAATAACTTTTGTTTCTTGTAAAACTCCTAAACTTAATATTAAATCACAAATTAATGTAAATTATTAACATATATCAATTCAATGATCTCTTATTGTACATTTGACTGGTATTGTTCAATTGTACAATTTCATTTTTGTGGATGAAACCACACTTAAGATAAGACCACTGAGTATGTCATTTAAGTGTAGAAATTATGCTTACTAAAAGTATAACAATTTTAATGTTTGCATATATTAAAAGAAAAGTTTGATTTAAATCTATAGAATAAGAAATACCTTTTATTTACAACATTGATTTCCTTCATATTAGACTAAATTTATTAGAAGATACTTTTATATATTTAATCAAATATACTCTTTTAGTCTATAAATAACGAAAACGAGATACAATTCAATGTTATGAGGGAGAATAAATATTTAAAGACAATAAACTCTTAGATTGAACAAATTTAAAGAGTTAAACAAAAAAAAGAATACCAAGTTAAAATAAGATAAATGTTAATTTGAAAAAAAATCCTACAGTAACAGACTAATGTAAAAACTAAGAGAAAAAGTGTATAAATTTCTAGTAAAATAAGTTCATTAAACTGTAATAGGAAATGAAATTTAAAACAATACATGTTATAAAAAATTTGCCTAAATTAAATAATTTAAAATTCCATACACTCTACAAATTGAACTTTTGAGCAAAACTTGTGAATAAATAAAAGATAAACTTAACAAATAAAAGCTATTAAAGTATATTAATAAAAAAATTAAAATTATATTTTATAAAAGAAGATAGCTTGTTTTACCAAATCAGAAAATAACTAGATAATCATTCATCCATAAATTAATAAAAAGCAAATTCTATTTACTTTTATTTTTTATAATGATAAACATTGCATTTATGATGACATCTGTAAATGATAAACATCCATTTTATTCAAAATTAGCTAGTAAAAGTAAACCCTAAATGAAAAGATATTTAAAAAAAATTTAAAAATAACAGTAAAGATTATATATGTTATGAAAAACTTAAAAGGACTTAAAAATTAAAAATGTTGCGAAAACAAAATTTTTACCACAGAAAGCTACACAATAAACAACAAAAAATTTATTCACAGAAGTAATATACTCGAGCTCTTAAATTTAGATGATATGGCAAATTTAAAATTTAAATTAATTGTTTGTGGCATTCTTTTGCTGCATTTTTATTCTAGCACAAACCTATTATAAACAAGCACATCCATAAATTATTTTATTTCAACCTGAAATCTAATGATGAGACTAACATTTAAAACGACTTTACTGTGGCTGCCTATTCTGCGTAGTGATCAGGGTGCGGATAGGGATATCTGGGTTCAAATCCTGGTTCGGGCATGGATTTACTTTGTTTCTCTCTCTCCTGTCTTTGTCCTTTCTTTGTGTGAATAGTTGCCTACCCTTTAAACGCGTTCCTATGCCATGTGCGTTTATTTGTATTTAAAAAAAATCATTCCTATTTATTTTATTCAATGTGAGCTACAATCATTTTAGCATATAGCTACAAAAAAGTCGATAATAACTTAACATAACCTAACTTTACCGTGCATCAAGCTACACCACACCAAAAAAAATTTTGGACCATGTACAGTGTTAAACGCGTATGTATACCCTCAACACGATTGTCTGGAGCTTAGTTACGTATCTTCCCTAATTTTTTAACTCATTTTTTCAACCAATCAAAAATTATCAGTCTATCTTTCTGTTTGGGAAAATTCCTTATGTTCTCTGTCACATTATCCCTAAGAAAAGTTGAAAAATATACTTTAAAATGAAATCAATCGAGTTTCAAAGCAATTGTTTAAGCAAAAGTCCAAAAAGCAAAACTGAATGTAAAAATTAGAAGTGTCATACACAAAATAATAAATGTTCATTTATAATTAATAGTGCTTTGTTTCGATATAAGCAAATATTTGCATTGACTTATACCATGATTGTTCGTTGTTATGAAAATCAATTTTTGTTTTGATTTTAAGAATATTCTTTGGGAAATTTTTGGCAAAAAAACTATTTTATTAAATGCAATGCATTTATGCTAGTCAATACATCTTAAAACTACATGCTGTTTCTTTTAACACTGAGAAAAGAATTTGTAACCTGATCTACCAGATCAGAATATTCTTCCAGGTTCAATATATCATCAAGTTATATACTACATTTGGTTATGGCAAAAAAACAAAAAACACCTATTGTTAAATGGCAATATTGTCTTCACGACTTCATTAAAAGCTGTATTTTTTCAATTCCTAATCAATGAGCGTTTTCAACATTTTAGTGACAACAAGAACATACATATCTACACAAAAAGTTATGTATTTCTATAGCAAACACTTCTTGCCATTTTTACATCCCTGCATTTCTTTTCGTTGCCTAGCCTAACTCAAAACAAGAAATTTCTAGGGCCGCGGTGGCCTGGTTGGTTAGAGTGTGGCTCTCGTTATTAAAAGGTGGTGCTTTCGAATCCCGGCTTAGCCGAAGATCCGTCGTGTTCACTAATGGTGACTGAGGCACTTTAAATATGTCGGATCGCAATGTCCTCCATGTTCCCATTACAAATTAATACCTCTGGGGGTGGTTGGAGCCAGGCTTTGGGTCTTCACTGGTTTCAATCTTTAAATTGGAGGATCCAGATGGTTCTGCCATTTTTGAGCCAAACGATGTACTTCCACCTTCGCATGAGGGTGTTTTACTCAAAAACGGAAGACGCTCCCTCTCAGACCTAGTCTCTCTGATGGGTGGGCTTGGCGTTTCCAAATGTCATTAGAAACAACAACAAGCAATTTCTTACAGAAATCATTAAAGAATGTGTCATTGAATAGTGGTGTCATTTATTACACATGTTTGCGATTAAACCATCAAATACAATATTTTAATGAGAGTACAACAACATGCAAATTATTCTTCATACCATGATATTTCAGGGATTCTCATATTTCACAATTATTAGTACGTATTGTTAAAAATAAATATCTCATGACAAAATTCAGGAATAAATATTTTTAATTTTCTCAAATTTCAAATTTTATTTTCCAGGACACGACAACTCCTTACGGGTTTAAGTTTCCGGAATTATCACGCTCGCGTTGTATATTTTAATAGCTACTCACCACTAATTCTGAATCTTTTCAAAACACTCAGATCTTTTTCAACGTGTTCTAAAAAATCTAGTGGTAAATTTTCCTCCATCCCGAAATTCCATGGGATTTTTAAAAGATTTAGCTCCATAACGTATTTAGCTCCATTGTTATCTGGACTTCTCCAGACATGACAGCTATCTTAGCCTATTATTTAGTACAACTTATATAATTTATTGCTATAGAAATTAAGATCTATAGCAAATCAAAGTCCGACATCATCAAGCTTGCACTGGAACAAATATAGTTCTGACGAAATTTCTTTCAAACTTATTCGAAGTGTATTGAGGATTAAAAGATATTAAGATAGATAAATTAAGAGAATCTTAAGTTTTATCTTCTTGCAGCAAGACAGTTAAATCTTATGAATTTTATTTAGTTTTTGGAATAATTAAATTTGATTTAAGTATGTTTCTTATTTAAAAAAAATTTTTCTTATGCCCTTTTTATATTCTTCTTAAATAATCTTTTTAAAATCATATTTTAATAAAATATTAACATCTTTAAACAAACAAAAAGGTCTTATAAATACAAACATAATCCTTAATTCCCAGCATTTTACAATTAAAAATAATAAAACACTTGGAAGCAAAAACAATTATTAATGTATTTCAAATCTAAAACTAATATAATAAATCCACAATTAATTAGAAAAGTTGATTACCAACTTTAATATTCTTAAAATAATTAAAAGAAATTGAAAAATAATAAATGCAGGAAAATAGCGAAACAGATTTTACGTTAATGAAAAATGATAAAGTTTCAATGTTTTGCGAATTTTTAGCTAATCCGCTTTGATTTTTTAAAAAAGTAGGCATTTTATTTTCTAAGAAATAAATAACACATGCTCTTTCTTTCTATGCGTATATAAATCTCTTTCGTTGAATAATGGATGAGGTTCTTTCATTTTTTATTAAATTTCACTTTTATAAAATAAACAAAAATGGTTGTTTATTTGCAAATTATAATTTTTTGATAAAGAATTTGGTTGTAAAAACAATTGATTAAAATGCTGCTTAAATTTTATCACGTTAAATAATTTTCTGTTCAAGAGAAAGAAATTATTAAAAGTGTTAGTGATCTTTAAAGCAATTTGTAATAGTTCGATGATCTATAAAGCATAAAAGTGAATTCTGGGAAGTTCAATATATAAATAAAAATGGAAATTATTGAAGGAATAGGAACCGTTCTTAAGGTTAATTACAAATACGCTTGTAAGTACAGAATTTTCTTTATGCATCCAGATTCTATGTAATTTTATATTTGTGCAGAATCACACATTTGATTTAAATTTAAAATAAAAAAATAGGAAATAGGATTTAAATGTATATTAGAAATCCACGTGTTCTAATAATGTCTGTAAATCCTTCGTATATGTGTTTGTAAAGTAATTTTGTACAAAAAATATGCCTGAATTAATAAATTCAATTGAAATATAAATATTTCGTATTTATTCATGAAGAAAATAAACATTTAACATGTACTTATTGGAATTTTATTAAACATGCATTGTTTATTAGTGTAGGGTAATTAAAGTATTAAAATGAAGAAGCAACTTTAAAAGCTCACAATCATCTATATAGGTCTTTATTATAAAGATAAGATACTTAGTTGCAATGTATAGTACTTTTTATGATTGAAATATGTTTTCAATAATTTGCAATTTCACAAGTATTGTTAAAATTTTAAAATAAATATATACATTTCGCTAAAAGCAAATTTTAATACATACATACATATATATATATATATAATATATATATATATATATATATATATATATATATATATATATATATA
>JAPDSC010003573.1:27220-43280 GCA_026290005.1 Latrodectus geometricus | reverse complement strand
ATATATATATATATATATATATATATATATATATATATATATATATAGAGGCATTTTTTATTTCCATTAAATATATTTTCTTAGGTTCCAAATAAGTAGAGTTTTAGAAGGAAATTAATGATTTATAGACTAGTGTAATGGTTTATTGAACAGTGGTTTTAAAATAACGATTCGTTGTTGTTTGAAATAAAAGATAAAACTATGTATTTTTGTTTATTATGAAAATGTAACCTAAATTCATAAATCTAGCTAAAATATATGCTACTATCATTTATGCATTTCTGTTTGTCAAACTAAATGCAAATACTTCATAACCTTCTTTCGTTTTAGAGTCAATTTAGTAAATAAAGAAGGGGATTAAAATGTACTATTTGCCATCAAAATGGAACAGTATGAAGAAGTATATGTAAACTATTTAATTGCGAACAATGTATATAAGGCTATGGGATATGCAAATGATTATCTGAAAAATGAAATCTTGAAATTTCTAACACTTCTCTTTAAGGAAAATTTTATGTGTCAACTTCCATACATTTTCTAAAACGTCAAAACTTTCAAAATTTGAAAAAAAAAAAAATGCAAATATTTTAAATAAAATAAAGGTTGCAATAATAACTAAATAAGACACGGATGCAATAACCATTTACCAATATTGCCACCATTTAAATTAATTTTTTTAAAAACAATGAGATGTTAAAAAAATAATCAAATTTTATAAATTTAAAGAACATAAAAACTAAAGATAAGTGATAAGTACATTGACTTAGTCAGTATAAAATAAAAATCAACATATTCAATCTAATTTTTAAACTCTAAGAAAATGTTTCTTTAATGAAATATGTATGTGTGTAGGTGTGTGAATTTACACTGGTGCAAAACACATAAACAATGGATGTTTTAAGTAGATAGCCTAGAAATTGCAGGAAGATGATTCGTATTAGATCAATACAAGGAACACGTATTTCAGTTGAAAGGCAGTACTTCTGCAAATGTCAAGAACAGAAGGTCACACACCGCTTCGTCCTAGTAGCATTCCAGAAAGAGAGACTGCTACCTAGATCCTGGAGATATTTTATTAAGCATTATGATATATAGGTAAATTGACTTCCATTCTTTCCATTCAGGTTCTGTAATTGAAGATCGCTATTTTTATGACGTGATCTTCCCTTAGTAGCTTACATCCGCTTCCGAGTGACCTTGAGGCAGAGCTGATTTTTTATGTTTGATAATGCATGGCCATATTGGACTTCTACTGTTCAGCAGCTGCTGGAAATTAATGATATCACTCGAATAGGCAAGCAGGGTCAGTACCCTGAGACGATGTGTTGGATGCGCGATTACATCGGAAAACCCAATAAATGTTAATGTTAATTGACGAAGGACATTCTCGCTGTTGGAAAGTTTAGTTGCAAAGTATTCTGAGATACATGATGTCAATGAACCGATGTACTATGTGGAAACCATATCTTCTTTGTCAGAAAGACCCGGGTTTTTTTTTTTTTTTTTTTTTTTTGGGGGGGGGGTACAGACATTTGTATGTAACGTTAATGGATGACGGTTTCAATGAAAGCTGTTTTTGTTTGATGCTATATTATATAACCAGTATTCATACATTTGCTCAACTATGAATTCGTCATCTTTTAATTTCCAAATGATTTTTCACATTTCTGAATTTCAAGTATCTCAGAAAATTTCACAACTAGTTATGGCTAAAATGCATCTTTTGCTTACCTTTAATTATCAGTAATAAATATATATGTATGAAAAATGTTTAAATAACACGAATGTAAAGCTGGATAAGTCAAATATACCTTACATTTCGAATTTAACAAAGAATGATGAAAATAATTACCATACTAATTCTAAAATATATTTAAAAATGTGAAAACCATCGTAGCAAAAAAATCTAAATTGATATTAGTGAATCTTTAGTTAGTTTTTATAACATATATTTGAATTCATTGTTATATTTTTGTCTCATCTATTTAATTTATTTAAGAAAATTAAATTTATCATTTAATTCTTTGATATGAATTGATCTTTTAATATCACGAAAGCAATATTATTTTAATATATTTCTACTCTTTAGTTGTTTGATGTTAATGTTTCATTAATTCAAATATTTTAAAAATATAATTTTGTGTAATAGCAAAGGAAAAGTTTTATTCCTAAGCAATTAAACTTAAAAATTTGTAAGTAAAATAGCTATAACTTTAAGTCAAATCAATATCTTAAAAATGTTGAATTGAAAATTAATTTTGGGGCTACACTATACTTTTTAAAAACCTAGATTTAGAAAAACACACTACTATTTAGCTACATGAAATCTATACTTCCTATTTTATATCTTATTACAAACAATTCTACACTAAGTTCCAATTAATTCTAGAATTATTTAATTAAATTCTCTAATTTAATTAAATATATATAATATTAAATATATCTGTAAAAATATTTTTGTGATTATCATAAACTATTAATCAGTTATTCGTAGATAAGGAAGAGTATCTGTTATATTATAACAGAATCAGGAAGTCTTATGCATAATTCATAGGGATAAATGCTTACCTTTGAATAATAAAATTTCCTTATAAACTAACTTTAAATGTAAGTATTTAAATTTTTATAGATTGAAAAAGTATTATATCAAAACACAAGTTAATTTGCAAGGTTGTTTACATTTCATGTAAAAAGAAAAACACAGTAAAACAACGGGTAATTTTTACTCATCTAATAGTACAGGTAATAGTATTCATCTCAATTTAATTCAATATTTTAATTTTTTTATAAGCAAATTGTAAATTATGTTTTTATAAGTGTAAAAATCATCAAATGAAAATTTAAACTCTAATTAAATTAAATTATTATGTAATTATTTTGATGAAAACTGATATGACTAATTGCTACAAAATATCATATGACATTGTTGAAAGAGTTTGTTATAAAAAATAAATTAAAGTTTAAAGCTTTAAAATGTATAACAGTATACTTCCTTTTGGTTTTAATCTATTAAAAATAAAACCGTAAAAATCCCTACATTTTGTAATATGCCATCCTAAGTTAAATAATACATATAATGCTTTGTTTGAAAAATATAAATTTAAGTATACTTGAAAAAATTACATCACACAAGTTTTCCAACTCAATTTTGAGAAACAGTTAAATATTATGTGAAGTAAACTATAAAACATGTTATAAAACACGTTCTCATTACAGGAATGTGTACTACTTTTTAAGTATACTTATGTTAATTTATGAAAATGCAGTTGTTATTTTTCAATTTTTTTTAAAATTAAGATTATTATTATTTTTATTTTCCCCCTGAATGACTATAAGTAGTTACCGTATTAAAATATATTATTATGTCATCAATATAAATAAAGCATGAAAACATTTAAATTGTAATGTAAGCATTATATTTAAGCTTGTAGATAAACATTATAAAGTTAAAAAATTAGACTGCCGTAAATTTCTGATGATGTAACGAATAAAAAAAAATTAGAGGTTTCATAAATTTATATTACATAAACATTTACACTTCAAACCCGTAGATAATGTATTTAATTTTAAAACATTTAATTTCGTTTCTTTTGCCTAAATATTATTTGTTTATAACTAGTAAGAGAAATTGCAACTCATGTGGCCCAATTTACACGTATATGTATATACATGATACACATACTGAAGTGTGAACTGTATGTGTTTATCAAAAATGCAAGTGAAATCTAATTATGCAAATTTTGCAATAATTTTAATTAAACATGATATACTTAACCGATTATAATTATAATTACGTTTCAATATCCATGTATATGTGTTTATTAATATAGATTGAAAGAAAATAAAATTCTTATTTTTAATTTAACACTGTTTTTTTCACTTATCAGTTAACGTTTTTGTTTTAGATTACCTGAGTAGGCGCGTCTTTGAAAGAATAAAGCATTTAATCCTAAATCTAAAATGCTGATAACATTCGTCTACAATATAAGTCTAGAAAAAATGTACATGAATATTTATGATCACAGAAAAAAACAAAAAATATATTCATTAGTTTAAAAACTGTTTTTCATCTTAAAATTAAGTTTTAACTGTTTTGGATTGCTCGCACAATTAATATATTAACATTATCTTATTCAACTTTTCAGTTTAAATTTTGAACAAAATCCATGATTCTGCAGAAATTAAAATAAATTTAGCCGATACAATTACAGCAATAAAAATAATTAATAGATACGTGTTTATAGTAAGGTGCATAATAAATAGTAATAAATTTTTTTAAAAATATATTTTAAAACATTAAGGAAGCATTACGAATATAGAAATAGTAAGAACAGTAAAGATTAAAGATGACTATTTTCTGAAAATCCTTCAAGAATTTTAGAAAAGTTTGGGAAATTTGTTATTAAAATAAATACATATAAGCAAATAATTCGGAAATACATTTGCTTATAGTATTATTATTTATCTTTCTCCATAAATATATTATCCAATTAGTGTAAATTATCTAAAACAAATTATATTTGTTAATGATCATTTGATTGGTTTCAGAATTAATATTTATTATTTGAGAATTTCTTGCAATGATTACAATCAATGCAATCTTTTATAATTTTATCGAAACATTATACTTTTTATCTATACATTACTTTTCTGTTAATTTGTTGAGATAAGATATATTTCTTGCATAAAAACGTATTTAAATATTAAACTTGTGATAAATTTAAAACTTAAAATATATAAAAGTCTGAATAACATTCAACAACGTAAACTATATATATATTTCATAACAGATTTAAATAATAATTTGGAGATATCTAACTAGCGAATCATTAAAATGTTATGTTTAATAAATTTTAAATAGTAACACATAGTATTTAATAAATTATTGAAATTATGGTGCTATAAAAGTTAATGTGGCATTACATAATATGATAATCAATATTATGCTACTTTAAAATTTACTAATTTAGATTTTTTAGCCAAAGAGTTTTTATAGAAGACATAAAAGAAAATTAGTAATATTCCTGAAAAAGCTAAATACAAAATATATTGGAAACTCTTTGTAAATGATAACAAGCGCCTCATAATAAAATTAATTTGATTTCTATATTTTGAATAATTTACAACACTAATTTAAAACTCAGTTCTACAATACCTTTCCATAAAGTAGAAATAATAATTTATCTAAAATATGAAACAATCATTGAAGCACAAATTATAACAACTAGGAGAAAAATGATTTATTACAAAAGGTGAACACAAATTTAAAACAGAACTTATATTTTTAAAAGTGGAAAAAATTTCCAATTGATACTGTTACCAAAGGTGTAAATAATTAAAACTTAAAATGCATTTAAAATTCGTGGAACAAAGATTAATTTTTCGTTGTTACTGATGACACTTGGCGACGCCAAGGCCGCCAGTCAAGAGACGGAAGTCAGAGAGAGAGAGAGAGAGAGAGAATCTTTCGTTTTTGAATAGAGCACCCTCATACGAAAGTGACAGTTCGACATTTGGCTCATAGATTGCAGCACCATCTGAATCGTCCAATTTAGAGATTGAAGCCAATGAAGACCCATAACCTGGCTCCAACCACCCCCAGAGGTATTAATTTGTAATGGGAACATGGAGGACATTGTGACCCGACCTATTTTACGTGTCCCAGTCCCCATTAGTGAACACGACAGATCTTCCGCTAAGCCGGGATTCGAACTCACCACCTATTGGCAACGAGAACAACGCTCTAACCAACCGCCACAACAACATCTAATTTTTCGTTGAATCATAAGTCTGAATTGTAAGATTTTCTAATATCATAGTTTTTCCGAATAAATCAATGTTTTGAAATTGAATATGATCTATATTGCTGTAACTTCTTTTCAGTAAAAATGCATTTAAAATTATTCCAATAACATAGTCTCATCAATAAATTAAACAAAAAATTTATATTTTATATGGTATAATTGATGGTATTGGTCTGAAAATAATATGTTATCAAAAAATTAACATGTATTTAATTTCATTGTGACATATTTATAGCTAGTTAATAGTAAACCTTTTGCAAATATCGTGTAAAAAATTTACTTTTTTTTTTAACTGCATGATTTAAAAAATATACAAATACAATTGCTTATTAAAAATTCGTAAAACTACTACAAATTACTATACGTGAGTTAGTTTGAAATATTTTATTTATTACAAGCTAAATCACTTATCAAAGATAATATTTAAAGAAAACCGTAAGTTCAAAACTGTAAAATCAATAAATTTTTATTAAATTAACGTGTCCCTCAAAATAACACACATACACGTAAACATTATATATAAATATATATAGTACTTTGTTACAGATAACAGAAAATAGAAAATTAAGTTGAAATATTTTACAAATAACATCAATTCAAATCTTCTTAAATAGTAATTATACATATAAAATTTCATTGTGATAATATTCCTTAAAAATTTCTTTTATGAATGGAAATATTAATTTGTTTTGCTTTAATAATCGGATTAAATTTCATTTGCTATATTCAATTTGATGTTTGTTAAACTGAATAAGGAAGATACATTCTCAAATATGAAGGTAAACTTTCAAAATATTTTTATAGGAATGCAAAATCCACCATATAAAGGAAACATCCACATCTTACATTTTTATAGTAAGCAAATCCTCTGCCAATAAATCCAACATCAGTATAAAAGATACATATGTAAATTTAAGAAAAATAACATTACATTTATTTACAAACAATTTTGAAAAAAAAATTATCATAAGTATGCCGAGTTGTATATCACGCTAAGCTGATTCCTAAAGATTATTTGCTTCTTAGTTTGTTAAGCTTCTTAAACTTGAGACATAGTTAAAAATATTAATTTTATTCAAAACTGTATGTTTCAGTTGAATAACATAATTTTTTGAGAAGCTGTATATATTTAAGTTTATTAAGTTTAAGTCGTAACATAAATGCACTAAACTATTACTTAATTAAATTAGTTTTTTCTAAGAATGTCTCTAAATATTTATAAATAACTCTTTAAATTTGTATCTTAATGTAAAAATATTTTACACTGCAAAAATAAATTCTAATTTATAGTGAATGCATTTAAATTCAATTCGGTTGGTTTAGCCAGGATTTTCATAAATATCTAGAACTTCTATAAATATCTAGAACTGTACCAGAACTAAAAATATTCTGCAGAAAAATATGACTGATATTTCATAGTTCCTATTCTAAATTCATTATAATTTATTCCAATAAAAAATGAAAATAAATGATGCCATCAAATAAACTACACAGAATGGAGTTATTCGTTTCGTTAATTTATTAATATCTACATTCATTTGGTGAAAACTTGTATTCATTGGTGAATTCATTTGGTTCATGGTGGTTCATTGTATTCATTTGGTGAAAACTTATCGTAAAATTAAAATTCTAATTTGGATTATGTAGATAATAAAATACTGAATAACACGTATAGATCACATGAGTACAAGCTGTATATTTCACACCTATATGGTTTTAATTGTTTCTACTTTTTCTAATGAAATTAGTTAACTTTCTTACATTAATATTTAACTTGGATATAAAAATGAATAATTTATTTAATAAATATACCATTTTTCCCACTTAATTAAGAATAATGTGCTTGAAATGCTGCACTCAGTCAAAAAAAATCATGCAGAAACAAATCTGTTAATGTTTTTAATTATTTGTACTTGTGAATCACTGAAACTTATGTATTGATTGACAGTAATAATCTGTTGAAATGTTAGTAAAATAAATTTGAATATGAAAATTAATCTGTAGAAATCACTTCTCTTTTATCTGTCCCATTGATACATTTCTACATTTAATTTGTTTATGAAATGGGCATAAAAATCGAATGGGCATGACAGTCTAGAAAAATAACAATTTAAAAAAATTATTTTAAAACTGATGAATTAATTATGTATTTCTACATTTATATATATTTCCTACTACAAAAAAACGATAAACAGTTGATATTTATAATTATTTGTGCTTGTGAGACTCTGAAACAACAGTAACTTGGTTAACAGTAATAATCTCTGTTAAAATTTTTGTGAAACACCTTTAAATATAAAATTTAAATTTTGAATACACATTTCACTTAACTATTCGTGTTGATAAATTTTTAGTTAATTTGTTATTGTTACTGATGACACTTGGCAACGCCAAGCCCGCCCCTCAAGAGATTAGGCGAATGATGTCAGAGAGAGCGTCTTCCGTTTTTTATAACACCCTTACATACGAAGGAGGAAGTACGACTTTTGGCGCATAGATGGCGGCACCAAATAAATCTACCACTTTAGAGATTGAAACCAGTAAAGACACATAGCCTGGCTCCAACCACCACCAGAGGTATTAAATTGTAATGGGAACATGGAGGACATGGCGACCTGACATATTTTACGTGCCTCAGTCGCCATTATTGAACACGACGGATCTTTGGCTAAGCGGGGATTCGAACTCACCACCTTTTGGTAACGAGAACGATAACCTAACCAACCAGGCCACCACGGTTGGTTAGGGCATCGTTCTCGTTTATAAAATAGTTTAATCGTTTATAAAACTGTTTATGAAATAGACATAAATGTCGAATAGGCATGACAGTCTAGAAAAATAAAAGCAATCTAAATAGTTTTTATTTTAAAATTGAAGAATTAATTATGTGCTTCCAGCGTTACATATATTTCATGCTACAAAAAAAAATAATAAAAAAAAATAAATAAAATCAAAGTTGGGATGAAAACTACAGTTTCTATTCACGTGCATTTTCTATTAAATATATTTTGCGGTCTAAACTTTGCTTTACTTAACCTTGTTTCTAGCTGAACAACATGTGATATTTCACATTTTAAATTTAATTTCCATTTATTATTAAAAGTAAATTTATATATTTTCTTGTAGCTCCAAAAGTTACATAACAATTTATTAAAAATAATGCACACACCACGTGTGTTTTATTAATGTTGCTTTCGCATAGCGAAAAGTTTTCATGAAAAAAAGCTGCGCATTCATTTAGACGAGCACTAAGTTATTTCAAGTAAAATAATTAAGTTCTCAAAATTAGACAGCACAATGTAGATATTCAACAGCATCAAAGGAAGCTTCACTGTTTAAAATCTAGCAATACTACTTAATTACGCCACTCAGCCTGTTTTTTTAACCAGAGTTTGTGAGTTTGTTTTCTTGTTTCGGTATATTTTACTTTTTTTTTTCTGAGTTTACCTTTTTTATTTCTCGTAACAAGTTCCGCCTGCACCATTGCTTTGTAAACATGAAATAATCAACAAAATAAAGAGGAGAAGCCTTTCATATAAGAGTTTTTCTCAATTTCTTTGTCTCACAACCACCTTAAGGCGAAGAGCTGTAAGGAGATGGAAGTTTAGAGAGAAAAAGAGATTTATTATGCAGTTTGTCAGAAGTAAAACTTGGGAGGGCTTAAAATGTGTCAGATAAAGCATACATTTCTTCGTTTCCATTGTATATTTATCATATTACTTACATTGCAAAAGAGGGATTCGTTGGTTGCGGGTTTTTATTAGCTTCGCAGTTTAAAATAACTAAATATATCAGCGGAAACTTTTATTTAATTCTCTCTTAGACTTCAAAGCTTTTTTTTTTAATATTCAAATTTTAAAAATTCTTAAAAGAGTTATATTTTATTCATTTATTATAAATACTTCGCCTATAATTTATTAATTTGATATGAATCTTCCGCAAGCCGAATTAATTAGAAATGCTGCAGTTAAAAATTTATTTAAACTTTAATGCAATTCATGAATATAACTTAGCTTAATTATTAATTACAAATTAAATCTCAAATGCTATGACATAATGAATATAAAAAAATATTAAAATTACGAAGGTAAGGAGGTATTGCATTACACGAACTTCAGCTCAAATACACAAGTTTCATTTTTAACCCCTTAATTGCCAAGGAAAACTTACGAGATTCGCTTCCCAGTGCCACCGTTTTCTCACAGGCGATCGCAGTTATGCGTTGTATCCATGGAAAAGAAGAGGCAAGCTTGAAATAGAAGTAACATCATCACAACAGATATTTTAAACAATGTCAAGGACATTCTATTGCATTCCAAAGCCATGGGTCAAGTTTTACTGAAAGCAGAGTATTGCAGAAAAGCGTATTTCCGAAAGCAGTATATATACGTTCGGGGTAGTAAACGCATCGGCTTACCGCGGCGTATATATACGCCGGAGGCAGGGAAAGGATTAATACACAGATAAATTTGAATTTTCATTAAGTTTAATCATGTCTCATACATGGAAATCACAGTAAAACTTTGGTACTCGAAAATTAACTGAAGCAACGTTTGGAAAATTAATAATAATCTACAAATTGCAACACACAAATAATCAATATATATCTATAAATTGTTTTTATCAACATTCGTGTATCATAATTTCATATTTTATATATTAAAGGATAATGAGTCACCTGCAGTATCATTTTATATAAAATGTATAATTTAAACAAAGCATTATGTTAACTTATGTTGTTGTTACTTATGACACTTGGCGAAACCAAGTCAGGGACTGGGGAAATGAAGTCAGAAAAAGCGTTTTCCGTTTATGAATAAAGCACCTTCATACGAAGGAGGAAGCATTATTTTAGCTCATAGATGGCAGCACCATATCTGGATCTTCCAATTTACCGACTGAAGCCAGAGAAGACCCATTCCTGGGGATCCAACCACTTCCAGAGGTATTAATTTGGAATGGGAACATGGAGGACATTGCGACCCGGCATATTTTAAATGCCCCAGTTGTCATTACTGAACACGACGTATCTTCGGGTTAATCGAGATTCGATCTCACAACCTTTCGGTAGCAAGAACGAAGCACAAACCAACCAAGCCACAGCACTCATGTTCACTTATAAAAAGGAGCACTAAGCGAAACTTTTTTTTGAATGTGTTGTAGTAATTTCTTATAATTTACTGAAATGTTTATTTAATAATGAACATTTATTTAACAAATGAATAAATCATCTGAAAATCCATTAGTAACTGAATTATTCATGAATATAGTAAAAATACATGTTACTTTATCTCCTACAAACTTCTGCCAAGAATATATGAAATATCAGATGCCTTAAATGATGGCCAAATCATGAGATTGACATCATTTATGCGTAAAAAAAATGTTGAATGATGATTTTTACCTGACTATAATACAATTTTTGTAAAGAATATGCCTTCTTTTTGTTAAAATTGTTTATTACTACAATGCATTTTAGGTTACATGAAAATGAAACTTGTTTAATCATTTGCATTAGCGTTTTAAACAGTTTAGATATATTTTTTTTTATGAAATCGTTCAAATTATTAAATGAGTACTTGACTATTAAATTAAACTAAGTTCAACTTTATTATCTTTAATTAAAATAATACGTTAGGCAGTCAGGTTTTTTACTCTTTTATATCATTTTATTTTACCTTTTAAATTTTTTTAAGCAAGTCTTTGTAACAGAAAAAAGATATTTTAATGTTTAAAAAAAAGAAATAAAACGTAATTTTATTAAGTAAATTAATTATGAATTATTTTAAAATTAATGACATTGTTTCATTCGCATATAAGGACAAAGAATTTGAACTGAAAAGCAAAATTGAATTTCTTTCCGTCAACTATTATTTCTATTTTTTACTCAAAAATTCACAAATGAGATAATTATGTAAAAATCAAAATAATGGAAAAAAACATGAGCAAGATATATTGTAGGTTACATATTATAGTTATAGCTTGAAAGCGTTCACGTTTGCATTTCTTGCGGTGAAAATGCAAACTAATACTTAAATACTAAATAATTCTTATCTACAGCAAACTAAATAAAAACTATCTATTAAAATATACATATCTATTAAAATCTATCTAATATATCTATTGAAAACTAAATGATTTTTATCTTTTATACAAAAGGGAAATAAAGTAAAGCAAGCTTTAGGTATACCTAACGTAAATACCTTGATAAAGAAAAAAATTACAATAAGTATTATATTAAATAATGATCACTTTCATAATAATACTAGTTCTTTTTTTATTTCTTTTTTTTTATAAATGAAATTATATGAACAAAATTTTTAATAATTCTATAATTGTTTAAAAGTATGTTTATTAAACATTATCAGATAATTTAATTCTTGTTTATGTAGTATGTTATAATAACTTGTTATAATAAATCTAAAGAAATAATTAAATCTCAAATGATCTCTATCAGAATAATAATTACTCTTTTTTTCATGAAATATTTTACTGAAGATTTAATTTGTTGTAAACAATAGCAAAAGATATTTTAATAATGCAAACTTTTATTCGTAATTTGCATAATATTTATATAGTAACGAACTTTTTATTGCAATTTTTGTTTAATGACATATTTTTCTATTCATTTGTTTTTATATGCCCATGATTGAATATAATTATGGCATTCAAAGCATGATATTTTAATTGATATAGAATGACATTTATTGACCAAGTTAGTTATAACTTAATCAATTCACTCATAAATAATTAATATTAAAAAAAATATTATAAGGATTGTGCTTCATATTATGTGAATATGTATTATAAACTGTTTTTTA
The DNA here is from genome assembly GCA_026290005.1 of Latrodectus geometricus. Taxonomy (NCBI): domain Eukaryota; kingdom Metazoa; phylum Arthropoda; class Arachnida; order Araneae; family Theridiidae; genus Latrodectus; species Latrodectus geometricus. The sequence goes on along the minus strand of JAPDSC010003573.1, from coordinate 30,655 downwards.
TAAATATGAAATAGATCGAAATCTTTTCAATTAAATTTATAACAAAATGTATTTTAATATTCTTAACAGTTTTATATATAATTAATTTATGATTGATATTAAAATGTTTCTTAAATTTTTAATACATATTTAAAATCATTGACTGTTTACTTAAGCAATGCCTTATTTGTTTCAAAACAAACAAAACATCTTAAGTATAAATCTAAAGAATTCAGTCATTAAAGAGTGAAGGAGCAGATTTTATTGCTCTCAGGAGAAATCAATTGCAAGACAAAACACAAATCTCGCATTTCGGAATTAGCTGACGGAATATTATTACGATATATGTCTGACCTCTGTGGTGCGATAAGGTTTAGTTATAAAGCAACAAAACTCGTATCTTTTTCTCAAGAAATTAGTTAATTTTGTTTCATGTGTGACATTTCTAGGATGAAACGTGATTCCAAATAAACTAAGTCCAGAGAAAATTATCTTGAAATGGTGTACATAAAAATGAGCGGTTTTTTATAGGGGAATTGGACATTCATTCTTAAGAAAAAAATGTTGCATTTTAATAATAAATAAATGAATAAAATAAAAAAAAATACAGTAAAATGAATTATGTCTAAAAATACTTAATTCAATTATTTTTCACCTTTATCTAGAAAAATTACAGTTTGGCATGAAAATTTAAAGTATAAAAGTTAAACTAAATATACTAATTTGAAAATCCTTTTATAAACTATATTAAGTAATTTTATATATTATTCACATTCCAATAAGTAATGGTTCTCTTATTTTAAAAGTAAAATTAAAAAAAATTCTTTTTAGAAAATAACTGTAAATGAAACATAAATTTTAAATATTTATATTTTTCCTTGATGATAATCATTTAAAATTGACGAATGTAAAAAATTCATCAAAATAAATATTTGCTATGTTTACATAAAAAACAAGATATTTTAGATGAAAATTGATTACAAAAAGAAATTACAAGCACAATTCTATGAAAACAAAATTTATTTTTGAAAAATATAAAATTTTCTTTCTATTAAAGCCTTTTCTTTAATTTGCACTAACTCCTAATGATGTCTAAAATATAAACATGCATATTAAAATAAATATTCATATGAAAAAAATGCCCGTTTTTATTTACATGAAATAATTGGCATTGAACTTAAACTGAGTAAAATTTTATATTGTTCAGTAAAATTGAGTTAAAGAAACGAACTAGAAGTTAATGAATCAAAGCAACTTTACTTATCAAAAAGCATGAAATTAATTTTGAGCTATCTTACCAATTATTCGGTCCAAATTACATGCAATGATAACACCATCACAGAAAGTGTGTTATTCTGTTATAAACTTGATCTTTTAAAATCATGAACTCGTTTTTTTTTTCCTTTTTTTACATCATGACTTCGTATTCGCTCTCATTGTTGTACCACAATCGTAGCTGTATTATGTAATAAATAAGCTGTAGAATCGATTGTTGCAATGAATTTTGACTCAATGAATTATTAGTTAAAGTATACTAACATGAATTCTCTCCCTGTCTTTTTTAAATTTCCTATATTTTTATCATGACGAAAGAAATCTTAAGAGTTTTCAAAATCTGACCTAGAATCATTTGGCATAACTCCGGGAAAATATTATAAAATTTAAACTTGTCTCAAGGCAATTGAAAAATATATTAATGGACGATATTTCAGAGTTGCGTGTGATAAAATTAATAATATTACCACTATCGTGTTCGTTCTCTTTTATAAGTGCGTACATCGCATCTTTAAGGGTAAAAAATAATTATATTATAGAAATTATCTAACACACCCAATAGAAAAATTACTTAAGATTAATTTCAATAGATATATCGAAAGCAAAATCATTTAAATATTCAAAAGATACTGCAGGTAAATTATGCTAAATTTATATGTGTAAAAATACCAAGCTTCAAATTTAGTATACACTAGCGGGTACTACAGTACGCAAAATTATGGTAATGGCTATTACATATCCATGGTTACTATGAGGACATGAATATAAAAACCAATTTTGAATACAGAAGTATAAAGTGATTTTTTTAAACGAGGTAATAAAAATTAATGTTAGACCTAGATACACAGTTTATTAGATGTAATTACAAACACCGAGTGCAAGTAAGTAATAGAAATTTTCTTACAATAAAAAAGAAAGTGTTTATCAAAAGTAGATAATAAAGCTTCAAACAAAGAAATTCTTTAGCAACGCTATAGTAATTAGATATATTTGGCGTAAAAATATGCTTGGCTTATTCTCGAGAAATAATGTTTAAGATTTTAAGAAAATTATTTTTTAACCATTAAATTATTTTAAAAAAAACATTTATTCTTATTTATTTTCGTTAATGTTATACATTTTCAATCATGTAAACAATTTACTTAAATTGTCCATAATTGTTTGTTGAAAAATGTTTCTTTCCATTTTGTAAACATATTATGCATAAAGTTTGTTACCCATATCACAAATCAAAAATGTCTCTTGACTATTGGCTGCATTTTTCACGGGTGAATTTGGCAAATTATAGATACAATAATTTATCATTTCTTTAATTTTACACTTTAATGGTTTAGCAATAATTATTTCAAAGAACATCAAGTTATTTCATAGAATAACAAGGTAATATATGAAATTTTTATTAACTTTTAGGTTTTACTTCACCTGTCTAATTATTGAATGAAATACCTAGCTATTCTATTAAATAATTGAATTATAATACTTAATGGTACCAATACATTGAAATCGAGAATTTTCCCTCAAAGAATATATTTTGATCATTTACATTGTAACTGCTCATAAATATACCACAGCATATTGGACTATGTTGTTGTAATTTGACGAAACCAGGCCCGCCCAGTCTGGGAGTGGGTGTATGAAGTCAGAGAGTCTTCCGTTTTTTATATAGAGTACTCTCATACAAGAGTGGAAGTACGGCTTTAACTCATTGATGGCAGCATCATCTGTCATTTTAATGTCGAGATAGGAAGCCAGAGAAGAACCATGGATCTTAACACCCCCAGAAGTATTAATTTGGAATGGGAACATGGAGGACATTGCGCCCACGACATATTTTAAGCGCCCCAGTCACCATTAGTGAACCCGACAGATTTTCGGATATAGCGGGATTGTAACTCACTACCTTCTAGTAACGATAACAATGCTCCAACTAACCAGGCCACCGTGTCCCAAATCGTAGATTTTTTGTTTACGAAATTATTACACTAACATAAAAGTAAAACAATCTTCCATGCTGTTACTTTCCTAATAAGTATGCAAATAATAGGTTTATGTGAGAGTTTTAAAAAATGGAGTTTAGTATACTCTAAGTATTTTGTCATAATTAATTAGGTAAATCAAAAAACACTTTACGCTGTATATATATATATATATATATATATATATATATATATATATATATAT
>JAPDSC010003573.1:379-18956 GCA_026290005.1 Latrodectus geometricus | reverse complement strand
TTTTTTATTTTGATAAGTGATTCACTCACATACTTTTGGGTTTGTAAGTTCTATTTTGACTTTTGGAAAACATTAATCTTTATTATGTTTGTCCCAGCTAATTTATTTGTTATGATATTCATAGAAATGTACTGCAAATATGCCAAAATATGTGTCAAATTGTTAAATCTATGGAGAATAAATATAACTTATAATTAGTAGAATTTTTCAAGCTGAGAGAAATATAGGAATCTTTGTAAAATACTTTTATAAAAATTATATAAATCATATTAGATAGATCACTATAAAATCAAAATGAATATTCAAAAAAAAGTTGTCAAATATATTTATTGCTGTAACTAATTAACTAATGCACACATTCGTATATATATTATGAATATTATAATGCTTACAATATATACAACATCCAGATTGTATTTTTTAAACTCACATAATTATTTCCATAATAAGTTGATAATATTGTGTAAGTAACTCAAAACATTCATAGTAATGGTGATAAAATATGAAAGCATAATAAAGAAAAAATATAAAAAATTGGTATTCATAAGTTAACTTATTGAAGATCTTTAACACCAAGTAAATTATTTTCTTACCGAATTAAATGAAAACAAACGTAATTTTTTCCAGAGTTATATAAGGTGTAAATATTTTAATAAAATACTTTAATAAAGTATTTTTTGAATGACAAATAATTCATTAGGTTATATATATATATATATAAAGTTATATAGTGAAAATTACTTCACATATATTAATTTTAAATATTAATACCATTACACATTTTTTTTCAATTAGAATTATTTATAATAAATAAAGTACATTTATTTGCATTAAAATTGCAACACCATAAAAAGTAAATTTGTGCAAAATTGCTAATAGCAATAATATTAAATTTGCAAGTAATTTGGTTGCTTGTGAATTCGCATAATTTGTGAAAAATGTTGCCATAAATATGCCAGAAGCGTTGTTTTTATTTCTGATGACACTTAGCAATGCCAAGCCCACCCGTCAGAGACTACGCGAATGAAGTCCGAGAGAGAGCGTCTTCCGTTTTTGAATAGAGCATTATCATACGAAGGTTGAAGTACGTGTTTGGCTCATAGATGGCAACATCATCTGAATTTTCCAATTTAGATATTAATTTGGAATATGATCATGGAAGACATTGCGTGCTATCCGACATATTATACGTGCCCCGGATCCCACTGAATATGGCGGATCTTCGGGTTAATCGGGATTCGATCTCACAACCTTCCGGTAACAAGAACGACTCCCAAACCAACCAAGCCACATCACTTATGTTCACTTATAAAAAGGAGCATTAAACAAAGCTACTTTTTGAAGGTGTTGCAGTACTTTCTTAAAATTTACTGAAATATTTATTTAATATTACGGCATTAATAAATAAACATTTATTTAAAAAATGAATAAATCATCCGAAAATTCAATAGTAACTGAATTATTCATAATTATCTTAATTCCATTCTATGCCTAAACTTTTTAACCTATTCTATAGTCTTCCCATTCTATGGTCATAGAATCAGTCTTTAAACCCATTCTATTGTCATTCTATGTCTAGGGTTTAGACATAGAATGTGATTAAGACAATCCATTCAGCTAAGTAGGTTTTTTTATCCACCTATCCGATATAAAGTAATGTATTTCCATTACACTGGCGGCATTTCAATTAATGTAGTTAGCGACAACGTGGGACGATAATCTGCACTTTTAATAATCAACGATTTTACTTCTATCAAAATTTCATATTTTATAGATAATTATTTTTGGCATACAAGATTCTTAATATGTGTTTCTGATATTCCTTACATATACTTTTTACATTTATAAGGGCATATATTCTCGGAGTTGATTCTTTTTTCTTTTTTTTCTCCAGCCATATGTACTGATCATTAAAAAAATAGAAACATCCGTCAATACAAGTGGCATTTCTGAATTCATAAGTATTAAAACTTAACAAAAGCAACCGCTTTTTCTATGAATAGAAATGTATTTATTTTAGTAGTATGTAATAACTACATTAATGTTCAAACACGTGTGACCAAAACATCGCAATTTTTAATTATTTCTAGTAATGTGGTGTCTAAACATACAACAGCATACAAACGGTGCGGCAAGATAATTTCGGCAAAGCAAAATCATTCATTAAAAGAGTAATTTGGTGAAAGAGATCGGTGTATATTAAATGAGATTTCAATGTCATGAGAAGGAACTATTGCAGCAAAATTTTTCTCAAGTGCTCAATTCAGTCCACAAAAAATCTCAAGTGCTCAATTAGAACTAGAATTCACTATAGTCAATGACTACAGCTACAAGGCACCTTAATAAACAGGGTATTTACGGATGTCCAACTGTTAAATACTCTCGTTATAGATGTTATTGCCAAACATCGTATGGCACTCACAAATTCTTGCCGATTAATAAATAAAAAATTAATGTAGTCTAACAAATCGTCTTACTCATTTTCGATTACCATAATTGGGACGCATGGTTTGATAAGTGTATGATAGTAACCTGTACAAATATGATCATGACTGTCACCTTCCAACAGTCAAGAATGGAATTGGATCTATCGTGTTATAAATACCCTTCTTATGATTTATAGCTTGATAAATCAAACCTTTGAAAGGAGTGATCAGTTTTGAGAAGTTCCGAAACAATTAGCTAACATATCCATCATATAATACAAATTCAGTTTCTGTTAGGAGAGAGAATTTTCTAGGATGATAATGTAGCTACGCATGCAACGGTTCTTGTCTTATCATGGTTTGATAAACATGAGGATGAAATTAAACACTTACCTTGTCTAGAATTATATCAACCTACATCAATATAACTGAACCTTTATGGTATATTTTAGGGTACTTAATACAAAATCCATAAGTTCCCCCAGCATCTCTTTCAATATTTATTTTCATATTTCCCTGAAATAGGGTGAAATTTTTCGCTGTACACTATTCAGCTCTAGTATGGATCAGGGATTGAATTTTAGTATCTTAAAATGTATTTAGGGATTTATTTTAGGTATTAATGCTCAAAAACTTTCAATTTTCTTTTCTTCTGTTTTCACACAGCAGTGTATAGTTAACATACTTCATAGGAATATTACTGAGCCATCAAATTTTACTAGTAACTTAAAAAAATATTTAAAGGATCTGTTGAATGTTAATAGTCAAAACCTTTATAGTGTGTCTTTTTCTGTTTTCACAACAGTGTATAGTTAATATACTGGATAAGAATATTACTAAGCCATAAAAACCAGAAATCGCTAATAAAAAAAAATATGATATTTCCTTTTCTCTTTTATATCAGTTTGTTTTGAGATTGATAATCTAATTATCCGAATATAAACGAATTGGTAAACTTTTACAACAAGGCCTTAAATAAACCACCTTACATTGTAGACAAAAATAGAGATAAATCTTGACTTATCAACACATTACAAGATTTATCTCTATTTTATTATGTATTATTTCTAATAAATTTGACATGTAAATTTAACCATACTAAGTTTTAGTTAATTCAATTTAAATAAAATTAATATAATATTATATGAAACAGGTTAAATTTTCCCGATTTTCTTATTTTCATATTTTGCTTTGCTGAAAAAACTTCAAATAAATTGCATTCAAATAAAAAAAGGAAATGAAAGTAAAGAACGTTGGATTTGCCTACAAAAGATATTTCAATATATTTTGCAAAGATTAAACATTTATTAAAAGGAATTTTAAATGACTAATTGTCTTTGAAGTAAATCGACCTGTATAAAATCCTTTTCATTCTCTTCAAATTTAAAAGTCTCAAGTATGAGACAGCTATATGTTAACAATTAAAACGAAACACATTAAAATTTACTGTAGTTTTTCTTTAGCGCTTATAAAGATAATTCAGTGTTTATTTGAAAAGATTAATTAAAATTCACAGAAAAATCTGAGAATAGTTAATGTCTATCTCATATAATTTCAATGTTCGTTTTTGTGGCAATGATTAAAGCTAATTATAGAAGCTCTCTCGTTAAAACAAAGAGGAGGAAATATTGATTTTTATATGTACGTATATTATCGTTATCAACTAAGTTTTAGTTTCATGTAGAAGATTTTACGAGATATGAGTGGGACTGTTTTTTCTAAGTTAATTAGCATAAATTTTTTTTTCTTCAACCATCAATCTAAGTGCTTATATTGAAAAAATAATATTAAATTAGAAAAATTATTTCACAAAGTGCGCATTAAATTATTTAAAAAAAGTTTACCTATAAACATAGTGTTCAAAAAATAAGCAACATATGATTTTGAATTTTCCAAAAAATGCAAATTAATCACAGTCATTAGTAGCTGTCTAACAAATCAGAAATCAGCAAAGGTTTTTCTCTTAATATAATATCATTATGACTACTATAATTATATTAATTGACCATTGAAGTATATGCCAAATAAAATAAAGTTGATTTATTTTCAATATACAAAGTAAACATGTTTCGGCAGAAGAAAATTATAGTACATTTTTAACAAAAAATTAAGTTAAGCGTGTAATGTGACTTCTCATGTGTCTGTCTGACATGTGGGAAATTCTTTAAATGTAGTAATTGAAATATTTAATAAAAAAATTCCAAGCACCTAATTGAAGTTTGCATTAATAATTATTTAAAAGTTATTATAAAATTAAGCATCACTATTTAAAGACTATATAACGTCTAATAAATAATTATGACTATTTTAATTTGAGTGTACATTTATTTTATGATCATTATACATTTTGATAGGACTCCAATGTACAAAAATTATTCAACTATTGTTTGAAAAATTTCATTCAAGTTTTGCCTTCAAGAAAAACATAAAACAAATCATAAAATAACGAAAAATATTAAAATTTTTAAAAAATAAAATAAAAAAAAATTAAAAATTTAAAAAAAACTAGTTACTACGAACATTAGAGAAAACTAGTTCAAAACTTTCAATATTAACAAACGATATAAAATGGCATGTTTATTTTTATTGCAAATATATTTTAAATTATATAGCAATTATAAAAATTAAAGATTTGAAAGCAATTGCTTCATTAGCTATTGATTTCGTAAGTTGTTTATTTAAAGGAGTAATTATTTACTTAAGTATTAAATTATTCCTGAAATTAGACACAACTTTTTCTAAGCACTGAAATTATTTTAAAGAATTAATTATTTTAAAAAAATAACTAAAATAATCAGTACAAAACTAAAATTAAATTATCGAAACTTTTTTTAGAAAAAAATCTCTCAATATGTCCTTTACAATCATAAATATTTATAGAAAAAATATTTATGCATAAAATTAAAAAATCCTTTAAAATAGTCAGACAGTTTTTTATAATTAGTTGTTAATTATGTTTTTGTATAATATACTCGGATACTAGGATTTCCACCTTTTGGCACTACAAGTGGTGGAAGAGATGGCTTTTATATAATGGGCCACCCAGGGGGTGTGCCATCGCAATGAGAAAGTGACCCATAGCAATTTAGAACATTGGATCATGCGGAAGATCCCAAAACTCTGCCTACACTTATTACAAAGAGATCATTTTACATGGCGGATATTGCGACAAAGAAATATTTAACATACACCAGACACCAATAGCCAACCCAATCCAGGTGGGGATTCCAACACACATCCTTCCGAAAATGAAGAAGAATCCTTAACAAACCAGACCACTCCAAACTTTAGCCACTCATTATAGACTAATTTTAAATTCAGTTAACTTCATAAGTCATAATTATGAACTTCTTAAAAACTTTTTCAAAATTTGAATCATGTTATGCATATTGTTACAAATACATTTTTTGCAGATTAAAATCATTTTATAATTTGGCATAAAAATGAAGCATATTAAGAAGTTTCTTTTCTAAAGAATATAATATTACAAGTTTGTATAAAATATGTGTTCAACAAATTAACTACTTTACAGAATATTACTTGAAAGTTGACCTAAGCTGGAAATAAATAATTTCCCTTTAATCGTTTCATTAATTCTCTTTAAAAAACTAAAAAATCTTAATTTTAAAATGAGTCTTTAAAATGAAACTTGAGTTGTACACACACGTTTAACCATGATGGCATTTTTGAAAATCGTGAAAATGTGTTAGTTATACTAGGATTTTACATATATCGCAAATAATATGGAATTTTTGTATTCCAACTTAAGATTTAAACTTCTAATTCATATTTTGAAATGCCTCCTATGGTGCCTATTTTGTTATAAAATAAAATGATGAACTTTACATGTTATTTTGATATACATATTGTCTTTTATAGAAATAAATCAAAGTGAAAGCTAATTAAATTCAATTAAAAACTAAAAAATGGGATTTTTCGCCAGTAAAATTTATGTTTTTCAAAAGTAGAATTGGATAACATTATATTAAAATTAATATTTCATCATTAAATCATTCCGATAATATTATTAAAATATATTTTATGCTTACGGTAACAATATTTCATACATGTTCATTGAACAATTCATTAAAAATATTGCACTATCAAAAATATAATTTTATGCTTACATAAATAAAAATCTCACAAAAATATTGATTTTTTAAGCATTTTATAAAAGAGTATGATATTACTTTAAAAAATAATTTTTATTTGATAATTTATAACTATTTTATTTCAGAAAATTAATTATAATATCAAAATATGATGATTTAATTAGATTTGTTTAAAAATAAAAGGTACGGTTAAAAATATACACAACTAAGAATATCATCGTTAATAATTAGTCATAATCCTATCTGTCAATGATGCAAAACCTTATAATTCATTTTCTACTTTAATCTAATTCAATTTAAGCTCTTATGTTAGTAAAACTAATGAATATAAAAATATTTGACTTTACGCCGAGTTATATCTTAATAAGCGAAAATAATTTTGCTTATTTATAAATATGATTTGGACGTTTCCCATTAAGTGTATCGTTATTTTATTTCCATTTAACCTCCTATTAATCGTTTCTATACATATCTTAAATGATATAAAATGATTACGACTAAGTAAAATATTAAATTCTGATTTAAAAAACCTTATATTTATAAAAGATAACTTATTTTACTTTTAATAAAAATTTCGTAGTTATTGATTATTTTGTATTTTTGTATGATGACTAAATCATTATTCAATTTAACAAAGTCATTGAATGACTGAATCTATTATAATTTAATATGGAACTCAGCCGAGTAATGTTATGTTTGGATGAAATCATTGTTGAATATATTTTGAATTGTTGAACAAAATATTAAAACAATAGGCTGAGTTGTATTTAAATTTTAATAAGAATTGAGGAAAGGGAATATAAAACATTTGAGTAGGCAATTTATTTAAATGCACTTCAAAAACGAAATTGAAATCTTACAAATTTACTGAAAATTTTTTTGAAATTAGTTTTATTTAAATTATTATACACGAAGCTTATTTTGAGACAGTTAAATCAAAATATTAATAATGAAAATATATTACTAATGAATTACTTTATAAATGCACTTCAAAAATGATAGTGAATTCTTATAAATTTATTTACTGAAAATATATGCTAGTTTTAGTTGAAATTATTATAGACGAATTTTATTTTAAAGAAATTAAATCAAAATATTAATAATGAAAATATATGACTTATGAATCACTCGATTGAAATTAACAATTTTAGAAATTTTTTCCCCACGTATCTTGAACTAATAACGTATGTATTTCTACGTATCTGAAATAAATGTGAAGCACAAAAAACATAACTGAAATTATCTTTGGTACAAAATAAAATTTTAATTTTATTAATCGAGAACTATTGATATTATTAAAGAAACTGCTCATAGATAAAAATTTACCCATGAAATAATAATTAATAATTGAATTAAAATAATTGAAGTTTAGATGTATGGAAAATGAATTCATAAATATGTATGTATATAATATAAGAATGAAACTTAGTTTTGTGTGAGATGTAATTTACTTTGTTCAGATATTTTATTATTAACTCATCATTAATAAAGTAATAAATATAATTCTTAATAAATAAGTACATTTAAATGACGGAAGTATGAATCTACATGCCTAAATTTGAATCATAAATGTAAGTTACATTGAATTGTAGATTTTTTCAGATGATAAAAATGAAAATTGTTGATTACTTGTTAAAATACGATTAATTATGTATATTACACTGTAAAATATTCTGTTATATAAAATGAAATAAATTGTTGTCAAAATGAGAATATATATAACTGACATCACAAAGATGCGTTTCAGTATTCAGGTAATTGAAACAATGATATTTAAGTAAATTTATTTTCAATTCTCTATTTTTTTATGTAATTTAAACTGGTTGGGTTTTGTGGTGCAAGGTCCAAAAAGGGCAAGCTGCAATAATTTAAAATGAATTATTTTTTAAAACATTTTGGATTCGATTCTTGTTTAAGTTATAAATATTTATGCACATGTATAAATTAAATTAATAATTCTATGCTTTTCTTATTGTTTAATTACCAGACTTTGTTACTTAGATACAGCAATGGACAAAATGCTGCATATATTTAAAGTATGTTGTTATTTTAGCCTTAATCTGCTTTATAAATAAAATGATTTTTTCAAGCATATTTAACAAAATTATATCTTAGAATCAATTTAGTTCGTTAAAAAAGCATTAAGAATTTTATGCATTTCAAAATTTTGTTTGTGATTAATAAAATAATTTTATCTTATAATTTTAAATCTCTAAATCTTATAAATTTAAATAATCTCTATAATTTTTCAAATTTTATTTATTTTCATAGAAATTCTCCACTTTTTTATTTATATTTTTTTCATACATGTAATTTTCAATATCCTTGATTTACGTTAGTAAATTCAGGGATGGCCAAACTTTTGGGATCCGGGGTCTACTCCAAATTTGAAAAATCGAAGGCAGTCTACCAATGGCAGAGCTAAATTAACATACCTATTTATTTTCGGTAACAAGAAAAAATGGCAAAATATGTAATTTTTCTAAAAAAAAACTTAATATTAATAATTACAAAATAAAAATACTGACGAAAATAATCAAAGAATTCATATATTAAAAACTGACTAAAAACACCCTATTCACTTCGTTTAGGAGAAATTTCGCACTGTATATCTACGACAAGTTTATCATATTATGGTTGGTATGAGCTTATTGTAATGCATAAATACAAAATTAAATCTTCATCTGTTAAATGCGACCAATGTTTGTTTTTTGTTCTTGTTGAAAAAGCATATTCACAAAGATACTGCGATACAAAGTATGATTTTAAATACAAAATCAATTTGTAAATATTTGGAAACGTTTCCTCAGAAATTAATTTCCAAAAATCAGTATCGCTAATATGCTCCGGATTTAAGAAATATATCGCCTCTTAATTTAATAATTTCTTCCTCAACCGTGACTGATGAGATATCTAGTAAATGTCCTATTTTTTTCAGATATTCTATCAATGTTGATATTTTCATTATATGCAAATATCAAAAAAATTGAGTATTTATTTCAACCTAATTAAGTCAGCGAATCTTCTTTCAAATTCTTCAAACAAAACAAGCAAGTATTTAGCGAAATCTTTGAAGTCTCGGTTTAGATTATGGATGCACTCTTCCTCTATGTTTTTGAAGTTTCTCAATTCATGTTTTCTTAATTGAGATGCATACCTTTCTATAGTTTGTTTGAATGTTTTAAATCACGCTGATCATGTCCGGTTTAGGTTTTATATAAATCGTAAACTTTTAATCATAAAAATTTAAATCGTAAATCTTTGCACAGTTTGTTTTGGGCTTTAAACCGTAGACTACAGTCAATTTTTATTTTAAATAATTCATTGATACTATGTCATAAGTTATACATTAAATTTTGAATATCAGAAGTCATTATCGGGATGGTCGCGTGGTTTACTCAAAAAGTCTTCGCGGTCTACCAGTCGACCGAGGTCGACGTCTTGGCTACCATTGGTATATATTTTACGGTTTCTTCTTTATTTTACTGTAAAAAATAGAGTTTCTTTCATTTTAAAGTTAAAAAATAACAATTATTACCACACCATTTGTTGAGAAAAAAGGTTTTCTTTATGCTTGATATTGGTATTCTTGGAAGCTCACACATTCCATATGTTTATTACTTAAAAATTATCCCAACTAATATAAGATCATTGACGAGTATACAATGAAAAAATAAAATAAAATTGAATCAATTCGTTTATATGCTTATTTTATACTGTCTTTTATTAGATATTTTAAATTTTATAACTTATTACGATACTTAATTATATTCTGAGATCCAGATATATATTAATTTTTATTGCTGATTTTATTAAATAACAATTACGAAATAAATTGTAAAAAATTCTAAAATACGTTTAAAAAATTACTAGTATAAAATAATTCAGAAATTACTAGTCCGAAATAAATTTTGAAACATGAACAAAAATTTTAGCATGAAAAAAGTCATTTTCTTCAATGAAATGTTTAAAATAATCGTGATTAATAATAAATCAGATTTATGTTAATGTCTGCTCGAAAGATGGAATATTTGGGAAAAAGATAAATTTATATTTACAATAACTAAACAGAAATTAAAATCAAGATATAATTTTAATTTGTATTGTATGTGAATACATATTTAGAATTTCTAACTTATTTGAAATCTTCACAATAGAAAAACGATTACATTGTTTTTTTTTTTTTTTTTTTTTTTTTTTTTTTTGCAAATGATATATAATATATTTGTAATTTGGTGACGAATACACACAAATTTGCTTCTTGCATGGATGAAGGCGAGATTACTTAAAGGTAACTGTATTATAAAGAGATAGTTGTGTCAGCAATATTAATGATATTTTAAATGTATCATGAATGTAATTATTCATAGTATAATTAATTTACAAGACATGGAAATGTTAAATTTAACATTTCCATGTATTGTAAATTAATAATATTAAAAAAAGTATTTTACAAGAACACCCACAGATACAAAGTTCTAGTCAAAACAGTTTTTTCCAAATGTAATATAAGATTATGAATAAGAATATGATATTTATAGTAATATGATAATATCAGGAAATTAATATTAAGAAAAAAATTAATCACTGTGAATTAAGAATCCTTAAAAGCATTTTACAGTAACAACCACAAAATTATCTTATAACACATTTGAAAAAAAAATTGTTTTGAAAAATATCTTCTTGTCAAAACAATTTTTTTCAAATGTGATATAATATATATATAAGAAAATACATTTAAAAATTGCTTCAATAATATAAATTTTGTATCCTTTTTACAGATAGAAGTCTAAGCAAACAGAAATCTTTAATTTGATGAAAAAATTTAAAAATGAAATCAGTATCTACCAAAATATTTTAGGACTTTATCAAAAATATTTCGCAAGGGAAATGTTTCAATATTAAACAGTATGTAACCTATTTTCACTCGATTCAAATTTTATTATCTCAAAAATTAAAAAAATAGTATTTAACATCTTGTATGCATCAATATTTTATATAATCTTATCTTTTAATAAAAATATGCCATAATCAAATTAGTTTTAGAATCTGCACAAAATGTGGTGAGATAAATTTTTGCTTCTTAAATTTTTTATACATTAAAATGTTTTTTTAAAGCGTATTTCTAAAAAATATCAAATTATGCTGACAAAAAAATTCTTAATATGAAACAATTATTTAATCAATGAATAACTTTATTTACAACGCATTTTTAATAATTTAAATATATATATTCTTTTAAAATAACATTTAAAGTTTATCTTTCCTTAGATGATTTGAATGATACTGTTGGTTAAGATATTATTATATTATAGTTATTACTTCTCCCTGTTTATCTGTGTGTTATTTAATGATTTGAAACTTTTAAATTCCTTTAAAAATATTCTTAGAAATATATATTTAAAAATATTTTTCAGAATATTTCTTCTCTCAATTCTTGTAAAACGCTAGACTAAATACCATTAGGTTATTCACTGCTGGTTGAATTTGAAAACACAATATTAAACAAATCTCCATGAAAAATGTATTTTAATATTCTTTTTATGAATAACGAGTGAAATATAGAAAAATTATTTTATATTATTTTCATAGTGCTTTCTCCATGTATTCCTAAATAAGTAAAATTGCACCCCATATTTCCAATAACTGCAATGTGTCCTCATTTCTGCAAGGCCGGGTAATCTGGTTTATATCAAAGCCATCTCATCGGGATCATAAAAGATGGACAAGCCATGCATGTATTCCCGACGAAAATCTGCGGATTCATTTTTATCATATGTCGTTATTCATTATGTATATGGAAGAAGATGAATAATGTCTCCAGTATCGGAAAAAAATGAGAAAGATAAGGTCTCCCAAGCGTATATGATGAAAGCGAAGAATATTGCATTTGACGAAGACGTAGTAAAATAGGAGAAACCATGATTTCTGATATTTTGATGAAAGTGAAAAGACATTCTTATGTTTGAATATAAAACAAAAAGAATTCATACAGATACCTTCCGGTAATAACTTTTTAAAAATTTAATTTTATGAAATTACGCTTATATAAAGTATTCAATTTTTGGTGCATAAAATTAACCATTAACGTTTTTGATTTATACGAATACACAAAATAATAACGTATATGCTTTGAAACATAAATATTTCAAATAACAAAGTTTTATTTGAAATATAAATACTCGAAGATTTCTGTAATGAAATTTATATTATAATATTTTAATTAATAATTTAATCATTCAATATTAAATAATCAAATGTTTCAAATCGGAACCCACATAGAAAAAGTATTTGCACAAAATACAAAAAAGTACTTAATTACATTGTTTATATTAGTAAAATACCTATTAATCATACATTGTTTAAGTATACACGTCACTACTGAAAGAATACTGAATCATCCTTTTAGTTATTTTATACAGCTATCAGCGCAACTTTATTGAATAATTTATTCAACACGAGACATAAATATGGAAATATAATCCACGTTTGGTCTAGAAATGTGAATTCTATAACATGACTCAAAGCTGTAATTATATCTTATACGTCTTAAATTACACAGCTAATATAAGAAGCAATTAAAGTCCATGAAGTGTTAGCTGGTACTATCAAATTGTAGAGTTAAAAGGACAGACATAGATTCAACAAGAATCAATGTAAACTCAAATAATTGTTTTTTGTTCATTGTTAAAAAAATTAGAATAAAAGGTAAAATCAAAACTTTGATTTTGAACCACAAATTCTGTAATGAATTGAAACAGGAGAACTAACTTCCAGTTTTCTTAAGAACCTTAAAGTAAAGGACACAAAACTAAACTATTTCGTTTGAATATTTTATGATTAGAATCACTGCCTAATAAACAACTGCGCATAAATACTTTTATCTTAAACTATAACAAATAATAATATTTGACTTTGCTATTGTGAATTTGTTAGATACAATAAACACAATTTCCTAATTTTTTAACTAAGCATAAATTAGGTATACGTGGATTCCCAAATACTATGATAAACTTAAGTGAAGGAATTTATTATCAGATACTACTCTAATATAACAGATAAAAAATTAATAAGAACTAAGATAAATCTTCCATTCTGAGGTATCTAAAATCAGTATTATATATATGTATTTGCCTTATTGTTCAAATATAGCATCGTTCAAATGACATTTTCCAGTTTATCAAGATCACAATAAAAGTAATTAAAATCCTATTTGTTTTTATTATTTACAATTTATTTTTTGTATATTTAAAGCGGGGTTAATAATTGCAGTTTTTCTATTTAGATATAAAAACCAATCTTTTATTCCCCACCATATGTAATAATATATAACCTAGATAATTTCAACATTTAGTTCCCAATGTCGTATCATATTTTATAAGTAATCGTAATTCTAAACTAACTTCACAATTATTCTGGAAGCAATAATTATGAAACATAATCTAGGTAATATTAATGTAAATCGTACATGTATATAATTGGTCAGTTATAATTAGAAAGTCAATTAAAAAAACTTACCCGAGGTTTTTTTGGCGCTTGAATTTTTGGCTTCATAAAAGTTTCCATATGTTTATCTTCCACCTTAAGGATGTCCTTTTCTCTGTCATCTGAGTAATTTTCCCCTAAAACTTTTTCAGTATTTGTCTTTGGACTTCTATATATTTGTGTTCTTTGTTTTTTATTTACAATATATTATTTGTATATTTAAAGCGGTGTTAATAATTGTAGGTTTTCTATTTAGATATATTAACCAACCTTTTATTCCCCACCATATGTAATAAAATATAACCTAGATAATTTAAACATTTAGTTCCCAATGTCATATCATATTTTATAAGTAATCGTAATTCTAAAATAACTTCACAATGATTCTGGAAGCAATAATTATGAATTATAATCTAGGTAATATTAATGTAATCGTACATGTATATAATTGGTCAGTTATAATTAGAAAGTCAATTAAAAAAACTTACCCGCGGTTTCTTTAGTGTTTGAATATTTGGCTTCATATAATTTTCCATCTGTTCATCTTCCAACTGAAGGTTGTCCCTTTCTTTATCATCAGAGTATTTCTCTCCTAAAACTCAGTATTTGTCTTTGGACTTCTAGATATCTGTCCTTTGTTTTTTTATTAACAATTTATTAATTGTACATTTAAAGCGGAGTTAATAATTGTATTTTTTCTATTTAAATATAATAACCAAACTTTTATTTCCCACCATATGTAATAAAATATAACCTAGATCAGTGTTTCTCAACCGCCGACCCGCGGACCGGTACCGGTCCGCGAAATTTCCAGCTTTTACAGGCCGACCACCGATACAGTGCCTACATTACAATAATAATAGTTTGTTAGTTTAAAAAATAATGCAATATTTGATGAAAAATACAACAAACTGGCAACTATGTACCTAATCGCATTTTATAAATTGCCGTACCACCAGCGTTGCCAATCTATTAGAATTATAATAGATCTGTTATTATTCAGCAGTCCTTTTACGTTGTCACGTTATTCACCAAATCTGTTAGTATTTTGAGTTTTTTTGAAATTTACAAAATTACCCTTTACCTAAATTAAAAAAACTACCGGTACCTCGGCACTGTTTTTTAGTATCCTATGAAATCTAATACATTTTGAACTGTCGACTTTTTCCTTTTAATTAAAATTGTTCTGGCAACACTGCTTAGAACACCAGTTAGGGCGCACCTGTTTGCCTTGGTGCCTTGCGTATCCCTGATTACTTGAACGCTGACTATCGCAGTATCGCAGTGTTCAAGGCGTCTGGAGTCCTGATTACGTTTTGTTTTTGATTTTGATTATTCTGCACACTTGGCAATTCTTGAAAACTATTTATCAGCGTAATTTAATATTATGCTATAACTACTAATTCTGTAATTTTAGATATATAAAATCACTGACCAGAATGAGTAAGAAGGAAACGAAACGCACATTACTAAATTTCGTGCAAAGAAAGGATTTTCAAAAACCAAGTATGTCGTCCGCCCCTTTGAATACTGATGATAGTGAATATAGTCCCCAATCTTCCAAAAAAAGAAAAAGCTTTGTAATTCACTACATCGCAGATTACTTGAAATATGGTTTTGTCCTCTGGCCTCAATCAGAAGAAAATTGTTCAAAACCTGAATGTGTTGTTTGTAGAGATGTTCTCTCCAATAAAAGCATGAAACCTTCCAAGCTCATGCGGCATTTACAAACGAAGCACCCAGAACTGGAAAGCAAACCCCTGGACTTTTTCAGGAGAAAAAGTTTGGAGATGAAAATTCAAAAGAATGCTTTTAAAATGTTTCTGTATCTAGTTGCTCTGCGTATTGCCAAAATTAAAAAAACCAGACTCAGTTGCTAAAGATCTTGTCAAACCGTGTTTGATAGACATGTGTTCTGAAGTGTTGGTCCAATCTGCTGCAGATAAAATGAAAGCTTTGCCTCTGTCCAATGATACTATTGGACGAAGATTATGTGAGTTATCGTACGACATAGAAAGTCAACTACTCCAAGATATACGAAAATCGAAATGGTTTGCTGTCTAAATGGATGAGTCAATTGACGTCTCAATAATGCCATATTATTATGTTATGTTCGTTACATTGACTATGCAACCAATGATGCTATAGAAGAATTGATGTGCTGTATCGAACTACCATCTCAAACAAAAAGTGCTGAAACATTTAAGACAGTTAATAATTATATTGAAACTAACTCCATTGACTGGAAAAAATGCATCGGTTTGTGTACTGATGGCGCTGCTGCTATGACTGGAAGACATACAGATGTTGCAAAGAGAATAAAAGACGTAGCATCAGAAGGATTAGTAGTCACACACTGCATTATTCATCGCGAACATTTAGCAGCAAAGAAATTATCCCCACAACTGAATGACATTCTTCTAGAATCGGTAAAAATTGTTAATTTCATGATTAGTAACACCCTTAATTCAAGATTGCTTACAACTTTATGTCAAGAAATGGGATCAGATCATGTACAACTATTGTTACACGCCGAAGTACGCTGGCTATCCAGAGGAAAAATCCTTAAGCGGTTGTATGAATTAAGAAAGGAGGTACAATTGTATTTAAATCAAAAGGGATCATTCTTGAGCAGGCATTTTCAGAACAAAGAATGGGTAGCCTTGCTTTCGTACCTATCAGACATATTTTCATTGGTAAATGAACTAAATTTAAGTCTTCAAGGTAAAACTAATACCGTTTATCAAGGTAAAACTAATACCTTCTACAATAAGATTGATGCTTTCAAAAAGAAATTGAAACTCTGGTATAAACGTGCGGAAGAAAACACTTTTGATATGTTTGCTTCTTTCTTTGATTACATTAATACTAATGACATGGAACAGAAGAGCGTTATCAGCGTTATTTTGGAGCATTTAAAAGAACTATCAATAGCGTTTGATCAGTATTACCCCCCAGAAGAAGATGTACGTTCAGGTAATCTGTGGATAATCAATCCATTTATTGATAAATATGATAACAATCTCACTACAATCCAGGAAACAGAACTTATTGAACTGTCTTCAGATCCAGGACTTAAATCAGAGTTCAATTCAATAAATATATATCAATTCTGGATAAAGACTGCAACAGAATACCCCAATATTCATGCAAAGGCGTTTAAGACTTTATTGCCTTATTCCTCAACTTATTTGTGTGAAACTACATTTTCGGCTATGACTGTTATTAAGACGAAACATAAAAATCGACTTGCTCTTTCGCCTGCTTTACGTATTGCTGTAACTGGTTTAAAGCCTAGGATTGACAGTTAAGTCAGCAACAAAGACCTGCAGCAATCTCATTAATTTTAGTTTTTATATATCCTTTATTTTGGTGAATTATTTTTTGCTTATTTGGTATCTACTTACGTTGTACACATTTCGACTCATTGTTGTTTTGGCTAATATATTAATTAAAAAAAATAAATATATCATTCACGTTGTAATTTTCTTGGAGTTTTAATTAAGTTTTGGTACTTTTATTCTCAAAGGAATATTATATTGTAAGTTGAATATACAAATGTAAATTATAACAAACAAAATGCTTAAAAAATTATGTATGTCTTCATGATTTACCTTTGTGAAAAATTGTGCATTGGGTCGAATTATTAATATTACCGGTCCGCGCGAACGTGCCAAAATATTTTACCGGTCCTTGGAGTAAATTCAGTTGAGAAACACTGACCTAGATAATTTCAACATTTAGTTCCCAATGGCATATCATATTTTATAAGTAATCGTAATTCTAAAACAACGTCAAAGTGACTCTGGAAGCAATAATTGTGAATCATAATCTAGGTAATATTAATGTAAATCGTACATGTATATAATTGGTCAGTTATAATTAGAAAGTCAATTAAAAAAACTTACCCGAGATTTCTTCGGTGCTTGAATATTTGGCTTCATATAATTTTCCATCTGTTTATCTTCCACCTTAAGGTTGTCCCTTTCTTTATCATCTGCGTATTTTTCCCCTAAAACTCTTTCAGTATTTGTCGTTGGACTTCTATATATTTGTGTCCTTTGTATTTTATTTACAATTTATTTTTGGTATATTTAAAGCGGGGTTAATAATTGTAGTTTTTCTATTTAAATATATTAACCAACCTTTTATTCCCCACCATATGTAATAAAATATAACCTAGACAATTTCAACATTTCTTTCCCAATGTCATATCATATTTTATAAGTATTCGTTATCATCCACCTTAAGGTTGTCCCTTTCTTTATCATCGGAGTATTTTTCTCCTAAAACTCTCTCAATATTTGTCTTTGGACTTCTAGATATTTGTGTCCTTTGTTTTTTATTTATATTTAATTTATTTATATTCAATTTATTATTTGTATATTTAAAGCAGTTTTAATAATTGTAGTTTTTCTATTTATATATATTAACCAACCTTTTATTCCCCCCCCCATATGTTATAAAATATAACCTAGATAATGTCAACATTTAGTTCCTAATGTCATATCAAATTTTATAAGTAATCGTTATTCTAAAATAACTTCAAAGTGA
>JAPDSC010003572.1:0-34273 GCA_026290005.1 Latrodectus geometricus | reverse complement strand
CTTCATCTAAACAGGCAGACTTTTCAACACAAATATCTGATAAAATCAGATTTTCTTCTTCTGACTGTTATTTCTTTTTACTTTCAAATAGTTTTTCTCAAAAAATGTTATCGACAAATAAAAATGTAAAACTTTTATTCTCAATAGATTTATCATTTAGAATAACTTATTTTTTAATTTTAAGGTATTACTATTTGTTAAGTTATTATATAAAATATTTTTAATTTGGAAAAATAGAATTTTAACAACTAAATGTTGAATTTGATTATTAGAATTCTTAACATACATATGTCACTCATTATAGAACAATCTTTAATTGTTAGATTAATGTACTATAAAAAGATTGTATTCCTATAAAAATTGATGTAAAAGAAACGTAAAGAAATAGATCATCATATATGAATCAAATTATGAAATCTGCAAGTATCTATAAAATGAAGCTTCTCTTTGTAATAAAATATAATATATTAAATTAAGTAAATATAATATATTATTAATTAAAATATAATATAATATATTAAAAAAGTTAAATACTTGTTTAGTTAGGAGTTTTTTTGGTTTGAGTATCTAACTTTGATCATGTTTTGAACACAAGAGATAATACTTTCGAGATATATGATTTAAAAAAGTTTTTTCAAGGTACTACAATCATACATGTATGATGTGAGAATTGAACTCGCAAGTTATTAATGTTCAGCGTGCTAATTATTTTCTTGCATTGTTTTAATAACTAATCCCACGTGTAATGTACAAAATAATTTTGAATTATGAAGAGAGAATTTTTCTGATTATACAAAAAATATAATTACGTTAATTTACGTTAATATTTATTATAATTACGTTACTATTTTCATTGCCGAATTATGTGTTTCTATTTTAATCTCGAATGTCTTATTGTTAGTTATAAATTTTCCTATTGTTATAATAGTTTTATACCTAATTGAAAAACAAAAGAACTGAGAAAATGGATAGAATTGTAAAAAATCCAAATATTATAAATATATCTATAGAGAGATGTATTTAATTTATTATCACATCGTTACCATTTACTTATTTCACACTTCAAATAATTTCATTTAATGTACAAATTTATATATTTCTTTATGTATATTGATTTGTTTGTATAATGTACCTCAATACTTCAGTTTCTTTAAAGTTTAATAATTGGCAATCAAGTCTTATGGTATTTTCATAACCAGTTATCTCTTAAAGATGTTATAAACAATAAATAAATCAATGAAGTGATCACTTATTGGAGGTAATACTTTGAGGTGATAATCACGTTAGTTTTGAGTGTGAAATACTTGCTTTAAAAAACTGGAAGTTACTATGAAATAGTTATTTTATTTATGAAAATAAAATTTTAGATAGTATAAAAAAATCTTTAAGCGAACTCAATTTATAAAGCAGTGAATTATTAAATTATTTTAGAAAATACAGATAACATTTACATAATTAAATTTGAGCTCAAATAAACATAATGCTATCAGAAAAATAAAACTTTTTTTTTTTGTTTTTGTTTTTTGTTTTGTTTTTACAGAGGAACAACATGTATTTAAAAAAAGTTCCATTAGCATAGATCATATCATCTGATCATATTCATCATATTCTGAACATTAATATATATTTAAAATATTAATGTTTATCTCATGAATATAAATTGATGTTATCGTATTATACTAATTTAAAGAAAATTCATTCGCCGTTGTCATTATTGGAAGGTTTTGAGTTCGAATACTGGCTTAATGTTAGACCCACAGTATTCGCTAATAGATATTAGAGCACTCAAAGTACGTCGTCGTTGAAACGTCTTTCACGTCCCCATTCCAAATTAATACCTCTGTGGAGCCAGCTCAGTGGTTCTCACTGGCTTCCTATCTCTAAATTAGAATATCCAGAAGGTGCTGCCATCTTAGAGCCAAAAGTCGAACTTCCATCCTCTAGAGGGGGGGGGGCAATGTTCAACGGAAGGCGCTTTTCTGACTTCATTCGGCCAATCCCAGACGGGTGGGAATAGCTTCAGTGTCATTAGTAACAACAAGAAAGGAAATTATTTTTTTGTACGAGCAGCATATATCTGATTTATAGTGATTTTTCTTAATTTGTAAAATTTATATTCATATTTTCTGTTAAATAAGGAATTAGAAAATCAAAATAAAAATAAAAAAAAATACAAGAACTTGATACAAATCTAAAATATTATAAGTTATGTATTTTTTATTTAGAAATATATTATTCTTCATTTGTTTATGATAGAAATAGAGTTTTTAAGAAACTATATATACGTGAAGCAAAATATTAAGTGCATTTTACTCATTTCAATAAACTGACTCCGAAATAAAAAAAATGGCCCATTATTTTATAAATTTGTAACTCTCTCTTCACTTTCCAGATCACTGCAATACGAAATTTAATGGAACTCTGGTGTCTTATATCGGAATTGCTGCAGAATTTCAAAGAATTTCGGTCCTTGAGAGAGTAATTTAATTCATAGGTCCATCGTGGCCAATGGTTCTTTAATGGCACGAAAAGTTTAAAATGTTATCGTCAATAATGGGAATGATTGAAGGAGGCACAGTAATACAGTAAATGTCACTTTAGATTAAGTTGGATAAAGTGCAACGAGCGTGTTAACTGTTGTAGCTGCTATATTTGGATTCACATTTTGTGAATGAAAAGTTATGCTAGCTTCTTTCAGTTAACCCTTCTTTATGTATATACTGATGAATATTAATAAATACTGGTTCATTAGAATGTACAGTAGTTTGTCATTGTATTCAAAACTTTAAATTCCTTCACAAAATTCTACATATTGAAAAACAAATGTAAAGAGAAATAGCTTACAATACTCTTTGCTTAAAAATATATAAATTGCTTCATTTTTTTCATTCAGCTTGTGTGCTGCTTCCTGAACATTACTTAAAGGTTTAAATGTTTTTCATTTATATAAAAATTATTGTTTGTTAAAAAATATTTAAAAAACAAAAATTCTATATAAACATCTTAAGGATTTTATTTATAATAATATTTTAATCACACATATTTTTAAGAGCCTTAAAGGTGTGGCCAACAAGATTTAATTTAAAATAGTAAAATAATTTTAATTGCTCTGAAACTCTTTGTTGAAACAAATAATTCTATAAAAATTGTCTTTCAAATGTTGCTCTATAATAATA
This sequence comes from Latrodectus geometricus, assembly GCA_026290005.1. NCBI lineage: Eukaryota > Metazoa > Arthropoda > Arachnida > Araneae > Theridiidae > Latrodectus > Latrodectus geometricus. The sequence goes on along the minus strand of JAPDSC010003572.1, from coordinate 31,097 downwards.
TAAAAACGTCTATAAAACAAAAAAAAATCTATAAAATGAAAAGCATTTATTTGGTTTAAATATTACAAAATATTTTAAGTAAGATAATTTTTCTAGATCTAGGTAAGTTTTCAGCTAATGAAGTATATTGCTTCAAAATATGAAAATTTACTTTCCAGATCAAAGCGTTTTTTTCATCTTGAGATGGTCAATATTATATGGTGAACAGAAACTCTATGCAATTATTGAACTTTTTCTTGAAGGTTAAGATTTCATGATATTGGAAAAGCCCATATAACCAGTTGGAGTTTTTAACTTGCATGAATAGAAGTACATTATTTTAAAAGATGACATTTTACTAATGACTAATGAATTATTTTGTATTTAAAAATTCCTTTAGACTCTATATAAATATAAAGCAATTTTATATTTATATAGAGTCGAAGGAGATAGAGTCTAATATAAATATCAAAATTCTTATCAGAAAAGTTGAATTATATTATGCTGGTACTTGGACGATACATCATAAAATATGAGTTCGTATGACAGTTGATATCTCTTTTTAGGTATAAACAATAGCATCTCTAAACCATAGAAACTTTTTCATCAAATTTCAATTCTATTTATGCAAATAATGTTATTAATACTTTTTGTGGTTAATTTGACAAAACTGATATTAATAAGAAAGTATTGATAATTGAACTATTTTATTTTTAACACATTTTTTAATGAATGTAAGTTTTTTGTGACTTATGATGGATATTTTATATATTTATCAATAATTGTGATTAATCGAGTTAAAAAAATTAAATTTTTACTCATAGATGAAAAGAAATTATCCAATTTAAATTAAAAACTCAAGTAAAGACACTACTTATTATATGTGTACTTGGTATGTCCAATAAAACAATTTTTTATTTTACTCATGTATTATTGTAGTTTAATGTATGAATCATATTAAAACTGAAAGTATAATTTCCTACATTTCCTACTCAAAACATTAATATTATAAAAAGGGCAACAACTAAAAATACAATATTTTAACCAATAGCTTCAGTAAATAATCTACAAATAATTTTATTTTTCTTGATGTTTTTATTTGATGCATGACATGAAACAAAATAGTTTTTAAAGAGATGTTTTGTAAAACTAATCATGGTTCTTATAGTATTCATGCACTAAAAATTCTTTGTCATATTATCTTATATTTGATGAATTTTATTAAAATACGAGAATTTAATTTTAAAATTTAAAAATTAACACTGAAAATATTCCTATAACTTGCATTTATTTTAATAAATTTATTAAAAATCATAATTTTTCAATATATGATTTGAACATATAACTTAGTAATTTTAAAGCAAATCCACACATATTGGAATTATCTAATTATTATTAAATATACAATTATAATCAGAACTCAAGTTTTATTAGAGATGTGAACTAGATTATTAATAAGCATTTCTCTTATGCATATATATATTATAACAAAGCAAAACGTAATTGGTCTTGAATAATATTAAAAGTTTTTCACACAATTAATTTAAAAGGGTTTCAAAATTTATGAAAGTAAACAATAAATTTATACACAAAAATGCTGCATTTCTAATTTTATTAAGCAACATTAAAAATATTATTCTCATAGATTTTTAACCTATTTTAAATTACCATTTCAAACTTGAAATGAACTTAAATAAATTTTTTTTTGAACTTTAATTTTAACACTTGAAGAAATTTAAAAACAAAGGATCAAAATATGTAAAATTTAATCTAGTTATGTCTCGAATATGTAAAATACTATTAAAATAAATAGAAATTTAATAATATTTACAAAATAATAAAAAAGAGAGAATCATATTTTAGAAATTATAACAGTAAGGTCGCGAGCAAACATTTTAATGTTCATTTTTTTGAGTGACAAATACTTTATTTTTAAAAATTATTTTTAATAAAATCTCATGAACTAAACCTTAGAAGCACTTTTAATACTTATCAATAATTTAAAGTAAATTTAGTATCAATTTTAAACATTCTATCTATTTCAATGATTTTACCAGTTATTTTCTCATGTGGGTCGAAAAAGTGTCCTCCAATAAACGGAAGAAAGCTAATCAAAAATATTTGAACCGTAATTTTCAAGGAAACTTTATGTAAATGAAAGCTTTCTTCCTATGCTAATTTTGAAATTATTTTAATCCCTCTTGGATTTGTTAAATACATTAACTTTCAGGTTGCGTGACTTCACTGAATTATATACAACTATAATTTTTATGATATTTTTTATTTAAATTTTTCATTTTAATTCACCAGACTTTTTTTTAAAAAAATGTTTTACTTAAATATGTATTATAATTAAATTTGCTCATATAGACTTGGTAGCTAGAAAATTTAAATTTTACATCATGATTTCACAGTACAAAAAATATTATTGGAATTAATAATCAAAATGTATTGGTTCTTAATCTTTAATAAGCAAATTTTAAGCCATTAAAATTACCGATGCTGATATTCGGATAGACATGTTTTTACATTAAGTCAAGAATGATTTTTACCAAGTTAGGAATTTAATTTAAAAAAAGCTTTACAGGAAATGTATAAAAAGTTATACGTATTAAAGTTATAATGCATAGAAACAAATTGGCTTTGAGAATTTTTCACACATTGGCAATTTTAAACTACGAGTTTAAAATTATTACTCTTTTAAAAATTACTATTACTCTTTTAAAAACTAAAATGATAAGACGAATCTGTAGTAAAAAAATTAATATATAAATATATTGAAATTTTTTTAAGATTGAAACTTACCTTTTTTATAATAAATGGTATTGACATATTTATATGTTTGAGAAATATTATAAATTGTGACTTTGCTTCATATTTAATAAATATAATCATTTGAGTCTAAAATAGAACAAATATTATATAAACTGATCTCAATTAATATTTAATAAATTTAATCATTTGATTCTAAAATAGACCATAGTATCATAATAATAACTGTATAAGGACAATCATGCAATCCCATTTTAAATTCAATATTGAATAAAAAGAGTTTTTAAGCTTTTATTTTCTTATTTGGTTGATACCTCTTATCCCCTCAGATATTTAACAATAAATTTATAAAATAAAATTAATTCAAAAAAACAAACAATTTCGAAAATATAAAAATTGGCAAAAACAACATTCATATCCTTTGCATAAAACATAATCCTGTCTGAGATTAAATGTAAGCGCTTCTTAACTTCTATTACGAAATGCAATACACATTTGTGTGCTGTAAGTAAATATGTAAATACCACTCAGTTATATAATATATTATAATTTATTCTCAGACATATGTCTTCCTCGATATCGAACAGCATTTTCATATCAAAATTATACCTTAAATCAATATTCACCGTGAATTTTTGAGGATGACAAGGGATGCTGGATATATAAGAATTGAAAATAAACAAAGTATACCAAAGCACGAAGCTATATATTAGTTAAGGGAAATATATATATTATGAAAACTTTTACGTATTAACAGAATAAATTTTATACTAAAATGTATACTAAGGATATCGTTAGAACTGAATATGAATCTTTTATGATGTGTGTGATTCTGTCTCTTTCTAAACTGTAACTTAAGATTTGAAGGTACTTATTCTACTTAGATGAATCTAGCATCTAATGATAAAAAGAAAAAAAGAAATTTAATGATTCTTTATAAGTAATGTTTAAATTTAAAAGTATACGATTTTAATTATTACAATGGACGTATATTACTATTTTATAGACTCTTTAATCATTAAAAAATTTGTTAAATATAAAATATTTAGCTTAAAAATCCTATATAGATTAATTTAGAATATAAAATATTATCTTATCATGTTCCAGATTTATTTTTCATTCAATAAATTTCAATAAATACTTTATATTGATAGTTTTTATTGAAAGAACTAATATTTATTGAAGTAAATTTCTTAATTAATCAAGTAAAAAATTACATGATACTTAACAAATTATAGGAACGATTTAAGCAAAATTAATTATTTTACATAATACAAAATTTTAAATGTTTAAAATTTTGCTTTTGAGTACTTTTCAAAAAATAATTTCATCTAAAATCTGTTACGCTCCAATTCTATATACTTTGACTATAATCAACAAATAGCATTTAAAATAACAAGAGTAATCAGTACAATACAATTATTTATATACCATTGTTTCCATTTTTAAAAGAAATAATCGATAAGATATTTAGACTTATGTAAGACTCAAAGTATTAACAAAATAAAAGAAAGTGTAAAAATTATTATAATAAATCACTTGAAGTATTACTGTCTGGACGTTAGTTTATAATGATGAAGAGGTCATTCTGCTGTAAAAAAAACTATTCAAAAATGATCTTCAACTGAAATTATCATAAGTAGCCATAAACATTTTATTTGTTGCCAATTGTAATAATAATGACTTATGAAAAATTATTAATTACATCCATATCATGTAATGAAGAATATGTGAAAAAAGAAACTTTTTAAATTCCGACTGATCAAAAATAAATTTTTTAATTCTAATTTAAATGCGTTTCGCAATTATATTTCGATTGGTTTTAATTTACATTTAACTTCTACGGAAATGTGTCAAATACTTCATTTTTTAACTTGTTTATCACATTTTAATCGCTGAGTGCAACTATTAAATTTTTTTAAAAAAAATTAGATTGGATATTAGTAGGAAACTTCAAAGGTTTGCAGGTTCATCGTGATCAGTGCTCAATATTTGTTAAAATATAGCATATGTTATAACTTATATTCCCTCCTTCATTAAATCTGTTATTGATATGTAACAGTAGACAACATGAAAATAGGTAAAGATATTTGTATTAGATAATACAATCCTTTCAAAAGAATCTTAAAGGAAAGATAGATTAATAATTAGCTAAATAGATTTTAAATGTTATTATTAAACATGATATATAAGATAATGACATTAAGAGAAATATAATCACAACCACTAATTAATTATTGACATTAAAACTTTTAAGGCTAAATAAAGATTTTGTATTTAGCAGGTAAAATTAATTTATAATTTTATTAAAACTCAATAATTAAATTATATAAAAACATAATTCATCATATTTTATGGTTTTTTCCTTAAATTATTTAATAACATAAGAATTATATATTTAAACTACTGAATTCTCAAAAAACAATATACATTCATAGTATTTATTTCTGTAATTGCATCATGTTCTGAAAAATGTCACAGTTCATCTTTAAGTATTTTATGAATTAATATAATTCTACTGCTTATAATTTACTTAAGTATATTGAGAAATATAAATTTTTTTAATTAAACTGAAATAATTTTATTATTTAATATATTTATGTATCATTCAACTAAAATATTGAAAGATATGAAGTTTCTCTTGAGGCATAATCTAAAAGAAAAATGCATAGGCATTTAAACATTCTAACTAATTCAAAATTTTAACTCTTTGAATAATAGATTGTAGAAAATAGAATTTTTTAAATTTTTAATTATTTGAACAAAACTATCTTTCAATTTATATTCTAATAAAAAGTTTTAGATTCGTTTTCATATAAAATGGATATTATATCTTAATGAGTTTTTGATGATTTAATTCATGAAATAAACTTTAAATTTGATTGATATAAATAGTATTTGATTAATGAAAAGGTTTTTCATAAGTTAAATATATATATATATATATATATATATATATATTAATGAAAATAACTTAATATTTATATAAAAATGAGCACATAAAATATTACTTTAAAGAGCAATTTTGATATCAGCAGATAGTTAAAAATGCAAATTCAGAGTAATTATTTAAAATTTATAACTTTCATCCTTTCGAATAATTTATTGCTTTGATTAAGTTGCAAACGCCCTAAATTAAATAACACATCAAAGGAAACATGAACAACTTACTGCAATTTCCAAGTAAATTAAATTTTAAATACACTCTATATATAATCTGATTCATCAAACTATTTAATTCAATGATTGTTCAGAGTAGTGTTTTGATAATGCAAATTTTATATATTATATGCTTTTTTATTGATTAAAAAGTTTATATTTTTATAAAAATATAATTATTACTAGTTACAGATAAACAAATGAGAAGAAATAAAGCTTTATGATGTGTCTATTACAATTAATAGAAAAATAATTTACAAATTTATAGTGCTTTTCAAAATAAGTTGCATCAATATTTCATTGATTTAATTTCTTATCCATTATTGTTTATAAATAATATGCAAATGTATGGTACATTTTAAAATACTTGCGATTTAAAATACTTGCCTAGTATTGTTTATGAGTGTGTTAGTCAATTGATGAAGTTTTTTTATATTTTCTTGCTTTTAGTAATTTTAATTTTTTTTTCATATACTTTTAAAAAAAAGATTTAATTAAAAACTTTTATTGTATAGTTATGTTCAAAATCTTTTGTTTTTAATACAATTTAGTTTAATTTTTAAAATATATTTTTATACAATTATTTTAGTTTAACAAAATGACTAGATACGAAAAGTACTGTTCAGTTTTATAGTTATATGAAAATATTACAAAATCATTACTGTATAAAGCATTTTAGCGTTGAAAATATTCTCAAGAATACTATTTCGTAATATAACATGAAAAGTAACAAAATGAATATTTCATGGAAATGAAATTATAGCGATTGTATTTCTAAATAAAAGAATTTTTTGATTGAAAGCATTTTACCAGAAAAGCTGTCAAACTCATTTATTTCTGAAATTCAGTTATCAATTAACATTAATATTTAAATTAAACTGACATAGATTATCAGAATTATTAAACAATTCATTTACTTAAGTTAAGCAAAAATCCAATTTTCTCTGAAAATAATAACTGCCGCATACATGTCAAAAGTTATCTTAAAGTTGAAAAATATGTATTATTAAAAAAATAAATCTATTATTTATTACACTCTAATATCTTTTATTCATTAATATTTTCTGTGTGATTTTTTATTAATCTAACAAATACAATAAAATATTTTTGAAAAAAATCAATTAGAAAAATGTTCTTAAATATTTTTTATTTTTGGTGATTCACTGTCATTTTATTATGGTCATTTAAATATAACTGTAAATGTCCTATGAAACATTTAAAATACTATAAGATATATTTCCTACCAGAGTTACAAAGTAATTAAAAATAGAAGTAGGCAAAACTTTTTTTTATCAAACTATTTAAATTTTTTGCTAAAAACATAAAAGTAATAATGTAACAAATATCTATTTTTTTTAAAAAAAAATCAATCAGTGAGGAATATTTTATTATCTTAATATATATTTCATAGCTTAACATAAGGTTACATGTCATTAACTTAACATAAAGGTTACATAAAGCCAAATTGGTTGAGTATCTACTTTAGTAAATAAGTATTTTGAAATACTATCAGCAATATATAATAGAGTTCTCATGTTTTTTTTTCTTTTCTCTTATGATGGTTTTTGATGTATCATTTCGAAATTACTCTAAATTGTTTTTATATAACGCTTACTGAAAGCGCTTACCAGGTTTAAAAAATATAGTACTATAGAATAGTACAATATTAACAATAGAAAGTTAATTCAACATTTACTTTCATTTGTATAATATATCAGTACTCTTTTTGTAACAATAGATATATCAGCTAATCATAATAACTTTTTCTTTTTATCTCATTCACTCTCTCTCACACACACGCAGTCTTTTTATGAAATAAGTAATCGTAATTTCTAATTCAAGCACTTATTTTTCTAGGAAAAAGCTATTTATTGATGTTGGATAGTTTATTTCATTATAAAATCACAAATAAATTCATATTGCATTCGCAAACAGACGTATTTATGTTTTTGTGATAGGCTTGAGTTAAGAGTTCTCATAAGTCATATGAATTAATATGTAGCGTATTCTGACCTATTTGAATGAAGAGGTAATCTATGTATTAAAACATTTCTTGCCTAAGTTCTTTTCACATTTGAGATTTCACTGGACAACGGGTATAGTAAAGAACTTTGTCTCCCCAGAAATCTATTACCCATTTCATTTTGAGTAATATTAGGGTTATTCATCCAAGTAAATTCAAATATTTTATCACTAGGACTTATTGGTTAAAATGAATTCTAATCTTCTACTACAAGCATCCATACTTAAGGTAGAAAGCAATCTTATGAACAATTGCACTAAAGATGAAAATTTCAGTATTCTGATTCATTCAAGGAATTGTGAAGTAATTTCACAATTTCTCAATCATCAAGTTATGATTCATTGAAGAATTGTGAGTTTTGTAATCGCCACCACATAAGTCGGATAATCAAGGAGAGTTTCCTACATTGGCAAGACTACGAGAACTCCATTCGCAAAATTTATAGCGTAACACACCATATTGTTTTGTAAGCAGACCGTATCTTTATTGTTTGAATGATACTTTGTGTGAACAACATTTCCACAAAATACTTACTACAAATTAACAACTACACATCTTGTAAAAAAGACTATTTTAGTTTTTAAACTCTAGTCTTTTCCGGTTATTTCTCTTTACTTATTTTTTATATTTCAAATACAGTTGGTTCAAATTTCTGAATATATCCGTTATCATTTTCACCAAAACGAATGAAGATTGAAAATTAGCTTAATTGTTTTCAAACATTTGGTTAGTTTCCAGTTGTTTCGCTTTTCTGAATCTGCTACATTTCGATTAAAATTGATTCCTATTTCCCAATTTATCAGTTACCGCTTTCAAATACAATGCAAGTAGTGCAGCAAAACTGCTTTTATTATCTTTAATATAACTAATGCTTTTTTATAGTCTGTATTAGTGTATATCAACTCAACCTTTTTATAAGGACACCAAATTAACATTCCATCATAAATCTGGTGTACTTATAAAATATAGAATTGACATAGGCTAATGACAGATCCATTGGAATTTATAAAAAAGAAAAAACAGATAAACTAATATTGTGTGTGTAACACAGACAGAAATATTGTAATCTTTGATGATCATGTCATGCTTTATGTTAAAAATAGATTACCTAATATGGCAATCTGTCTTTAGCATTATGTAACAAATACAGTGCAATATCTTAATTTATATTTTTCATATTTTTATGAAAGAAATACCTTTTGTTTCACTTATTTTCAGAAGAAATCTTTAAATCCTATTTATTTCAATCTCTAAAAGTCAATAAACGATTTTAATTTATTTTACACAAAAAGTTTGTTTCTTAGAAGTTTATGATCTTTATATTAAAATGTGCTCTTTCAACTTCAGAAACAATCAAAGGATATTTAATACAAAATTATGCATAATATTTAATATATAATTCCTAGAGGATTTATTTAATCTTTTTGTAATTTTTATATTCAACTAAATTTAAAAATATAATGCATCTAATCAATTTAATTCATTGAAAAATTATGTACCTCTGATAGTTACATAAATGTTATATTTTTCATGTATGTCTATGTAAATATATTAATGTATTCAGAATTTGAAACACATTTAGTTCTAATCTTAGCAGTGATTTAATGACTTTATTAGTGCTATAATGCATTATCCCGAAATTCTTTTTATAAATATTAAAATACTAAACTTTCTTTCATTAGTGAGCTAAAAAGCATTATATAAGCTACTTTAATGACTAAATTTTAAATATCTAGTTTCCAAAACAAGAGGAGAAAAAATAAATATTCCTTTTTTAGTTATAATATCAACTGCACACTATTATTTTTAATTAACATCTAATATAAAAATGTAAGTATTTCTAAAAACAAACAAACATGCTTAAAAAATTTTAAGAACCCCAGGTTTGTAAATTCAGTTTTGCTTCTCTATATTTAAAATTAGATTAAATTTTGTTCGAGAGAAATTTCAAAATATTCCCCAAAATACTTGCTTAAATTAAAATAATAACTATCTTCATGTGGAGATATTAAAATTATTTTATAACTTCTCATAAACCCAGTTTTCTTTTTCGATTTTCAAAGTAGTTAAAAAATTCAATTTATAAAGTTTTTCTTAAATTAAAATTCCATAAGAATTACTAATGTTAACCAACTATAATATTTTTTTTGACTAAAGATAATTTTTATGAACAGATCTTATTCATATAATTTTTCCCACTAAAACTTATTTGCATAAATACTTTTAATTAAAAATTAACATTCTTGTCTCAGATACACAAATTTAAGTTATAATTAAGATAAGCATGATAATTTTTATTTGTTTAAAAGTATATCTCTTGAAAACTATTTATTTAATTAAGTTCTCGAGTTTAGAAGTAAAATATAAAGGAACGTAATTAAGAGTTTATCATCAAATTGATTAAACTCATTTAAAATATAATGCACATTTTAAATTAATAAATAAAATTTATTTCGCTCAAACCTAAGCAAAAAAATTTATATTTACTTAAATGCTGACTTCTTAAAATTTTTATTAACAGTTATTTAATAATTTCATAAAATTAATTAATTATTTTCTATAAATAAGCTTTTAAAGGTATCTCATACAAACTTTTTTTAAAATGGCAGTTTTCAGAATATAAATAACTGAATTTTCATTTCAAACATTTATCCAATAAAAGCATTTCAGTCAGCAATTATGATTTGTATTTTATAAACATTCTTAAATTGATTTAAGAATGTTTATAAAATACAAATCATTTATGCTGTGAAAAAGTATTCAACAGAAGAAAAGTTTATTTGCATACATACATATGGTTTTAAACTTTAGAAGCATTTTACTGAAAAGTTTCAATAATTAAAATTATCAAGATAGCTTTTATTAAAAGTAATTAAAATTTCACTTTTTATAGTATGCTTTTGGGAGATTTTTCATACAACCAATTTCATCTATTGATGCGCATACTAAAAGAGCCGGACACTAATCTTTTTAAAAAATATAATGAATACATTTAAGCACTAAATGTAATCTTTTTAAAAAAATTAATGAATATATTTAAGGATTAAATGTAATTAATAATCAAGATTCAATCACATTACGTAAAATAAAAATTTAATGAGATTAAAGCAAACGATAGATAAAAAATACATGTTCATCTTCCATCTATCTAGTTTTCTGCCAGCAAGTTGCTCTTGCTGTTAAGTTTTTATTTTTTTTTTAAATACAGAAAAAATTACACTTTGCATTTTAAATATTTAATTTAGAAAATAGAAGAAATATATATATATATAAATGTATGTGTGTGTGTATATACCCGCTCACCCTGGTTAGCGTACCTGACTGACTGTGGACAAGGAGGTCCTGGTTTTGAATCACGGTTCGGGCATGGATGTACTTTTTCTCTCTTATATCTTTGTCCTTTAATTGTATGAATGGAGTATAAATGGTTGTCTACCCTATAAATTGGTACCTATGGCATATGTATACTGAGGAAGTGGGTCTCCACACCAAATTATGGTTAAATTGGAAAAGTGGAGCAGCGCACCCCATATTGCTAGCCTGGCTGGCACTCAACCAAAAAAATTATTAATATACATTTTATATTTATGTTTTATTATATTCTTTTTCTAAATTATGTATTCTTTTTCTAAATTAAACAGTGCAAGAAATATAAATAAGATATTAATTTACCAAAAAAAAAAAAAAGATACCGTTGCAATTTTTCAAGAATACAATTGCTTATTTACGCATATCTCTAAATTGAATATGCGTAAATATGCTTGAAGGAAAACATGTAAACGAAAGAATGTGGTGATGCATCTTGAAAGTTTATGAACGAAAATGGTCATTTCATTCACTATTATTGTTGGATAATATCTTGTTAATTGTTTGCGATGCAATCAGTTGGCAAAAATAACACTTTTAAATCAATGTTAAAAAAATCACGAAGATATGGAAATCACTACCAACATGCGAGTAATTATATCTTGTTAATACTTTAACATGGTCTTAAAAGCAAGGATTATGTATCTCCAACAGTGCTGAACTAATAATTAATTTTGCAATTAGCATTGAATTAACAATTCGAACAAAATATATGATCCAATTTAATGTTTAAAATCACAGAACTTCTGCTGTGTGGAATATATATGAAGAGTTATTTAACGTAAAATACATATATTTTCTAATATCTTCATATTTTTATTGCTTTAAAAGCCCAATACTATTGAAAATTTGCCTTATAATGAATTAAAAGTATTTAATCAAAGTAGGATGAAAATATTTCTCCAAGAAATCTTGTAATTCTTGTATAGCATTAATTCCAAATAACAATGAGAATCCCAAGTCTGTCTTTTTGAAAAGAAAAAATGTTTATCTCGAGTAATTGCATGACAAAGGACGATAATCCTTAATCAATAAATATTTTTTACTGCTTTTTTTTTGTTCATTGTTTTTTTTAACATGCTTACTTCTATAGTTCTATTCCTTTTATAAAAATAATTCATTGGAGTAAGTTCGCACGCAACATGAGAGATTCAAAAAATTTTCTTCTAAGCAATAAATCAAGAAGACACAACTAGGGGCAAATTATCTGCAAGATTTAATAGCTTCTAAATATTGTATATTTAAATATTTTAGGCATTCTGTGGTAGTTTTTAATGATATTTGATTTAAATAGAAAAATAAAATTAATGCAAATAAATAAAATCAAACATTCACAAACTTTGACATTAGCTGTTTAAAATGAATGCAAAAATAATTATGCATTACTATCCAGATAAATCAACCTTAAGTGCTGAAAATACCAGAAACATTTAAAAATTTATTTGCAGTACAAAATTATTTAATTTTAATAACAAAGTCAATTATTAAGTTACAATTGCTTAAAAATAAAATCAAAATGTTATCCACAATATTACTGAATACACGTGAAAGTACATTAAAATATTTTTTTAAACTTCATGTTTAGATAATGAGATCTCAAAAAGATGAGGTTGATTTTAGAAAAAATTCTTATATCAAAAATTAAAACTTGCTGTCGTTTCTTATAATCCAGCTTCATAGGAAATCATATCAAATTCACAATATCATTGACCATCAAGAAATTTATCATGAAATGTAGGTTGGTAAAGCTTTAGAGATTAAAACACTACAGACTTTGTTCAACAGAAGCTTTTTTGTTGTGTCACAGGGTAATTGTCACAAGTCTTTGGCATTTGGTGTTCTATATAGCAAGTAGGTTAAGCACAGATGACGAAACTATTATACATGATAATTAGAACCATTAATGCTATTACATTTTCATACCAATAATTAGCATAAAATAAAATCAAATATACCATAATCTCTGATTTTTTTCAGTGAATACAATTCTTGAGATTTCAAATTAAAAATATCCACAACCCTCATGAGAAAGTAAGTTGAAAAATTAAAGAAATTATAATCTCATAAATGTGAAATCTATCCTTTTAAATTTCATACCAAATGATGAAACTTCCTGAAGCAACAAAAATGAATGTCTTTCTGAAGATCAGATCAGATAAAAAAATTTCATTCCACTCTGCATTTACAGACACTTTTTTGAAAGCACAGCTAACTCGACTAAGATCTACAATTTAAAGTGTATACCAAACTATTACGAATATCAACATCCAGTTAAAGAGTTATATTTAAAAACTGTTGTGCTGATAGCCAGTGTGATGATTATTTAACGAACTATAATACTATATCAAATAATACTTTGGCACACAGAAACAGTATTATCAAATGAAATCACTTGAAGGTTTATATGAATTCCTCTATATACATTTTTATTGAATCAAGTAATAAAGCTTTCTATTCATAAATCACAGTTAAATATTATATATATATATATATATATATTATCATTGAAAAAGATGCTAAAGTTATATTTGCAATTTTCTTTATACTTTGTTTTATTAATTATTTCTAAAAAGGAAAATAAAATAAACTTACGAGATTGTACTTAATTTACCATTTTGTGCATGCAATGTCCCAAATAACTAGTAAATTCATTTTGGTTTATTTACCTCTGGAGAAACAAATTTTGATCGTAAGGGTAGATATTTCAATAGGGTTTATATTTTAATGCTTATTCCAAATTGTATAAACAACCCAATCGATTTAAAAACTAAAGTTAATAACTAACAAATGTTAAATGAAGGTCAACATGATGTATTAAGTCTCCAATTTGACATAGAAATTGCAGTAATACTCCAAATATTTTTAAAAAAAAGTCTAATATTTATAGTAAAATTAAAATAATTCTTTCAGATTTACTTTAGAACCTTTGCTAAAATAAATTCCAATTTATATTTACAGGGAAAGAATTGTTAGAACAAAATATGTGGATTTTTTAAGTAATACATAAAGTGATGTTCAAATATGAAATTTCGTAATACTGGGATATCTTCAGAGAATATATTTGAGACATATTAATTCAATCGGCTTTCGTTTATTGCAAAACTTGATCTGGTGTAGTTGCGTGAAGGCACTTCTCAGTTGTTGGGTTAGGATGGACCATACGTTTTCAATTGAAAATAGATCGGAAAAACAAGCAAGTAAAGGAAACAAATCAGCCTGAGTGCTAAAGAACTCTGCACGTTAATTCTTAACCACAATATTCGGGAATTATCTTATCGAAATATGACTAAAGACATTTGCTAAAGTTATGAGAGGACCATGGGCTCCATCAACTCCGAGAAGCAGTGCTGATTGTCAGTGTGTGGTCAACTCATACCAGAGAGATTTAAGAGTAAATGCATATACCACTCAAAACCATAAATTTTGTGAAGGATTAGAATGTTGAGGCTTAACGCAATAGTACTCTTACCACGGAGTGCCTCAAGACTCCAATCTGAACATCAAGTTGTTACAAGCATAAACATAATTCGTCAGTAATAATATTGTAATTTCATTCCGTTGTTAAAGTCCATCATTCATCACATCTTTGGTGACATAAACGTCAGAGGTTTTTCTTCATGGATAAATACAGAAATTGATCCCCTACAGACATATCACGAAGATCCAAACAACGTTGACTATCACAAACGGATATCGAATGACATATTAAAGTAAAATCTCATTCGCAACTTCATGATGTGGTTGAGAATTCCGTTTTTTCCATATCCTCAATACGCCTGTCATCAAGGTTTTCTTGTATAAACGACCAGTTTGGTTTTTGTGTATCCAGAGGTTATAGAATATATTCGCATTTGGTTAGTTTCCTCCAAAACTATCAATTTGGTTTGCCAGCAGTGTATATTTAATAATTGTCGATAAGATTTTAACAACATAATTTAATAAAAAAAGGAAATAATTCTTTTAGCCTGTCATAATTTTTTTTATTTTTCAAAAATCATACTGAATTTAAATTTTCTTGTCTATATTTTAAACTTCATAAAATCAAGTAGATAGTTAAACGTAAAGTACGATTAAGTCTTAAAATGATAAATTGTTTATACGGCTTAGTTACAACAAGATTCTATTGATAAATTATGTTAAATGATTTCCAGATTATTGAAACAGCTTCAATCCATATTTAGTATTACGACTTCAACAAGTGAAACCTATTAGTTTCAATGTATCGTGAATTCATTAAGTTCTAATTTAAAATATTTTTACTCTATTGAAGAATTATTTTAGATTGATATTCTTATAATATTACAGTAACAATAGATTGAAACAGTTGTCCTGTCACTAAAGTACTCAAACAGTAAATTTATTAATAGTCTTCAAATCAGTAGAATATATTTTTACAAAAATGTTCCACCAATTTAAATTAAGAAAATGATTTATAATAACAAGTAAACAGATTTATCCTTCAAAAACTCAAATTGAAAATTATCCGCATTTTAATGTACTTTTAAATTAATATTGAATCTAGAATATATTTAAAACTTATATTAATATTGAAAACATTTAAATTTTGAAAACACATAAAACTGACTATAAGGAGGAGTAAACAACTGCTTGTTTAAATAATGCCGAATAATTGGATTTTGTTCATTAATAAATTCTTCAGAAAATTTAATATTTCCTATCTTGAAAGGAAGGATGTCTTGTAAATTTTACTATTAAAACTTGATAAGTAAAATAAATTCATTTTGTTCTCATGAAATTAAAAAAAAATGTTTCCTATGGAGAACTTTGAATTTAAAAAATACACACAAAAAATCATTAATAATTATGTACATTTAGCAATGGTATTAAATACTTACTAATATTAAATTAATTTTTATCCCTAAAATAGTCTAGTATGATTTAATACTAATAAGGAATAATATTATTTGAAGGCTGTCATTCATTCTGTTTTCAAGGACTTAGAAAAGTTAAGAAATACATTGTAATTATCTTTCAATAACTTTTTCTTTTTGAAATGATTATGTTAAACTAAGGTTGGTTGGGTTTTATGACTCAAGGCCCAAAAGGACAAGCTGCGCCATATGTTAAACTAAGTGAGAGTCAAGTCACGAAATTATTAAAATTGCTTTAGTTTCTATTTGTCATATAGTAATCAAACGTGATTACTTTCCTCATTAAATCAATGCATTCTGTGGAGTCCTAATGATGATCAAATAACAATTCTGTGACAGAGGAAGAATTAGGTACTTGCGTACTATGACGACTACCTTGGTGATATTTGGCTATAAAAATTTTCATTGACTATTTTATTTGCAAGACTAGCGCGAATTAAATAATATTTTCATAATAATCTTTATTTTAACACTCTCTATAACCATTGTTAGTAGCTAGGTTTTTTCAGTATTGTTCATTTTTTTAGTCACCAGTTTAGGGAACATATTTAAATAGTCTTCATAGTAAAAACGAACTAAAAATTCTTTAAATAAGTTGCAAGAAGTTGACATAACTTTTGTTATTACCAAATATCAATTTTATTCTATATATTTGTTTCTATAGCAAACTAAATTACATATTATAAAAAAACATCAAATTCCTGAAATAGCATCAAAACAATGCAATAATTACATTTGATTTTTGAATAAAAATTAACAGAATATCAGTTTTTTTGATACTCTATAAATTTAAATATTTACGTTGGTAAGAAAAATAATCTCCACAGCAATTGGCTGCTTTAAAATTGCCAAATTTTATAAATTCATGCTTTAACCATCGTATAACCCTTAATCATAAAGGGTAAAAAGTGTTTGGTTTGACTTGTCCTGTTAGAATATTTTCATATGACTGATATTTGATTAAACATGACCTGCACTTTAAAATTAAACTATTAAAGCAAGACATACAATTTGGAAGATTCTGTGATGCATATTTTTCTCCAAATTTATTAATGATTTTTCGTTAATATCATTAGTTAATGCTGTCAAATTATTTATGAAAATTTATTTTCTGTTTTTATACCAATGAATTCTATTAATTTAAAAATGAAATTTTGATACATCTAAGTGATTTTAGTAAGTGAAGCAATATTGAAATCAAAGTCTTATTCCAGAAAACCATAAAAACTGATAATTTAAAATAGTCAAAGAAATCCAGTTTTGTATCAGAACCATGAGTTTTAAAGTATTGCCCATAGATGTATCAAAAAAGTTTAATTAGGATGGATTGAAACAGTGGAATGGGTAGCTTGAAGTCCGAAAGCATTCAAATGTGTTTAAGCCTCCACTGATTGTCTACTTCACTGAATTTCGAGAAAATTTATTAGAAAGGGACCTGTACCCCATTTGGCAATGAAGGAAAGCAGAAAATGTCTCAAGATCGATCCCCGATAGATGTGTATACAAAATATTAAAACGCAATACTCAATATCTTAATGCACAAGAGTGACAGGGATTAGAATTGGGACCACTTCAGCTCCTACACAACTAAGCCACTGTGATCAGTGAACTTAGGTACTTAAATATATTATAGCTATTATAAAGGGAGGAGAAACTACTGAGGATAAAGAATGATGTAACCAAAGTATAAAATGAACAGACAGCTTTATGGTAAAAGTTCTTACAAGTTTAGAGAATTTTTATGAGAGGCAGTTTCAACAAAAATGATTTTAGCAAGATTTTAAAATATCAGAATGATTTAGAGATAACTACATATTTTTCCTCACTTAAGAACTCGATAAATAGTTACGTTTACAGCTTGCTTATATATTTTCTCAAGTAAATTTTAAAAATATTTTATATACTTAATTGATTGCATAGATACAATATATTATATATAAACTTATTTTATTAATTAAAAAAATAAAATGTTTCAGAAGTATATATCTAAGTTATTTACATTAAAACAGCTACTGTATTACCTAACTGAAATCTGAAGTCAAATGTAGAGTGTTTAATTATAAACTTTGAACTTTAAAGTAACGTTAACTTTAACTACATATATTTTCACATATGACATTTAAAGAAAGCAATTTTACTTGCTCTGGTATAAGTTATTTATTTTATCAGGAAATTAAAATTTTCGTTTTGTATAACTATTTAACAATAATACACATAATATCTAAAATTTTAAATTTCATTATACAATTAACATACATATTATTGAATGTGATTTATTCACACGCATGTCTCATACTTCTTTATCAATAGATTTTATTTTTCTCGGATTATTTTAAAAGTGGATATCGACTTGGAATGGATACGATAAATTAAAAATCCGTTTCAGATTATTTGATTATTTATGAAATATTTCAATCTGAAAACGAATGTATTTTGTTCAGGGAATATTTTTCTACTCTTTGTAGCAAATACTTTTATTTTTATTGTATACTATATGAAATATTTTTAACACCAGAAATCAATGTAAATTGAAAACAAACATTTTCATCACTTAGAGACCTTTAGTTTCATTCCATGAAACATAAAATGTATAATATAAAGAAAATAAATACAGTAATATATGTTACCTTAACAGCTTTCAAACACTTTCAGTATTAGTTATAATCATAATAGTGCTTATATATGTAATTAAGAACTACATATTTGAAATAGTAATATTTAAATACTGCAAAAACCTTCAGAAGTGTAAAATAAATATCATATGTATGAAGCATTTTTAAATAAATGGATATATATGGTATACAACATTAAGTTTTTAAAGTCTGATTCATAAAAGTCTGATTCCCAAGTACTTTTATTTAAACTTGAATTAAATTTGAAGTAAAATCTGAAATTTGACAATTTGAAACATGTGACATTATGTGTATCTATATTCATAAACTATTTATTTTACATTATTTTTTTATTATTTTAAATTGTTCATATCACAATAATCAAATAAAAGTGAATTTTAAGCATACAAAAACTTACCTTTCAATGCATATTGCAACAAGTGTCAAAACGCTGGCAAAAACAAAAATTGTTTGCAAATACATCATAACGGTGCACAAGCCATCGGTAAGTATTCCCCAGTTGGCAGGAGAAGTTAATTCCAAAAGCTTGACTGGTAAAACAAAAATTCCAACCATGAAATCACAAACTGCTAAGTTCACTATGTAATAATTTACAGCAGTATGCATTTTTCGATTTGTAAAGACGGTGCAACAAACTACAGCATTACCAGCGACAGCAAGCAACATCACAAGGAGATATACGCTTACAAAAGCAAACCGTACAGCTGGTATTTGAGTAAAATCTGGATATGGTTCGGCATCCATTTCAGAATCATCAGGAGCTACTAAATTTAGATCTTGATTAGGTTCATATGATCTCGACAAATTACTGCCAGCTTCAGAAGACATTATTAATAAATACTACTATCTTCCAATGAAAGTATTTAGAGAAAACTCAAAAATAATCCAGTTTTCTAAAGTTCATATAATTTGACTTCTTAGTTATGCACACACACAGAACAAATCATGGCAATAAAATTATCGAATTGTGATATTATATCTTAAGTAATAAATCACATGTATACAATCTTAGAAGCATATTCTTAAGATTTCAATTTAAGAATAGAAGTCTCTTATGTTGGGTAAGTCCATAAATTTTCCCAAATTTTATTCAAATCCATAAAGAAAAATCAATCCCTATAAAGTTTTTCACTTACTGTTAAGTAAATACTTCAAATAAGTTCGAATAAAATTTGAATATTTATCCATAAATTATTTATAATTTTTAACAATATGAAATACGGAACTGTAACAGAATAAGTTTATAAAAAACAGCAATATTTTTTTAATTTATTCTTCTCAAATACTATTCATCTCCAATTACAATTTTTCTCTTATCATTTTCATCTATTAAATAATTTTAGAACCAATCTATCATTTCAAAAATGATACCTTTAATTTTTAAACTGTTTTCATCAAATTTTCATGTCATTTTATTTCATTTGAAATTTTTTATAAACTTCAAATTTTACTTTAATTTAAAAAGTTACGCACTTAACATTAAATTGATTAAATACCAATCATCTGCTTCCAATGAATATATTATTTAAGTAATATCCAGAATATTTAATATCAAGAAATGTCAGATTTTCTTTTTAATATAAGAAATTTAAAGAAAATCTTTTGAAAAAAAATATTTTTTCTGCTTTATTTTCTTCAATTTTTTAATTGTTTAAATAATGAATTTTTAGATATCACATCAGAAAGAATTAAAGCTATATCTTCTCGATATGAGATACGCGATGCTTAAAGGCGTTAAATCCTATAGGAATTGCTTTTTTATGTAAATTTATAATATCATCTTGTGTTTAAGGAGTGAAATCACAAATTTTCAAAATAAAGTTCTATTACCACCCAAGTAAAATAAATTCAATAGTTTTCATTTAAGTTCTCTATATTATAAAATCCAAAATTAAATAAATTTTGTTACTTTAAAAACTTTGAAAAAATAATATACATTACTTTGAAATCAAATCAGATAGTGAAAAATATCATTTTCAACTTTATATCGGCAATATCTTAAGGAATCGAACTGCAAGAAATATTATTCTTCCCTGGGCAAGATGTTTTCCGTTTAGTGTCAGAGTGCGAAATGCGGTCTGGCTGGAAAACGGGAAAGAAGCATCAGGCTCCGACTTTCGAAGACTCCGGCGATGAGATTCTGGAGCGCATGCTCCTTGATAAGTTCTCCAGTTTGGCATAAAAAAGGACATTAGAATGGGGTTGTTGTTAAATGCCTGTTGCGCAGCTTTTCATGTGATAGATTCTTCCAATAGTTATATTTTTTTCTAAGAAAACAAGAAAGCACATTCTTTAAATGCAGTTATTTACTCACACTTATTAAGTTGATATAGTATTATGCTTTGTTTAATTCAATATAAAGCTGTTATGCTGCTGTTGAATAACTACACAAAACCTTCCTAATTTTATCAAAAATGTTTATAATAATTAAGCGTAATTTGTTATTTATTTATTGCATTAGACATTTTATTAAGTTACAAAATGTATACCAAAAAACTCAATAATATTTAAATTAAGTTCTTGATTTTTATGCAATTAACATATTTTTGAGAACTGTTTATTATTTGAAATTGATTTAATCATCAAAAGAGCATTTTGGTCATTTAAAACTGCGATTTTATTTGTCAAACAGACATATTTTTCTCGATTGGAAAAAAATATAACTTAACGTAATATTATTTCCATATAGTTGTAATTAAACATTATTGGATTAGAAACTATCTAATATATATTTTTTTCACGCATAAGATAAGTGATTCAAAGAAAATAAAAAAAAATCATTTATTTACTCACATATTTTTTGATGCTATCTTAAATTATAACAGCCGTATATTATGTCTACTGTTTGAATATCTATTATTCAGACTTTGCAAAATTCTATTAAATATACTTTATCTGCAAAATGTTTACTTACATTTTAATTATACAATGATAAAAGAGCGTTTCATGGTCATGGAAATATTAATTTCTATCCAAAAAATGAATAATTAAATATTAAGTACTTCACTTGTATGCAAAATTTAAATAACAAGTGAATATTGTCATAACTCTGAGAA
Organism: Latrodectus geometricus; assembly: GCA_026290005.1. NCBI lineage: Eukaryota > Metazoa > Arthropoda > Arachnida > Araneae > Theridiidae > Latrodectus > Latrodectus geometricus. The sequence goes on along the minus strand of JAPDSC010003572.1, from coordinate 9,217 downwards.
AATATTTGATAAACACGAAATTCTGAAATGGGTTTTATACTTAAATGATGATGAAAGCATAATTGTGCAAAAATAAATAAACTGCAGTATACAATTCAACAAAAAAAATTGAAATCATAAAATAGATACTCACGATTGTGTCTCTTAGAGGATGATAAACAGCCAGGTGTTAATGAGATATGTCTTTTTCTCATTTCGCGATGGAAACTTCAAACCATTTCTTTATTCTCATCATCAGATTGCCCAAAAGTATTTGAGGTAAGAGATTGTTTCAGTAACTAGATGTTTCCGGGAGGATGTACTCGTAACTCAAGTTGTCTACTCAAAGCATTCTAAGCAAAACATGTTGCTTAATCCACTCGAGTGATATTTTCCCTTTACAGTAGCTGCTGAATAGCAGGAGTACAGTGGGTCATCTAGTGCCATATGTAAAAACAAAGACTGCACTATTGGCATTTCGAACACACATTTGAAAATATACCTACCTATAATAATAGGGATTTCTGGTCACAGAGCATCTTTCCACTCATTTAGCATTATACCTCCCTAGACGACATTTCCTGAGCCACCATAATGGCTCATTTTCGTGATGTCACTTAAGAATGATTTTATGCCCGTTGCACAACTCTAAATAAAGACTCTTATGGCCAATTTCCAAAGGCATGCAGCTTTCACGATGGTGAATGAATATGCTTCCTATGTGAATGCGTCTTTACACAGTAAACCGCAACACTAGACTCATCTTTTCCTAAACAAAGTTGCCAAGCAATGGCCCTTTCTGAGTGATTTCATTTACTTTTCACTTATTTGGCGATATATCCGTCATCCATTGCAGTTCTTTTCCTGTTGCGGCCACTATCAAGCTGATAAAAATAACATCTGTATTTATGGTTTGGAATGATTTCCAAGCTTGAAAACTTACACTTTTATTGATTCGGATGCCTTCACCCACTCTGATCCCACTACGTTGCCGTTATAGCTTTCCGATCATCCTTCCTCTTGTGAAGTTGTCTATATGATTTCTTCTAACCATATTTGACAAAAATCCCACTTGTCCTGGCAGCGAATGTTTTCAATTGCATCTCAGTTATTCTCTTAATTGTAATTTTAAGCTGAACATTTCAACTGTTCGATTTTGGTATATGCTTAGGTCAATTAAGATGTTTTGTTCACCATAGATTTAATATGTATTTTCTAATAGATTAAAATATCAGGCATACACCTGAACTTTATGATTGAGATTTCTACTGAATATGTGCATATATGAACATGAAGTAATAATTTTAAACAAAAGAATTCTTAATATAAATCTTTGAAACAAATATCAAAGAAATTTTTTTTATCAAAAAGGAATTCTAATTAAATTTTTTTTATTTATAAATTATGCTTTGGCCTCCTAATACTCAGTGAACACTGGTGGTTATTTAGGATCGTTCTTACTTATTTTACTTTCAATTTGGTATTTTTTTTTATAATTCTTTACAAGTTAGTACTTTAAAATCAAAATGATTCTTGAATTTTCATGTCTCATTCGCCATTTTTATTTAATTATTTGTCTCTGAAACCAAATTGTATCTGAAACATTTTAAATTATTTTTTTAACTTTCCAAGATGGTTATTTCTTAATTTATTCATGAATTAATAATTTGATCATATCATATACATACCTTCATATTTAGGTGAATACATACATACAAACACACATATATGTTTGTGTGTATGTAAGTATATATATAATTTACAAAATGCTATGTTTATTAATTCACATTGAGTTGTAAAAATCTTTATGTAACAAACGTAATAGGCTTACGTTTGTTACATGTCTTATCATGTATTGTTTCTTTTAGTTTTATTGTTACTAAATTCCTCTGTTGTTTAGCTCTCATCGCATCTAAGAGTATAAGACACAATTCTTTCCAGAAAAGGAAAATAACATTTTCAATCTTATTGATTAATAATTGATTCATTACTGAGAGAGACAGAAAAAAATTAGCTTCTCGTGAATAAAATAAATATTTTGCTTATCAGTTGCAATACTTAATTTTCATTTAGTTGATATTGAATCAAATCTCAAACCATGTATGAATTATGAAAAAAGATATTTTCATATTTGTTATTTGGTTTTGATTTCACAAATATTTTCGATTAACATTTCTTGTTATACAATATTTTAAAACCAATAACTTTAAATAATATTTTAACGAATATTTTGGGCAACCAGCTATTTGATATTTTAATTTCCCATATGCATTACTATAGTTGGCAGAATGATATTACCTTTCTTTAGTTAACAGAAAACAATTTGTTCAGTTTTTTAAGTTTAGCTTGATATTTTTCCACAAGTAACGAAAGTATAATATAAGAAAATATAAATCATCTAAAATATTAAACATTTGAAACTTACATGTTTTTATTTCTCTTTTGAAATGTTTATTCATCAATAACTTTATTTCTCGAAAAACTTTATCAGTTCTGTTTATTTTCCATTAATGGTGTGGAATAAAATTCCAAAAATTGCATAAAATTCATAATTCAAATAACTTTGGGCTATAAGATGTTCTATTAAAAAAATTATATTTATTCTGTTTAATTTTGCAAAACATTATTTGATTTAAATATATTTTGTTTCTTGAGTAATAGGAGAGATCAGAAACATATCAACTATGTGTGGAATTAACAATAAACATTATTACTCATTTTAAAACAATATTTCATAATCAAATGTTCTTACAATTTACGATTTCTAAATATAACATTTTCACAAAAGCAACAAACGTAAGTAATGATTAAATGCCGCCTAACATGTCTAGTAGTTATCTTTTCTGACTACGGATGGGGAAAAACTGAGTTTGAATCCCGACTCGGGCATGGATGTACTTTCTCTTTCTCTCTCTCTGTTTCTTGTACTTTCCTCAGATGAAGGATAAATGTGGCCCGCCCTATAAACGGGTTTGTGATGGTGTGACGTGAGCGATGCTACTCGTACCTCCGTGACTTGGTTCACAGGTGCAGACCAGGTAACGATAAAATGAGTAGCAGTTTCCGGCCTTGTTGCGACAAATGGTCTAATGTACTTATTTGCTCAAGAGTGCTCGCCATTAGAAATAAAAAAAAAGTATTGATTAAGTACCCAGGAAGAATTTAAAGTTGCATGAGTGAAATTTAATACATATTTAAATCATATAGAAAATTATAAACATATCTCATTTAAAAAAAACGAACTTAATGATAATTATTAAATTGTATGTTTTTTATATAACAAAATATTATTTTGCTTTTAGGAATTCAGCAAGGTAATATCAGTATATGAATAAATAATATTTCATGTCCCAACACGCATTGTTATGAGTAAAACTCTTATTCATTTTTCATATGAACATCACATCAATGATTTAGAGGTATCAAAATCTGCAGAAAAGCACTAATGAATACGTCAATTAGGATGTGAAATCTAATTAACTATTTTGAAAAAAATATATTCCCCTTTATTGTATCTTTTAATTACAGATCGTGAAATAATTATTAAGAACACTATTAACTCGTTAATAATATTTTATAAGTAATCTACATTGATAAAAATTCTTTTTTGCAAACAGAATCCTTAACAGAATCTTAATCCTTAACTTTATTTTCTAGAAATTGGCTGCCCAATACTTTCAGTAAAATCTTTTCGAATAACTCTCTTTATATTGAGAGTTAAGTGAATTGAAAAAGAATCAAATAGCCTAGATTACCTTTGAATGGAAAGAAAGTTGTCTGATGGTAAGAGTGGTACCAAGATGACAAATTTCCTTTTCAGATATGTCTAGGTAGTTGTTTCAGAACTTTTGCTATCCGTTCTAGTGGAGGAATGTATATGTATTCTTACTTGCACTAATGGTTTCTTTCGAACTTAAGATGATTGTGAAAGTTTGGTAGTTATATATCTTAGTATATTTCTTTGAGGGGAACAAAGCGTATTGAAAATCATTTATGTTGAATGTTATACACAATAGAAAAGTCTTGGTTTTTTAAGAAATAAAAATCATATGGTTTTTAAGTTTTTTCCCCATCCTTATATAATTTATTACATTATTATTTTATTATATTTTTACAACAGTGCTTTTCAAATAAAATTTAGAAAGTTTCTGGGTGAAACTTTATTTTATTTACTTTTTATTCTGTATATAAATTAACACTAGAAGTTTCAGTCACCAATTATATATATATATAATATGTATAATTACTTTTAAAAGATATTTGATTTATTTATAATTGATTTTCACGAATGAGTTCATAAAATTTTATAAAGTACATTTATGAATTTCTGTACAGATTCTTAGTTATTTTAAATTTATAATTGTTAGAGTTAACATTATTCTGAACAAAAATATGAATTTATGTTAAAAATTATTCATGTTTGCTAAATATTTAGTGAAATTTTATTTTAATCTTACTGAGCAGAGTATTTGAAAAAAAATTTAAATAAGGGAATAATTTTGTTTATATCCACAGAGCTAATTTTATTCAACATTATAAAGTTTGTATTAATGATATTATTCTAAGCCAAAATATGATACAAAAGTGTTTATACATTTGTGCGAGTGAGATTAATCCATTGAATATATTAAAATGTAAATACATTTTTAAAACATAAAGTAAATCACCTAAATAACTATTATATTTAAGCTCATATTTTTTATATGCCCTTAATGTTGTATATGATCATTTAAAAGAAATTTAAATTTTGTGTAAAGCAAAAAATACTTTATTTACTGCTTATATATCCAGTCTTAAGTGAAGTACAAACATTAAAAAATTGGCATGAATACATTTTATTCAATTTTGTACAATTTTATATGTTTACATATTTTATCATTTGTGCACATTATTGCTAAGGAAACAAATAACTGTAACAATTATGTTTGCATAAATTATCTTTATGTATTACATTAAAAAATATTCAATCTTAATAAAAAATTCAAAATACGCTTTAATATTTTATAAAAATAAATAAATTGTAGAGTATATTTTAAGATAAATTTTTTTAACTTTGATTATCTACTATACAATGTAATAAAATTTTATAATTATTAATTTTTGCTATTTTAAATACAAAAATCAATTCATATTAAATGTTGATTTTAGTTTCATGCTTTTCATCAAGATATCAAGAGGAGCACTAATTTTATAGTATTAATAATTTTAAGCACTGTTCATAAAGAAACTTTTATTGCTTTCGAAATTTATTATTTCAAATTGTATTAATTTATATTGCTAAACTATTCTAGAAAGCATGATTTATCAACTTTAAACCAAGGAAATGATTCTAATTTTCATTTTCCTTAAGATGTTTTCTCAAAATATATTATATATCGAAATGTTATGGATTAGTCGCAACAATTCTAGTAAATTTAATAGAGTGGATTTAATAGTTTAAATCCACCCTATTACATTTACTAGAACTATTGTCATATTTTGAGTCATGATTAATGAAAGATGATGTAAAATAAACTCTTATTTTCATATTATTTGCATTTTTTCAAATTAATTTGATTTCATATTAAAATAACTAAACACAGAATTTTAATTTTTAGAAATTGTATTTCTGTTAATATTTATGTAAACATAACTCAAAATTGTTTTTCCATATCCTGTAATTAAATCTTTTATTCAGTATAGCACTTTTTGTCCAAGAAAATCGTGTGTCCTTTATTAGTATAAGTTAATTTTTCTGTGAAATTATAATCTGGCATAAGATGATAATATAATATATAGAAACCATTAGTGAAAGTATAAACACTATATTTTCCTTTAGCTTTTATTTGGCCTTCTATTAAATTTCCAATAAAAAAATCCCTTTAAAGTTTATTGCAAACCTCTAGGTAAATATATATTGTACTATATTGTATATATATAACATATAATACTATATTATATTGCATACACTACATACTATTATGTTATAGTATATAATACTGGTAATGATTGTCAAACTTAATGAAATAGCTTTTGAAAACGCTCTCTAAGAAGTATATAGTATATTTTACTTATTTATTTTTATATAATTTCATTGTTCAGAATATTAAATAATTTATTCCATTGAGTAAATTTCCAAAAACTGAATAGAAATCAGTGAACAATTCAACTGTAATTTCATTAATTAAATTATGCATACTTTGATGAAGAACAAAAAGAGATTTTCAGTTTTAGAAAAAAAGGGAACATTTTTCTTAAAGGGCATTACTCAAAGTAAAACCCTGATGACAAAATAAATTTTTCCTCGGATCAATAATATGTAATCATTAAACTTTAAACATAATTGTATTTCTAATTGATTATAAGGTCAGTAAAGGTGATAGGAAAAGGATTCCTATCACCTTTACTGAACTGCTTACTTTACTCACTGGAGGAAATGATATATTATGGGATGTATTAAAATATATTAAAATGATATATTTTGTAATGAAAACTGATAAAGCAAGCCTGGAATAATGCACTGATAATTAGAGAACTAACTATAACAGAAAATACCAAGTACTACGCTTTACACGATTTAAGTGTATTATCACTATGAATATATCACTAAACAAATGTGACAGCTTCATATTAAATATCATTTGAAATGTGATCAACATCGATTGTGAATAGTAAGAATTATCAGATAAATTAATCAATGAAATTATTCATTCTTTAAGAATAATTTAACTACTTTCCGCAAGATTAATATTTTGTGGTTCTTTATTTGAAATATAAGCAATATTTAACATTTAAATCAGTTATTTTAACTGATTTAAATGTCAAAATTTGTTTAACATTTTGCTAAACAAAAATTATTTTCCATTCAAACAGTTTTATTTGAATGTGTGAAATATTTTCGTTTTTATTAATAGCTTAAGAGAAATAAATTTGATCATAATTTATTTTTGTTAACTAATAATTAACAAAGTTAATAATAAAAAAATATAATAAAAACCAAAGTGATCTGTGAAAAGTTAATAAGATAGGAAACTGAGATATATTATTGAAATCAGCTAAAATTTGAATTAGAAAATGAAAAGAATATTACTTAAATAATAATAATCACGCTCTTGTGATCATTTTCAAAGAGTTTATTCGTAGGAGACTTAACATAAACTAATTTTTTTAATTACTTTTATGTGCATAGACGTGATAATATTGTGAATTAATTATATAGTGCAATGAATTACAGTTGTACATGTAATTGTAAATTTATCACAATACTGATGTTTACTACAGAGACGAATAAATAACTTTTTATTTTTGCAACTTATAATTACTGCTAATGATAAATGTAGTTTTTAATAATGTCTTGAAAGGACATTTAATATTCTCAACTATATTCTAAAGCATTTTTTCTCCATATAAACTATTTTATATTGGATATTTTAAGCAATATTATCCTAGCTAAAATTATTTTGTTAAATATTTTTCATTACTTATAATACGATATTAAATGTTTTTTTTATAACAAATTAATGTTTCTAGCTCTTATTGTTTCAGTCTAGAAGGAGAAATTTGACAAAAATTTGTATTATTTAGCAATTATACGTACTTAATATTACAATCAGCTGTTAATCATTTTTACTCCCAAATATGGTTATTACGAGAAAGTATAGGCTATTCTCGGAAATTCTGAAACATATGAACATATTTAATATTAAGTTGGGGAAAAAGTAATCCATTATTTTTTCGGTAGACGTCTGTAGTGATCGATATCTCGTGAGGTATCTATCAAACAATTTCAGATTTATGCTTGTTGGAAAGGTGACATTTGACACTAAAATATCCTCTTGCGGTTTTTTGTTTGATTAATTCAGTTACGAGTACAAGGTTTTAAAAATGGAAGAGAACAAACAGAAAATTCGATCCTTTTTCGTTTTTCTCATGTAACGGCGAAAAAGATAGCCAGGTGGGTAAAATTGTGAAAGGTGTTTATCGTCCTATATATGACTGTAACAACCAGTTACGTACAATTTTTGTTTCGTCTATTCCGTTCGGGTTTTTTTTGATGTTAGAGATGCACCTCGCATGTAGATACAGCACCGTCGAAAATGTCTGTAAAATATCAAATATGATCGAAGTTAACCGCATGTGAGCATTCGTAACGCTCAAGACCTAAAAATCTACATGAAAGCTATTTTAAACCTTTTTACAAAGTGAATCCGAAAGAAATTACATAAAGTTCACGTAAAAATAATAGATTTATTTTTTCCCAAACTAATATTATTTAAAATACATTGTTCTATTCAATAATATATTTTGGATATTTTATAATTCAACATATGACTTTTTTTCATAAACACTCCATACTCAATAATTTTAATCAATAAATGTAACTGCTTTCAGTAATGTTTCCTTATTATTATAAAATAAAATATCTGATTCTCTGTTTCACAAATTAAGTTACTGATTCAGTCAGTAATGTTAGGGTATTTTAACAAACATTACAAATGTAAGCATGAATACTTCTGATGAGTCATTAGCTGTTATAAATCTTTTACCGCAAATAAATTATTATTTTCTTTTGGGAATTCTTACGAAAGAATAAAAAAGTACGTGTAAAATATTTAAAAGGAGATGATGAAACCATTGTATTCATATAAAAAAATTTATGTTTTAATCTACTGGCAAAGAAAAATTATAATGAATAAAAAGAAATATGTAAAATAATAATAAAAAAGTTTTATTATTATAATTTCATTGGTTTTGGAATTATAAATTATGTATAACTTTCAAATCAATAAAATACTTTATAACAAAAAATGCACTCAACGTCCATTAGAATAAAAGTGTAAAATATTTCCCTAATTAAAAACAAGTTTTTAAACATAAACATTAGAGATGATAAAGATATTTTTGGAAGAAATAATTTAATTTATGGAATTAATAAATTAGTTTTTAAAAATGCGAAAATTTCGTATACCTGTTACATGGTAAAAGGATAGTCTAATAAAAACTTTTAAAATTGGAAAACATAAATTTCTCTTATTCAAGAATAACTTTCATCATAAATATTGTTCAGAAAAATTTATTTTTTCGTCTTTGAATTAATAATGTATTAAACTGCAAATCTACATACCGAAAATCGACAACTTACAATTTGTACATATTTTATCTACATCTTGTTTAAATGCTCGCCTTTAATATATGTTAAAAATATAATTTTCTTAATATAAACTTTATAAAGTTAGACTAATGCATGAAAGAAAATATT
>JAPDSC010003571.1:28537-43979 GCA_026290005.1 Latrodectus geometricus | reverse complement strand
GTTTATACATGTTTTTCTTGATATATTTCTTTTTTGGAAAGTACTTGACCATATTTTACAAAAATGAGTTATTTCGAATTTGTCGACTCATTGAATTTATTGATTCATTGTAATAAATGATTTAATGGGTTTTTTCCCCTTTAATGAATGGCTAAAGAATCGTAAGCTTGTAAAGGCAGTGATAAATCCAGTTTCAAATTTTCATCTGATTTCAACTTAAGGAAATACAATTTATCACTTCAGACAATTTTAAGAGCTCAAAATTATATGAAGTAGTTTTCAAAATGAATTATTAAAACTCATAGAGTTATATATTTCATTCAGTAAAATTGTATTTTAATTTAAAGAAAGTAAATTTAATTATTTTATAACACATACGATAAAAATATAATTTTAATGCAAAAACAGAGAAGCTAAATTTCAAGAAACAATTCATGACGTTGTTAAAATATTGATCTAATGATTTTCTAAAATATTTATTTTACTTAGATACATTATGTCTTTTAAATTAAATTTTTAAGAACAGGTAGGTTTAGCTTATTTTATTTATGAAGAATTATGAGGAATAATTTATAATTTAAATCAATATTTTTGCAAGTATCATTGGAAGATAACTTACATGTAAAATGAAAAATAATCTTTAGAGAGTCTAATATCTCAGGGAAAACATATTTAATAAAAAGTTTTTATATTTTACAAATAAAAAATGTTAAAGATAATAAGAGAGAGAGAGAGAGAAAGATGGGGTAGATGGATGGATATATATATATATATATATACATCCATCCATCTACCCCATCTTTCTCACATAGAAAGAAAGAAAGAGAGATAGATGAGGTAGATGGATGGATAGGTAAGTAGGCAGGTCAAGAGGGAGAATGACTGTTATAAAAATAGATTACTATTTAAATAATTTTTTCACTTAAGCTTTTAGAATATTTTTTATTTACTTCCTACCATTAGCTCCTCAGATGTTAGGCCCGTATAAAATTTACGCTGCTAAAAGTTTTGCTTTATAATCCAATTTAAGATTACAGATAAGCTTTTTTATATCTCATAAGTTATATTTGTCATTCGTTATATATTATTCCTTATTTTCTGCAGAATCATTTATTTAAATTTTTATTCAAAAGTGAATGTGATGAATAAACCAAGTGTGTCAGATTTTTCTTTTTCCATTACATTAGTGAAAAAATATAATTTTCTTATATATCTAGTCTCCATATTATTTTCTTAGCGGCATATTAAAGTTGTAGTACTCATCTATCATCAAAATAGATTCAGATGCCATCAATATTGATACTTTAATATTTATGAAACATTTGAAGTATAAAAACAGTCACCAAAATATATTTTCAATTTCTATATCCATAAAAAATAAAAGCATAAAAAATGTAGACTAAGAATAGTGCAACTTTCATCTTAAGAAAAGGATTTTGATTTCATATAATGTGATAATGATTAAAATATGATGGTAATGGTCATGTACATTCTGAAAAATATAATGTGGAATTCTAGTCAAGCGGAGTATATATATCTATTTTTTTACCACCCAAGAGTCAACCAATCTTAAAAGCCTCAAACTGAAATTAAAATAAATTGCAGGCAATCCAATTTAATAGGAATAAAATATTTTTCATACAAATACCACAAAAATGTATTTAAGATCCCAAATGTGTGATACAAATTCGGCACTCATTGAATACTTCATATCATTTGATTTCTTGAGAGACTAATTAATGTAACTCGTGATTTTCAAAAATTAATTATATTGTACCACTTAATATGTATAGGTGATCATCCAAGTAATAGAGATAATTGTGAATAAACAAGTTATTTGAGAATACGGCTCGTAAACATTAAAATATAATCATGACTGTATGGGTGATATTATATATCTATATATATGTTTGTGTGTATGTATATATGTGTGTGTGTAATAAAAAGTAGTATGGCTTCAATTGTTTCAAAAACATATACTCTCTCAAAAGTCACAGACGTTCAGAGACCGATTAAACTCCATACCTATGGCCAAAGTATTCAATTTTAACCTCCTTTAAAAATATTGTTAAAGTCTTTATAGTGTAAACACAATAAGGGAAAACAACTTTCATCAAAGCAAAATAAGGGTGGGAAGAAGTCAAGTGAAAGAATGGCACAGGTACTGAAATGGTTTATAATGTAAATATTTGTGGGAGAACAGCAATATTCAAGAAATTTACTTCAGATGTTAATGCCAAACGTCATCTACTGTAATCTACAACTACAAAACCTAGAATTGAAAAGTAGAAGACCCTTATAGTGTATACATTTTTAAACTTTTTCTAAAAACAGAACTTTCACAGGAAAAGATTGTTACGCCATCAGGCTTCCCTGCACCTAACCCTTATTGTGGCTCCTCCAACTAGATAGAAGCAGTCGCGTGCGAGTCTTCGTAGTTTAGAAATAGGGTCTAAGTAGAATAACCTCAAATACCTGATCTACCACCCTAGGAATTATTATTTCTCTTGGAGGACATTATGACCAAGACATATTCAACATGCCCCAGCTGTCTTTAGCGAACACTACGAAACTTTGGTTAAGCCAGGATTCGAAGTAATTAACTTCTGGTAACGAAAATGATGCCTAACCAACCAGCCACAGGAGCCTGTGTTTTAAGGGTACTTGCTCATGTGTATGGTTGTAATTGTCACCTTCCAACTCTCAAACATAGAAATGCATTTGTTATGGTATAGGCAATATGTCATGGTTTTTAATGGATTAATCGAAATCTTTAAATGAAAATTCACTGAAGAAAAATAAAATACATATTTCCATTTTATGACACATATATCCATTTTATGACACAAACTTGCAATAGATGACATTTTCCAAGAGCTTCTATTAATGCAATGAAGATTTTCAATCAGAATTTGTCAAAGAAGATGATAAGATAAATTATCGGCGGTGGTCAGCACAGAGTTTCGTTTTTCAATATATTGTAACATAAGGGTGTATTTCAATAAGATCAAAGTGGAATCATAAACTTATACTGGTATCATTCCTGGAGTTTTTATTATATCTCCATGATAAGCAGTACAGTATTCCTCTATAAGCAATTCGACAATGATCTATTTCCAGACAAGGTTAAACTGCATTACATGACAAAGGGGATTTTATACTGTATTAGTAAGTGTGCTTTCTTATAAATTTTGATAGTTTTCATTATTTTGATAATCTAAAAGCATTAAAAATAAATAAAAACAGCAAATTAATTTAAAGTTTTTTCATTCTTCGTTTGAGTAAAATTGTATAAAGGAACTATTTATATGTGCATAATAACATATTAAATTTCTAAGTGCTTAAATGTTAACAAGACTACTTTTGCAATTTTTCACTCTATAATTTTTCAAGAAGGAAATTAAATTAAACGGAAAGTGTATTTTTTATATACATTACAAATCAAACTATTTTAAAATGAGATATAACATTACTATTATCAAGTTTATATATATTTATAATGTGTTTAATTTTAAGATTATATCTTCGTTTAAATTGCTGAAATTTTAAAATGTATCAAACTTTATTGCAAAAGTATTTTTAATACACGGGTGGAAAATAAGATCCCAATACCAAGAGGAGAATTTTAATTTGTATCAGAATTTTAATACATCATATTTACTATAATTCAAGAACTTACTAAATCTGCGTGATTTAGGGTAAGTTTAATATAAAGATTTAAATTTTATTCTTATTTAATTTGAAATTATTTGGTCAAAGATAATCCAATTTATGTAATATTTTAGTAATTCACAAACATGTTATAATGCACTTGGGCTTATGTTTAATTCCTCCAATTTCTTGATATTATTCTTCCAGAACTAATCCTAATAATTATACAATCAAATCTCTGAGGTAAATATATAAGCGGATGCCATGGTGAAAATGTGCTTTAGGTCCCCTATTTGGCGCGTTTTCAAAATCGCGGATGCCATGGCGGAAATTCTACCGCTTGAATTTAGCGACACATGAAAAGTCTAAAACAAAAGAGTAATTAATGAGCATGCGTGAAAAAACGCATCAAATTCGCGAGTTGCCGAAGTAGGGGACCTAAAGCGCAATTTAACCACGTTCATTATATAAAAAATTTATGGCCAAATATTTTATAACATTAAATATTCTATAGTGAAATTAGATTTCTTTACCTTAAATATGCTTAATTAACGACTATTAAGGATGAGAAATACCTGTGGAAATTAATTGACTTTGAGTATCATAATAGTGTTTTATTTAATGATAAAAAATGCTATATAAATTCTAAAAACAAAGATTTTAATTTTCTTGAAAACTATGACAATATTTCTTGAAATGAGTATGTTAGGGACAAAACGTTGTATTGAAATATATATCAAAAAGTGGAAGTATGAAATTCATACAATTTAGTACTTCAAAAAGTGAATACATCTCTGCATTCATCATTGGAAAATATAAAAGTCGTGAACTAAAATATTCAATACTTTCATTGGATACTATAGGTCTGAAAAGTTTTATCACTTTTGCACAACAATAGTTTGCATAATTGTTGCTTATTGAGATTCACCATTATTGTAAGCTTATTTCGTCCCTATGTGTGAAACAATTGATAAGTACACTAATAAGATGCTTGGAATTCCATTGCGTCTCATTCTTTATTCTATACATGCATTCTAAAAGGGAATAGATGGGTATCATGGAGGAAATGAATTTTGGTTTCATCCTAAGTTTTAGAAATTTATTTCCTCTTCGTGTTCTAATCCTAGTCCATGAAAAATTTTTTTTTCGTAACGGTAGTTTAGTTGAATATCATTTTAGAATCAATGTAGAGCATACTTTAGTTCAAGTAATTTGATAAAAAAAAGTATAGAAAACTTCTTAACAAAATTTTTTAGTTTTAGCATTTTGTTAATAAGAGTTGTTAATAAGAGTTCGATGGTTATTTTGTTCTGTATACCAGTGCTCCGCAACGTTTTTTTATTCGTGGCACACCAAAAGCTTTTTCTGGTTTTCACGGTACACCAAATTTAATAGGTATAAATATAATAAAACAACACGTAAACACATCAGAAAATAATACATTAATTAATATTTTAATTCGTTTTATTTTACATATTTACGGTATTATATATATGTTACCGTGAAAGTCCGAAATCTGGAGAATGTCGACATTCGCTGGTGAATGTCAACATTCACGTAGTCGCTTGGTGTATGTCCGAAATATTTGCTAGATATCCTCATTTCTCACTTACACCGGCAAATGTCGACATCCACAATGCACTAATGGTGAATCTTGAATATGCGTTTCATCTCTCCGTATCCGGAGAGGAGAAATGCAGATTTGCATTTTCTTATCTCAATATTTCAGGCGTGAAAAACGTCACATGTGTGACGTAACTTATCGCCTCTCTTAGAAAGGAGGAGTGACCAATCACGGTGACTAGAGGAAGTGTAGAGGATTTTTAACCCGCGGGACAAACCTGACAACAAACAAATTAAATGCTCTAGGCCGCACCTCTTTGTTGACGTTGCCTTCTGTTATCTTCTTTTCGAGCTCTTTAATCATCTTTTCAAATTCCACCAAAGCTTGTCTGTGATTGTCGACATATACCGGCGATGGTCCGAAAGTGCAAGAAATGTAATCAATTGTACGGTCTTTCACCAACGTTTTTGGTATGTGTTGACATTCACCGGTGAATGTCGACATTCTCTGATTTCGGTCTTTCACGGTAACATATACATAACATATATAATTAATTACAAAACTACAATAATACAAAAAAATAGGCAAAAAGGGTAATTAATGTGATACTTGAGCTTGTTTCAAGGAACACAAGTATTTTATATTGGGCTCGATATTTGATAGTGCAACTCGACGTTCTTGATCGAGATTTTTTAAGCAAGACCGCTTATCATTTTTAATTAAAACAAGTGTCGAAAAGCTTTGTTCGCATGAATATTTCGTTGAAAAGGGGATTAAAATTGAAATAGCCTGTTTTGAAATTTGAGGATATTCATTCTTAGCCGAAATCCAGAAAACATCCAATGGAACTTCTCCAAAATGTAGTTTTAACGTCCCGTCGTCACTCAGTTCAATAAACTCTTCTTTAAATTTAAGAGAAAATGCATCAACAGATTTTTTTGCATTAGTTGCAAAAGGATTGCGAATCCAATCATATTTTTCACTTTTAATCGAATGAAAATAGTAGTCGAATTTATTTTCCAGTGTTGTTAAATGGGATTGGGCCAGATCGATAATTAATTACCTATTTTCAATTATTGTATTATGAACCCTTTGAAACGGTTGTAAAGAGTTGTTACTTAGTTTATTCTGCCAAAGTTCCAGTTTATTTTTGAACCCTTGCAATTTGTCGGAACAGGTTAATAAGTTTTCATTCGGACCTTGCATTTTTCTATTAAGTTCATTAAGATGGTCGAAAATGTCAGCCATATATGCAAGTTCAGTCGATATAAACA
Source organism: Latrodectus geometricus (assembly GCA_026290005.1). Lineage (NCBI taxonomy): Eukaryota > Metazoa > Arthropoda > Arachnida > Araneae > Theridiidae > Latrodectus > Latrodectus geometricus. Next base: position 37,490 of record JAPDSC010003571.1, on the reverse strand, counting down.
TTGTGCAGGTGCTTAGGAGCGTTTCAATTGGTTGTGATGACATTTTTAGCTAGATTATTCGCAAATTTAATCTACAGAGTCCATCTTCTATTTACTTCTATTGACATCCATTTCTTCTATTGTGTGAATACATTATAGCAAGTGCTAAACAATTGTTATTTTATTTATGGTTTTGCATTGAAATATAGTAAGTATATACAATTCGTTTTTATAAATTGTAAATTTGTATTAGAGTACATTGCATTAAAATAAATATGTTGTGTAATTTCAAGCGGCGGCACACCTGTGTTTCAGCGGCGGCACACCGGTTGCGGAGCACTGTAGACAAGTTCAAATTCTGAAGCAAAATATGAAAAGAAGAAAATATGTGAGATTCACACAAATCAAATATGCTATATAAGTCCAGTTATTTATTTTTATTTTGTGTTTTCCGTTTTACCTTAGTTTGCCACATTTAATTTAAAATTATTTGTAAGTATAAAATTTTTAAAACTCTTGCAGTTTAGCAAATTGAACTATATAACATAATAGTTAATTAATTTACTAAAAATAAAAATCAATTTTGGTAATATGCTAATTAAATTAGTTAATGATATATTTTAATAAAAATGAATATTAAATTTAATAATTTCCCAATTACACTTCACTAACATTTCAAATAAGAAAAAGGTCAACTTTTATGGCTTGATTACTAATGTGAAGTAAATAAAAACTATTTTAAATTAGACAGAATGAAAAATGAAGGCTGAAGACTATAAATTTCAGGTGATTTTCTAATTGCAATCGTTTGCGAAAATTTGATTTTTAATTTAGATCTTAAGAAATGTTTACAAAATACATTTCTTAAGATTTAAACTAAAAATTTAAAAATGTTGTATATAAAGGTGACTTTTAAAGTTAGTTATATTATATTTTATTAGATATAAAAATATAATGAGAATGTATAGTCTTAGTTGAAAATTGCCTACGTTGTATATTTAATATATAAAAATAATTAAATTTACAATTTAAGTGGGCGTGTGACTAATTAACTATTAACTTTAATGTATTAGGTGTTTGTTGTCGAAACAATTATGAGATCGTAAATGACCGTTAAGTTTATTAGGAAAAAAAGATTAAACTTCTTTAAGTATTTAAAAAGTAACTGAAATGTTAATCTTTATCAGAAAATAACTTAAAACCAATTTGCACATAATTTGTGCCCCTATACGAATAGGAACTAATTAGTAAAATTATCAGAAACATAGTTTAATTTTTTAAAAACTAATTTATTTTAAAAAAACTAAATTTCTAATTTTTTAATTACTAATTATGTTTAATATGTGTAGACAATACCTTTGCTTAAAATATAATTTGGAAACATTGTACGAGATGGCTAAAGAATAAAATAATCAAATCCTATTTCAGTGGAAAAGAAAAGAAAATGCTAAGATAAGTTATATAATTAAGTCTTTGAAAGGAAAAGAGGAAAAAAAATGGGAAATATAAATTAAATTAGTGTAATAAAAACATTATGTGGAATAATGAATTACGCTGGAAAAGAATAAATATCAGAGACATTTGCACAAGAGATTAAGAAATTTTCTATTTTCAATTGCCGAATAATGTGTGTGACTAAGTTTTCAATAGGAATGTATAAAGTTTATGAATATTCTAAAACAATTTGTTTAAAATATTTTACTGTTAAAGAAATTAGTATTTGCCGCATCCATAAGATGTTTATTTTTTCATAAATTATTATGTCTAGAGGAATTTTTATGTAACAAATAAATATTTTATAGAAAAAAATTTAAATATTTCTTCTTGTAAAAAGAAATAAACAAAAGTGTACAAAGGTATTTAATAAGTATCAGTTGTGAAAATATAATACTTTGGGATGGTTGGTTGACTGGGTTTTATGGCGCTAAGTCCAAAAAATAAAAACTGCGCCATGGGAAAAGCTCGATAACATTCATTATTATTCATTGCATGATTTAATTAATTAATAATACCTTATCTCCATAAAGTGAAACATATGTAAACAAAAGTATTAGCTAAAATTAAATTATTTGTAAATATCTAAGCAACATATAATAGACACAAATCTGTAAATTATTATTTTTTTAAAATTTAAATTTAAGAAATCTCCATTTTTAAAAAAATAAATTTTAAACTGCATTCATTTTATTTTTATTTTTTATTGTGGTGAATCAATTATATAGAAAATTTTCGTACAGTGATTTTGTCACATCGCTTTAATCAAGCTTGAATATAAAGCCGTTAAGTAAAGAATACAAAAATAACTTTTATTCGGTGATTGAAATTATTTTTGGTAAAATAACAAGGTTTTTTCATATTACAAAAATAATACTGTATTCGAAAAGTGTATTTTTAATAACTATGGTAAAAAATCATTTGTAGAATTGTTATAAGATTACTAGCAACTGTCACATTTTTTAAATTTAGTATTTTAAAAAGTTCATCACAATAGTTTTAAACGTTTGTAAAATAGTTATTCAAATCATTAACTAGTGTTGCTCTTTAAATTTAGCCTTTTGTCGAAAATTTTAGAACATTTTGTAATGAAAATAAAAATAATTGAAGAGTAGTTATTCAGGTCACTAAAATTGGAGTTATTACATATTTTATATTATGTCATTTGATAAATTTTCACAACATTTTTACTGAATATTTAAAATATTTTGTACTGTAGTTGTTGCGATCTTTAAATTATTTATTATGTTCTTTAATTTTGCCCATTAAAATATGATTAATCCAATTAATATTTTATTTTCAATAAGTATGCTTTAAATTAACATTTAAGAAGAAGTGTTTAAGTTTTTAGGAAAAAAAACATATTTCCAAATTTCATTGAAAAATTACTTATTCTAAGTTTGTTTTTTTTTTTTTTTTGTTAGCTACTCAAATAAGTGTAAAACTAAGACAATTTATATCGTGAAGCTATAGAAAATTGAATAATGTATCTGTATTACAAAATGTATGTAATAAACAGCTATAATTCAATTGCTATAAAAATAATTACAAAAGCAATAGATGAAATATTTTTAAACGAAAATTGAAAATTAATAATGAATATTTTTAACTATTATTTCATTACACAATTATGATATATTTCTGAATAGAGGGGATGTTCTGTTAAAAACTGAAACACTCTTTCTGACTTCATTCGTGTTATTAGTAACTACTATTGTATTTTTTGGATGATTTAAGCTAATTTTAATGGTTAGCGAAGGAATACAATTCACTTTGAAATATTTCTGAAAACATATTAAAGCAATTTATATTATTTTTGACATTTACTTTTTTAACTAAAAATCATTTTAATATGTTTTATCGTGTTCATTTAATAATCTTTCAAGAATTTAGTTGAATATTAAATGGTAACACAAAATCCAAATTCTACTTTTGAATAATTCCTATTTCATTCAAATTTTAACTATTTAAGAACAAATTATTCAGCAAAGAGTCTAATTCTGATAACATAATTCATTAGCTAACGTAACGTCAATTATATATTCTTGTTAGATGTAATCAAAATTTTATCGGACTTTAAAGCAGAATTCAAAAGAAGAAAAGTATAGAATAATGGAAAACCGTTTCTTCACTTTCTCAATTGTTGAAACTATATATGAGATAAATGGAATTATTAAAAGCCTGAGTCAAATTTGATTAAAACTAATGGTGCGCACTGCATACAAACTCTCATCCATTTTGTGAAATTATTTTATATCGCTCTCTACATATGAAGAAGGCGGTAAAATTAATTTATTTTCAATAAAAGACTAAATTTAGTTTCCCAAAATTCTTTGTAGAAAAGATTTTGCAGATGTATCGAATGCAACGAAATGGTATCTCGCTTTTATAAATGAATTACTGGAGAAACTTGTGGTTCATTTATTAATCTCTAGAGGGTGCTATATCTTTATATGCTCTCATTATATAGTCGGTTTTAATACTTTATCTAATCACAATAAAGAAATGAGAAATATTTAGAAAATTATTTTAGAAAGCTCTTCTTGGTATTCAATATTATAAGATTGATCATTAGTCACCAAAAAAGGAAATTAGTAGAGTTGAAATTATTTTATTTTAAAATTATTTGTTACAAAATAATACATAGATAAATTTAATTGTTTCTTATAAACATTTTTTTTCGGTACTATTATAATAGTTACAAATTTATGAAAATTGTGTTTCAATGCAGTTTTAATACATTTTTTTCATAAATACTTCCCAGCCCGTTTATCATTTTTTATTTTCTTACCACAGCGACTTTATTTAATCGTTTTATATTTGCCATTAATCCGTAGGGGGTCGCATGGGGACACAGAGCCACTCCAAGCTCCAAAAATCAACAAGCCTGAAAAAGCTATTTATCTGTTATCAATTATCGTTTTAGTATCTTTATGTTTCGAAAATGCCTGTGAAAAATAGCAAACCACTTACGTTTATTTGTCGCTTTATTTCTAAACAATAGCTTACGTAAATAAATCAGCAGAGCTTGAAAAAAAGTTAGAAAGTTTGAGAATTGTGTTGGATAAAGTTGAATCTTCCACACAAGATACTGATCAAATTATATACATAATTATAGTTAAATCAATTATATCATTATAGTTTACTTGAGCAGAGCATTGAAAATAACGAAAAATCTGAATTAGGATAAAACATATTTGTAATCAAAAAGTAAACAGTTTAAAATAAAGAAAAACCAAATCATAAAACAAAAAAAAAAAAAAAAAAAAAAACTTAAAATTTAATCATTGATAAAACTAATAAGGAGAAACTAGATATTATTCAACATAATAATGTAATAAAAATGGTGTATATTCAATAACTGAAAGATCTATATTATCCACAGCTCAAAATACCAACAGATGATTGTTTTTATGCCCCATTGATCGTCCAAGAAACAAGTACAGGAGTTGTTCTAATGTCAACAATGAATTCTCCAAAGTAATATATGCAAACAAAAGAAGATTACATAAATACTCAGCAATATCTCTTATAGAGCTGCATATAAAGAAAGACAAGAATGCAAATGCTTTCTAAAGAACTCACCCAAACATTCAATGAAGTCTATTCAAGTGAACAGATGATGTCCAACGTACAACAACAATTCCATAACCCGACAAAGATCGATGTGTTACGTCTCCAAGATCTAACCATAGTACAATTACAATTTCTAACACAAAACGTGGTAATTTTACTGGCAAAATCAATATTTTTTGTGTTTATTAGAAGTATATAATGATTCTGAATATTTATTTTGTAAACACATTCTAGTTTTATAATTTATAAATGCTTGATCTCCTTGAATTGTAAAAGCCTTTTTTTATAATTATAGTTTTCTAACTAAATGATTTAATTATTGCTTATAATGAAATAATTAATTTTAATTTATAGCTCTTTTTTTAATAAAGCTGACTGTTTAAATCTGTCACCTATGCGCCCGCCGATGTCAGTGCAGCTTCTACAGGAGTGAGATTTAAATTAATTTTTAAAAAATAAATTTTATATTAGATTCAAATGGAATATGTTTGTTGCTGTTGTCTTGTTCAGTAAAGTATTGCAATATGATCAAATTGATCCAAAAGTGTCCAAGACAGCTTTGGCTATATCAATAACTTATTTAGAATAAAGTAGTTAATGCGTGGGATCGAGATGAATCCTGTAGAGCTTAGCCAATATGATTGATTGAAAGTGTGGGGAGACCCAGGCTGTACCATGAGGTTAACGGGTAAAGTCTTCCACACACCTAGAGCACCCTAGACTTCTAAGATGTGCTTATGGTCACCGCTTAGTCAATGTGGCAAAACAATCAAAGATTGACCCAAATATGTCCCCAACAGCTGCGGTTACATCAAAAATGTAGCCCAAAAATGTCCTAAACAGCTCCGGCTTCATCAATAAATTCCGTGGAATAAAGTAGTTAAATAGAGGGATCGAGATAGATCCTGAAGAGCTTAACCAATATAGCAAAGCAATCAAAGATTGACCCAAAAATGTCCACAACAACTGCGGCTTCATCAAAGATGTGATTTAAAAATGTCCAAAACAGCTCCGGCTACATTAATAACTTTCGTGGAATAAAGTAGTTGAATCGGGGGATCGAGATAGATCCCGAAGAGCTTTGCCAATATAGCAAAGCAATCAAAGATTGACCCAAAAATGTCCACAACAACTGCGGCTACATCAAAGATGTGACTTAAGAATGTCCAAAACAGCTCCAACTACATCAATAACTTCCTTGGAATAAAGTAGTTAAATCGGGGGATCGAGATGGATACTGAAGAGCTTAGCCAATATGGCAAAGCAATTAAAGATATGGTCGGCCGAGAGTTCGGTGTCTGTGCAGTGAGGACAACTTCGATTATTATTATTCCCTAGAAATGTTTGGTCCTCAATCTAGTTATGGTAGCATTAAGACTAGATAGTAATAGTGCACTACTTATGTAATATAAAAGTTGCCAGAGTCTCAGAAGAGATTGGACTGTTCCACGAAAGGTATTTTATTTCATTTTTACCACCCAAAGGAAAATCCATTGGAAGCATCCCCCTATCCACCTCATGATTGCTCATTGTTGCCTTCTATTGGTTGCAGGTTTACCCGAAGATATTAATTTTAATTTATAGCTCATTTTTTTGATTAAATTGATTGTTTGAACCTATCATCTCACACATCTCCCTATGTCAGTTTAAGATTGATATTTCGGTTAAATCTCTATTGAAAAGAACAAAATATATTTTTAGGATATAATAAAAGCTATTGATTCAATATATCTTTGAATATTAATTTAACTGACACATTTTAAAGAAACATCAAATAATATTGAACATCTATAATCCGAAACTTAATTGTTAATCAGTATTATTGAGTTTACCTCTTTTTCCCCGAAGAAATTTTGATCAAATTTTACAATTTCTGTTCATTTCAAATTTCTCTTGAAAAGTGAGGATTTTTAATACTAAACTTATTAGATCACAAGTGCTTTAAAAAAAATACTGTATTATATACATTTCCTAATTTATGGACACTGTATTTTCATTAATATACAATATTAATAAATAAGAATTATTAATTATATAAGAACATAATAATTTAAAATTGTTAATATAATAGCAAAAGCTCTAATTCGTGAAAAATATACACGTTTTTTCTAGATAATATTAAATTGCAAATGTTTAAATTTCATATAATTAACATTTGTTTGAATATAATATACATTTGTTTTGTGCATTTAAAATATGTATTCATATTATAATCTACATGCCTGTACCAGTGATTTAAAAACAGGCTTATAGAAAAACAAGTGGGATTCTTTTCTGTAAACGAAAAGGTAATATTTAATTTTATAAATAAATACTGTGGGAAATATTCTTTATAAACTGTGACCGCTTGTTTCTGTAAATGTCATAAATATAATATAGCGATGTACATTTCAAATATAAAACTAAGATAATGACATTGATTATTGGAAAAAAAATAAAATTAACAGTTCGCATATTTTTTTGCATGTATATCGAAACTTGTCACTCTTATAATTCAAAAATAAATTGCAATTTATGTAAAGCAAACAAGAATTAAATGGTAGTTAAATGGTAAGAGTAAGGAATTTTTCCCCAAAAAAACTTTCAAAAGTAAAAATAACTGATGCAATATTTATTTTCTGTGTATTTCATGAATAGAATGTATTGAGCAGTTTATTAGATAATTTATTTCTTGTAATAAAACAAAATCCCATTAAATTGTGGCGGCATTTTTGAAATTTAGTAAAACGTACTGAAAAATGTAATGAAAGCTATAAAAACAATTTAATTTTGAAAAAAAAATATGATTTCTTATTCTGAAGAGAGAACATTAGTTTTAAATCAAAAGAAAAATGTACGATAGTTCCTGTGATATAATGCAGCTATGCTGAATCTGAGATAATATATTTATTAAAAGAAAGAACCTGAATTTTTATTAAATAATTAAATAGAAGGCAAACAGTTTAATGATTTAATCAGCAAGAATAATTCCAAAGTTCTTATGTCCCATAGAAATAAAATTTTAAGATTTTCCTCCAAAACTCTCAGTGTGAATATTTTACCACTTTCGAACAAGAGAAATTTGCATAAGCTACTGCTCATCTAGAGATCTCGCTGTTTTTGTTCAAGTTCTTCAGATTTGAAACAATTTCTAAAACAAAGGATGGCAACACAGACATGCTATTTCTTCATTCTATTGAATTTCATGTATTATTCTAGACTGGAATTTTAAAATATGACGGTTAGATGCCATTGAGATTCTAGATTGTCTCTGCTGATGAAGCAGCACGTTCATGTTGAAAAGATTTTCGAATAGAAAGAATTGAAGAGTAAAAGAGCATTTGAGTTATAAATAAATACTCATGTGTGCATTAATGGAATCTTTAGAGCGAAAATTAAATAAAAAATTTACTTTTCTAAATTTCTCCTCAGAATTTGAAGAGAGCAAGTTTCAGGCTAATTGAGAGACTAAGAAAATTTCTTAATAATGCGCAATAAGTTCTAAAAAATTTCTTAGTATATCGTTACAGATATTTATTTGAATCTAACGAATAATTAGATTTCACTAAAGTTGTTGTTGTCGTGTGCCAGCCAGACTGGCAATTTGGGGTGCGCTGCTCCACTTTTCCAACTGAAACATATTTGGTGTGGAGTCCGACTTCCTCAATACACACATGCCATAGGTACCCGTTTATAGGGTAGGCAACCATTCACACACACACAAAGAAAGGACAAAGACAAGAAAGAGAGAGAGAGAAAAAGTACATCTATGCCCGAGCCAGGATTCGAACCCAGATCCCACCCATCTGTCGTCAGGTACGCTAACCACAAGACAGATTGGGCGGTAGATTTCACTATTAATTGGTGGAATAGATAAATTGTAAGCAGTTTACATTTTGTCACTGCCACAGACAAATCAGTCAGA
>JAPDSC010003571.1:202-10698 GCA_026290005.1 Latrodectus geometricus | reverse complement strand
AAAAAAAAAAAAAAAAAAAAAAAAAAAAAAAAAAAAAAAACAGCTCTTGTTATTCGCAAGGGTGTACTGCTATTTTCTGATTACGAGAGACTGACTATATGTCATACAGGTGACTAGGAATACCATACAGCGACTTAGTTGGGAGACTTTGTTCTACCCACCTTATTTGCAACATCAGTTTACCATCTCTTCCATTCCTTGGGCAATCATCATGGAAAATTCTTCATCAATGAAAAAGACTTGCGCAAAGCATTCACGGACTTCTTTGTGTCCAAAGTATCTGAGTTTTACCGCAAGGGGGTTGCACAACTATAGACAGTTGTCAGAAGGTGCTGGATGCCAATTATGATTACTTTGAGTTCTAATAATAAACTAAACTTTCTGTAGTTCATATTCTTATGGGTCATTAAATTTTTTTTGGTTTTTATTATGAGATTTACATCATTTTGAAATTGATTTCATATGAACATTAAAAAATGTTAGTGTGTTAATGAAGTTTCAAGATGTTTCTTTTGTGTGACTAAATTTCATATCAGAATAAAAATTGGAATTAAATTAAATGCAAACGTAAATTTAGGCTTCTAAATGATTTTGCAATCAAAATAAAGTTTTCCTTTACACAAGAGATATCACAAAAAAATTTATTTTGTAATTAACATGTTGATCAAGTATCAAGTGATTAGATTTATAGACTTTTGTGTAGTGTGGTTCCTGCCAAAATCAGTAGCCAGTGTAGCCACCATTGTTGGAGATCACGTCTGCTACACGCCTCGGCATTGATTCAAAGAGACTTTGGATATCTTCTCGGGGTACAGCAAACCAAGCATCTTCCACACGTTGCCAAAGTTGATCTGGTGTAGCAGCTGAATATATTATCTGGGTCAATCATTGAGCAACCATGAATCACATGTTTTCTATCGGTGAAAAAGGGAAGCAAATTAATCTGAAGATTCCCGAAGAACATTTAAACAATGCGTACCACGTTTGGTCGAACATTATCCTATTGAAATATGGCTGCCGGCAAGCCCTGTAGGTAAGGAAGGACAACTGGCTCTAAACCTAAAAGTTGTAGCTGCTTAAAGTACCTGCAATACGTACTAGAGGAGTGCGTGAGTGATATCCATTACCACCCATACAATATTACCTGGTGCAGGACTAATATAACGCACAACGCAGCTGTTCAGCATCCTCTCTCCACGATGTCTCCAGACTTGAATGCGACCATCGTGGTGTTGCAGACAGAAGCGTGATTCGTTTGTAAAAGCAGTTTTATTTCATTCTGACGCTCACATCATTTTATCATCACACTATTGGTGACGGTGACGTCTCTGGTTTTGCGTTAAGGGTAGATGAAGCAATGTATGTCTCAGGACAGACCACTGAGCTGTAAACGGTGTCAAATGATACACACAGATACTGGATAATGCGTTACAGACTGAAAATCCTGTGTTATGCTTCGTGATGTGGCTGAGCAATCCGTCACTGCCATACACACAATTTGACTGTCATCACTTGAAGTAGTGCACTGGGATGGATCGAAAATGTCGGTCTGTCGTACCCTCCTGCATCCAACAATCACATATCCGCATTACATTTGTTTGGTTTCGTCCAACACGACTACCGATTTCCCTGAAGGATAATCCACAATCTCGGTAGGCCATTATCTTTCCTGTGTCAAACTCGGATACTTGATTAAAAAATGAATACTGTTTTCTAAGAGGCATAATTGATAGATTTTTTGAAAAAACCACAAGAAATATACAATTACTGAACTTGAAATCGCCGAAACCTCCAAGCTTTAAATGTCGCTTTGAAGTAGCACCACACGCGTGTGTGATATGTATGCTGAAAATCTAATCATCTACATATCTCATCGCTGCTAATGTTGTAAATTTCATGTTATTTGTATGCTTATTTCACACAGTGGCCATTAGTGTACATATTTCTTAGAACTTTACATGTTTCATTTCTTCTGTTTATTTCTGTAGTGTCTTATTTACTTAAATACTGATAATATTTGGTATTATATTGTAACAAGTTATTAATTTTACTATAGGCATCAATAAGGCTAAATGATTTCAACCAAAATACCATTACATTGGTAAATTTACACTAATTTTATAATTCTGCTATTGAGCATTTTAAAGGAAAATATTGAAAATCAAAATAACTTTGTGAAAAAAAATTATTCCTAAAAATTAAACTTACATTTTAAAATAAAATATTTTATGTTGTGATTAAAAAGTAGAAGCATATTTTTCTATAATTCTTAATCTATATTTGAGTTGTATATTAGATTATTTCGTACCTGTCACTATATTTAAAAGTTAGAAACTGAAAATGTGTATATCTTTGAAAGAGAAGTTGTAATTATCAACTTCTAAGATCTGTAAATTTAATCACATTTGAAAAGTGCAAGTTGAATTTTCTTTTTTCTTTTCACTAAAGAGTTAATGAAGAAGTTTCTGTCAACATCAATTTCAGAACGAGGAGATACGTGAAATGTATCAGAATAATTTCTATTTCTATATTTCTGTATATTTCAACATTTTCTTTGTAATATATTCTCGAAAAAGTTTTACCGTGTTTTCTATAATTTTTGATACATTATTTTTTTCCATATTTTAAATGCTTTTTATGCTTTTCATATAAGATTTTATTAGTTTACATTCATTTTAATGCAAAAATTAATTTAAAGTATATAATCACAAATCGTTTCTTTAGACAATAAAAATAGTTTTTTGTATCTTTAATTTCACCTAAAAAATCAATAAGAAAGGTCATTGTTTTTTGCAATTCCAATATATATTATTATGCATTAGATTTCAAAATGATTTTACAAGACTGGGATTTTGTAAGTAGTATTAACTGTGATAATTCTTTTCATATGTCCCTCTTTTTTTAATTAATTTTGAAAAGGTTTTAGGAGTAAATTAACCCTCGCAACTAAAAAAATGACCTTTGAACCACATTCATAAAATTCATATATATATATATATATATATATATATATATATATATATATATATATATATATATATATATATATATATATATATATATACCGAGTTAGTTAGATATAAAGTTCATTTCAGTCGAAATAAACAAAAAATGTTTTAATAAAGAAATATATTAAATGCTGATATAATGATATTATTCGAATAATTAGTAAAACTTTAATAAAACAATCATAAAAATCAAAGAAAACCCTTACCTTTACATAAACTTATTTAACTTTTTTTCTTGGCGTATTCGGAAACAATTTATTCTATAATACAGTATTATAAACTCTTTGCAAAAAAAATTCTATGTTGCATTTTATAAAACTTAATAAACACACGAGAAAAAACAAGTTTTCTGTATAATTCCTTATACTAAATAATGTATTCTTTCCACTATTTAATTTATAATTAAATGTTTATGTAAATCTAGAGATTATGCTTATAATAATAAATAATAAAAACTAATAAAAAAAATTTTCCAAGAAATAGTATAGATAGTTTTCCTACTTTAATTTAGTCATCAATACTGTTTTCTTTTATTAAAATAAATTAATTTTCAACTAACAATTTATTTATATGATGATTAATATAAAAATTTCAATTTTTAAAAATAATTAATTCAATTGCTGAACATTCTATCCAGTGTTTAGCTTGCCTGATTACGGATAGGGATTTCCTAGGTTCGAATCCCGGTTCGGGCATGGATGTACTTTTTCTTTCTCCTGTCTTTGTCCTTTTTTTATATGCATGGAGTATGTATAGCTGCCTACCCTATAAACGGGTACCTATGGCATGTGTGAACTCCACAGAAAGTCGGACTTCGCACCAAATTGCGGTTCAGTTGAATTATTGTAATTAAATGTATGTGGAACTTATGTAGCGCAACCTATATTCCCTGTTTGGTTGACACTCGACAAAAAAATAATTTAATATTTCTACATTATCTTATTTTCATCGTGAATCAAGCTTTATTAATTTTATATTGGTAAAGAAAACATTTATGTATTTATGTTTTTTGAACGAACTTGTTCATTATTTTTTAATTACTATGATTAAGCAATAATGAAAATATTGACATTATACACTCTTATGCATATTTTCAATTTCATTTGTAGTTTGTATTATTACGATGCTATAATTTATTTCGTTTTAATAATAAACTCAAAAGTTCTATATTTATTAATTTATATTCGTTATAATATTATATATGCTCTAAATAATATAGATTTTCTTAGCTAATGATATAAATTGTTTAAGCAAGGAAGGAATAAATATAATTTATATTATTCAAACATTACATATTTTTAATGATGAAAATAAATGCAGTCTATTCAGAATGATGTTATTACTAGGTATTAGTAAATTAATAAAATAAAATTTTTCATCCTTTTCTAAAACGAAATTTACCTGTCAACTGCTAATTAAAGATTTAATATTTCTAAAAAGAATTAGAATTTTTAAACACCAGTGTATTTACAGTAGCAATAATATAATTGATTTATGAAAATTTTAGAGCTTCAATAATATTTTACCACATAATACTTTTTAAATTTCTCTTTGTTTATAAAATTCAGGTTTAATTTTGGAACCAAATACATCATACACCAACAAAAAAATTTTCTTTAAATAAAAAAACAGAATTTTTTAATTAAAATATTTCTAATTATCCTGAAATATTTTGATTAAAAAATTCTGTTAATTTTATTCTAATCAGTTTTAATAATTTTGTAAGGAAAAATTGGTGAAATTTTTCACATATTATTTTAAAATAAAAGGTAATATTGGTGTTCAAAAGGGAATCCTCAACATTTCTCAAAATTAGAAATCTGTTTTCGAATTAAAAAGATCTAAACAATTATGGAATAATACTTCTTATAAATGTCGACAATAATTACAGCTATCAGATCATAGTACAATCGAAAGAGACATAATCTTTATTGGCTAGAGTAATGATGCCATTTAGAGGAAATAAATAAGATCGAGTAAATTGTAGAAGCTATCAAAACATTTTCTTCAACGACTAAATGATATCGATAAGATTTATTTACTTTATTATTTTATTTATGAATTGCAGTGGTAAAGATTTTACAGAACTTACACAAATATTAAAGATATTAGGTACATTTCTTCAAATTTTTATTATAATTAACATAATTATTAAAGTCATTCTGAAAAATTATAAAAAATAATAAATTTCCGAAATTATAATCAAAGTCTGTATCCCTATAAAAAATATATACTAACTGGAAATACGATTCTAATTGAGATTATTTACTTCTAAATTCAGGAAGGTAGAAAAATATTAAGGTGTATATAAATTTAAACATAAATTTATAAAAAAAATGTTTCTAGATAGTCTAAAATGTCATGCTTTTTAACTAAGCATAATTAAGTAAAATGTAGATAAAAGTAATATTTTTATTTGAATGAAAATGCAAGAATAAAAACCCATCATTTTAGCGTAGAAAACACATCTTCAAACCTGAAAACACCAAAAAATTCTTCAAACATAAATTAAAGCGAACTCATTTTCTATCATTATATAAATGTATAAATTTATTATCAAAACAAATATAACCTTCAAATAAATTATATGTTTATATAAAAGTATTTATCGTAGTATTTTCCTTTCAATCCAAAACAATATACTTTAAAGACTTTTTTGCTTATTAGCTTTACGAGAAATTATTGATTTCAATAAAAGTTATAAACTTATATTTCTTTGTACATTTCACATAAAATAAATCATATTTTATGATTTGTATGAGGACACTTTATATTTACTTGATTAATATTTATCTTGGTAGTAAAAAATTAAGAAATAATTATATTAAAACTTAATAAAATTATAAAGGAAATTGCTCCAATATCAAAATATACTTGGGTTTTGAAAATCTTCTGCATGATTTTTTTCTAAACTTTATTGCAAAAAATCATAAATTTCTAAGAACTTGAGGTTTATTAACATATTTTAGTTATTTTTAATACAGTATGCTAATTAATATAATGCACTAAAATCAATCAAATTTTTTAAAGTTAGTTAATATCCACATTCAAGTTTTATATTTATTTTAAATATATAAAATTTTCTTAAATATACAAATTCAAGCGAAAATTGCAAAATAAGAAAATATCTGACAATATTATTTCCATAATTATATTTTTGTACATTTAAATTTTAAATAGGTTAAGCATTTTATTATTACGTTATAGAGAGCTTTCAATAAAACCGAAATTTAGTTAAGACATTTAAATCTCTAGTTCTAAAAATTGATATTCATTTACAGACTAAATTTTAACTGGAATATGAAAAAACATTGTCACAAATGTAATAGCTATGTGTACAAACATAATATATTAAGTTTATTATTATTTTTGGTTATTTTTTTAAATATATTCATTTTAAAGTTTTAATTTTAAAGATATTTATTGTGTATATATGGCACTATCGAATTTATTTGTTACAAAAAGTATATGAAATATATTTGAAGATATAAGACTACAGATTATTAATAGAAATATATTCAATGAACAAATTTTTTCAAAAGTTATAAGTAAGAAGTTGAACACGGGAGAGCAGTTATAGATATTGAGAAAAAATTTTAAGATAATTGGAAATATAGAGATTAAAAATGTAATCTGTGTTTGATTGACAATAAAACTTTATTTTATTGAGTATATTATACGGAAAGTATTCTAATTAAAGCTTTCAACTTTGATATGCTGCATGTATATGCAACTTTGATGTCTATTTTTATGTATGATATGTGGTGTATATACGCATTGTATGATTATTAAATATTCTTTAATGAAAATGTAATTGGCATATTGTTAACTGTCAATTTCCATTTTTCGTTGATAATAACCATGTATAGTATAGATGATATCTCAAGACTTACCTATTTTTACAAGAAGATAATCTCTTAAAAGTGAAATCTTAAAAGTATAAGCGTAAAAATACATTTTTTAAAATCATTATCATCATTTTTTACTCTTCTCGTTTAAATCCTATTAATAAAAATTTCTGTTAATTTATTGAAACAATATTTATTAAAAATAACACTTTCATTATATTTTTATAAATAATATATTAAAAGAAAATAAAATATAATTTTCAATATGAATTATATTTAAAAAAAATTAAATAAAATATAATTTTTTTTAAATATAATTCATGTTGAAACCGAACGAATCAATTTATTTAAAATACAGTTTACATCACTATATTTAATAAACTTTCTAAAAGTGGTATTTAATGGACTGGTATTTAACCATTTGAGTGTTGAAGAGTTTTCTTATATATATATGCTAAAAGTAGGGAATGAAATGCGTAGTATTTTTTATTAAACGTAAATTTTTACTACAAATAAATAAATAAATGAAACACGCTCATTTTGCCTACCTTATTACAATCCTCGGCTCTACTTCATTATTACTTACCACTGTATTTTATTTTAATATTTATATTATTAAAAATCACACTTGAGTAAAATGAATAAAAACTGCGATTGATATGAATTCAACTGCTCTCAATAGATGCGAAAATTATACTAACCAATAGCAGCATCTCCGCATCTTTGGTGCAAAACAAGAGAAGCGCTATCGCACTTCTCCGCATTTTTGACGCATAACAAGCGAAGCGCGATAGCGCTTAGCCGCACTCAAACTGTTAATTAGACTGTTATTTTCATTTAAAATAATTCATGTTCCCACTTAGAAATAATAGCAAAAGAAAATGTCCTAATTGTCTAAGCATGGTGAGAAGGATTGAGCGAAAGAGCGGTTACAGTCACCGATACATATGTAGCCAATACGGAACAACTCCACATCCTGCATGTCAAGTTAGGTGTACCCATTTATTATTATGCAGGACAATAGGGCGCTCATTTATTTCCTTATACTTCCAGAAAGTGATGGATAAATGGTTGAACTAAATATATTAATATTCTCTTTGATATTCATCAAACCATTGTTGTTGAGGAAGATATTCAAAAACCATTCAAATCTAGTATAAAATTCCTGTAATAGGAATGAGGGAAAATTAAACCTCCGTTTATTAATGGTCTTGAAAATTGAGGTGAAAAGAGACGCCAACTTTAGCGCAGCATTTGATATTAGACAGTTATCACCTAATTATTGTTTTACAAGGAATACCTAAATGGATTTGATTTAAATTAATATTTATCATCACCTGCTAAATTCAAATGTTTTCAATTAATGTATTTATCAAACACATTTAGATATGAGCAATATTAAATACAATATTTAATAAAGTACTGCATGTTAATTATATATTATAGAGATTTTATACAAAACAAATACTTTCAAATATGTTAGGAATCAAAGTTTTTAAATAAAACAAAAAATATTTTGGGAAATAACTCTGCTAAAAATTGAAGTATTGCGTAAAATTACTATTACTTCGTTATCACAAAACTATTTTAGTTGAATCTATTAGTATCAAATAAAGCTGCTAAAAAATTGTTCTTTTGTTTGTATCAAATGTTTCCGTTATTTATCTACTAAAATGTTTACAATAAAATTCAATATATTTTTTAATTTTAATTTTATTTAATTTTAAATATATTTTAATAATTTATAATTTATTTAAATTTTAATAATTTATAATATTAATAATTTATTATTTTACTAATTTATAATTTATTTATAATTTATTTAAATATTTATAATTTATTTAAATTTAATTTTAATTTTGTATTCATTATAAATATAATATCAATTAGCAATTATTGAAGAATAAAAAATTAAAGAAAATAAATTCACTTAAGATATTTAAAAAGAATTAATAAGGGACATTGTCCTTCTTTTTTGGAATCGGAAGCATTAGTACTTAAGATCTGAAAGATATAAGTGATATATATATGCTCGTTCTCTTAAATGGAAAAATTCTTACATCTATTATAATAAAACTATTCCCCAAAAAATCTGAAAACATGTATACATAATTTGAAAGATTTTTATTAAAAAAAAGGCATTAAAATTATTAAATTGTCAGTAAGTTTATGAAAGTTTTATAAGTAATGCATTATTTTTAATGAACTAAAAAAACATGAAAATTAAACTTAAATATGACTGTTTTTTGATGAAGAAATATAGAGCTTAAATTTACTTTCTATAGAAAAAAATTATTTGTTTTTATCATTATCAAATTTTCTCATTTAATTTTGCACTTAGTATAAAAAATTAAATTTTAAAATGCTATAGTATATGGAAATAATATATAAAGAGAATAACTAAATATTTTAAATATAACTATTTAAGAGGGGTAAGGCGTCATTCGTAATTCGAAGGTTAGTTATTTTCCTCGGAGGTTTCTAAGATTAATTAAGGAATCAACTAAAAATAAATTCAATCTCGAAACGCAAGTCTTTCTTGATTTTCTAAGCCCATAAGAACAAAAAAACAGCAGGAAAATTTGTGATATAAAAGTTAGATACAGTATAATTAATAAATCTTAGCAATCACCAATTTCTTAGTTGAATACAAACGCGATTGACCAATTTCTTAAAAATACAAACGCGATAAACACACACACAGGAAAAAAATTTTTAATACCTTACACTTATATTGAATAACATAGAGCTTGATGTCTAGTTTTATGTTGTTGCAAGACATTTTAATAACAATCATACAAACCCCTTTTCGAAAGAATTTTCTAGGATATTAAGCCATATTCACATGTCTGAATAGAGGTAACCCGGAAAATTCCCAAGCATCTGCTCTGACAGACGTGCTTAGAGAGGAAAAAATGCCAGCATCTATCCATCGTAATTCAACAGTCATTGGTATCGAACTTGGGACCTTTGGATTTGAGAAACATTTCATGCCATTAGCCCACTACGCGTAAATCCCTCAGACTTGTAAAATAATAATTATTCACAAGTTATGCTTCCTCTGGCGTGAATCATCTGAAGTATTATAATAAAACGATCATATTTATTCAACAAGTTTCTATTTATAATTTCCTACAGTTACTTTTCTAAAAATAGGATTTAGTTTAACTGGCTTGAAGGACTGCGGTCAGTTTATATTTCAAATGCAATCTAATACTTCTGATTTATAAAATTCTAAAAGAATATTAACCAACAAAAATCATACATACCCAAGATGGGAATCGAACCTACTCATTGAATTAAAAGCCAAAGCACTAATTATTAAATAATTCAAGAAAATATCTGGATGAAATTACCTTGAGAAAATTTGCATGAACAGAATTAAATAAAAATAGTTAAATGATTAATCGAAATTTAAATGATCAATAAATAATTTTTAAATATTATAAAATATATGCAATATATACAGTTATACTGAAAAATATTAAGCAAAATTTGGTTGAAAATGTTCGGTTTTTGAAGTAAAACCATTATTTTGGCAAACGTTTAATAAATTAAGTAATAATATATATATATATATATATATATATATATATATATATATATATATATATATATATATATATATATATATATATAT
>JAPDSC010003565.1:0-15007 GCA_026290005.1 Latrodectus geometricus | reverse complement strand
AAATTAATGGTAAGTGTTCTAGAGATAAAAATAATGAAAAAACGTGTAGATAAAAATTCTATGAATCGATGTAAAATCTCGATCGTTATATAGTACTATAGTTTCATTAGATTATATCTTCCAATAAGTACCGCGTAGAGTAGACAAATTTCTCGTGATTATTATCACATGTTGGTGAGATCGACCCTTTAAATTTGGTGAGGAATGTGATATTTATATTCAAAAATAGAGTATAATTATTTATGAGTATCTTCATATGGCATCCGAAATTCTCAAGTGTTGTGTTCAGTAAAAGTATGGATGACTTTAAAGTTTCAAACGTTTTCATACTTGTAGTCAAATTAAAAATGAAATAAAAATAGTAAATTCAGACAACCTCCCCGCCCTATTAAAAACAATGAAGTTAAGTTAATACTGAAAAGGGCTGTAACAGCATTGCGTACAAAGAAAGCATCACACTTGTAAGAAAGCGGTAATGATGACCACACCTTTCCCAGCTGTCAATCGTCCTGTTTAGGATTTCAATAGACGACATTAGTTGTGACGTCATGTTGTTTCCAAACATTTGCTGTTAAGCGTCATTTATCATTGAAACTGCCATAGACTTAGGTGAAAGATTTTTAAATTGTTATTTTTGAAATTGATATTCATTATTTAAGAATAACGTGTTTGTTAAAACTTTTAACCTTTTGTTTGCTTAACCTTTGATTCTCGCCAAATTGTAGTCACAGTTAATCACCAAGCTGGGCTTATTTCCAATCGTATTCTGGTTGCAACAGAACAATTTATTGTTCTGTGCCAACAAAAATCACCAATAAAATCAATAGCCAAACAAAAATCTCCAATTTTGTCAAGAAGGCACTCTTAAATACAATATTAAACAAATGTTTACAATGTATTTGTTTGGAAACATGACGTCACACTAATGTCGTCAATTGCAGCAAGATTGCAGTTGATACACAAAACGGAACAACAAAATACACTTATTTCTTTTATTATGAAAAATATGTGGGATTGAAATTTGGACTTAGCATTCGAATGCGATATTATTTTTTAGGCCAAGGTAATTCTTTTAATAGTAGGTGTTTGAATTTCGATTATTATAGTAGTTGCCTGGTATCTCAAAGGATTTATTAACTTTATATAAAATCTATAAAATGATAGGGAAATAGAAATTAGATGCCTCATAGTGAATAGACTAACAAGCAACTGTAAGATATTTGGCTTTTTGAATAGAATCGCAAAATATTTTCCGAGTTGATTTTTATTAAGCCTTCATTCATGTACTTGACTCATAAGGAAAGTAAATTTGAAAATTCCCAAGCACTCACATCTATAAATGTGAATTTTAAAATTCATCCATTTTATTTTTATTTTATAGTTTGGACCCAAACCCGGAGATTTCGCTCTGAAGAGTACATACTTATTTCAGTCAAATTTGGGGTGGGGAAATGGATATAGGATACATGGCGAAGCGGATAAATTAACTGACTATTAAGTTATCCTGTTAACAGATTTTGACATCTCTGCTTGTTGTTGAATATTTAGTTAATGGGTCTCGTGTAAATGTACCATTTGGTGGATGTGCTTGGGATTTTTCAATTTCCTCATAATTTGTAAATACGACTCCCGACTTCTAAAAACTTTTTCTGGAAGGAACGCATGCAGAGAATATTGAAACATATTATGCATGCCTTTAGCTTTGAGACATTTTTTTTATGTCCCCTTCATAATAAGTTAATTAGTCATTATAAATAATGAGTGTAGACAGCAAACCTGGAATAGATGATTAAGAGAGTAAAAAAGTTTGACAAAAAATAGTTTAACATTCACAGCAAATTTGTTATTTTGTTGATTTCAATTATGTCAGTCTTTTTCTTAAATATTTTCATCAAACAAATTGCAGCCTTTATTAATCTGCTTGTATTTCCCCGAATATTGTAATATGAATAATTCTAGAGAACAAGAAATAGAGATGTTAAATAGCTCACCGAAAGACACGGCTAGTATTATTGATATTTAATTCAGTTTTTATACCTTGAGTATATTAAGCCTCTGCGTCCTCGTATTTTAAGGTATTTTGACATTGTGTACCTCAAGTATATAACTACCACCCAACTTCTCTAGTGATTAGCGTACCTGACTACTTATTTGGAGGACCTGGGTTCGAGTCCTGGCTCGGGCATGGATGTACTTTCTCTCTCTCTTTATTGTCTTTGTCCTTTGTGTGTGAATGGTTGCCTACCCTATAAACGGGTACCCATGGCATGTGTGCACTGAGGAAGTCGGGCTCCACATCAAATACGGTTCAGTTGGAAAAGTGGAGCAGCATACCCCAATTGCCAGTGTGGCTGGCACACGACAACAACAAGCACATTTAAAAATATCCATTTTCCGTTGTTAAACACTGATGGGGATTGAACGTTAATTCTTCCATTCCGAATAACGTGGTCTTATTGCTAAATTAAAGTGGGCTCAAATAATATTACTTTAGGAATTGAAAATATAAACAATGGCTAAAAATATAGTCTTTAACATAATGACTGCTCAATGAAAGTTTATGAAACAATTAAATGTTGATATGTCAAAAACAATTAAAATTTTAGTTAATGTGTCCCGAGATTCAGAACTGAATTTAAATCGTATAACAAAAATTTGCTTATCTTTCTACCTTTCTTTTCAATAGTTCGTGGGTCTGAGTCCCACCTTGAGCGTGTTCAGAATCCACATTAAACTGTAGGTATAAGCCTTCAGGTATAAAAAATGAAATACGGTTTGGTTTTGTCGCTTAACGGTCAAACATTGTAGGCGTATGCCTGCCCCAACGGTCTCATTTATGAGCCTAACAATGTGGGAGATTTTGAAATTTGCTTGAGCTTGTGATTCTTTAAATAGAAACAGTGGCTTCTGTTTCTTCGTTAAGTTATCTAGAATATCAAAAAACTATTATTTTTACTATTGATGTTATTTAAAATGATCAAATTTTTGAAAATGATATTTACGATACTCTAGCACTTGGCTAAGTTTGTGTTGGCGAAATAAAAACTGCAATTGTTTTATGCTTAATATATTTGTAAATAAAAGTACAGGGGTTTATAAAAATAATGGAAACATCTTGGATACAAAGACTATAACTATTTATATATCTGGCCTTGATAATAGTGTTATAAGGTGACCGCGTCAATATTTTCAAATCACTATTTGATATTTTAAATTTCTTGTTCAAATTGTTTTGCGTTATTTGTGTTTGTAGTACATTTAAAAAAAAAAAAAAAAAAGAAATTCTCCTAGCAAAAAATGGAATTGACAAATGAGCATTTTCGTGTGATTATTTTTCATAAATTTCAACATGTATTATCATAAAAACATGTCGGTGATCTCAATTTATATTGTATTAAACTACCATTCTACTTAAAAACTGTAAAACGAATTCAAATAGGATCGTTATTCGCTTTAGACCGAATTCTGTATATGCAAGTCAAAATCGGTTTGTATGCCAGATAACATTACTGCTTTGTGAGCGAACTGATAAAATAAGAATGTGTCATCATGAAGTTGAGGCATTTATGAATATTAGTGTGACTAGCATCAGTAAAATTGTGTAAACATTTGGCTGAAAAAAGATTTTTTTTTTCCACATTGGTTTTCGCATAATCACTAATGCTCAAAAGAAAGTGTGTGTCAATTGGTACAAGAAAATGTTAGAAAAATGCATTCTGTGTGCCTCATAGATGTGTAATTAACACACAAGTGATAAATTATCGATTGCTCAGTCAGTTGCGTGACATCAACATAGAATGGTGAATTTTAAATGGACCATTCATTCATCAGAAATCGTTAATGAAATTTGAAAAACAAGCAAAATAGACATCATGACAAATGCACGTCTGTTCATCCAATGTAATTTTTGATTAGCCAAATCATCGAATTGAGTAATCTGCCATACAGTTCCGATTTAGCACCCATTAATTTTTATTCAAACTCGTATAAAAATTGCGTTGCCAATGATTTTCAACATGCGAAGAAGTAATTGAGGCATTTAGAACTCGTAGTTTGGATGAATCTCCATCGGGATGGAAAAATTGCTTCAACAATAGGCTCAAACGCATTTAAATATAAATCTTTCTGACAAACAACCGATTTTGATCACAAATAGAAGTTATTCGTTTTCATTACTAGGCCAAAAATATAAGCAAACGTATTCTGAAAGATTTTCACATTTAGCGGTAATATTGCACCATTGGTGCAATGTTCCATTAAATATGATCGACAGATGTTTTATTAAATACTAGCTGTACCCGCCCGGCGTTGCCCGTGCATTTAGAAAATGCAGATAAGTGAATAGCGCAGGAATAGTAGTGTAGGACATGTAGACTCTCTCTCTCTTCCCCCCCCACGCACACAACATTCCCCGTCGATAAAAAGGAACAATATATCCTAAATATTTTAAACGGAAAATTTTCCAAAAGATGGTCGCCAGAATTGTTTCTCAAAAGGAGCTGGTACAACCCCGGAATCAGCTATCGGCGAGCAGCGATCTCGAGAAGAAGTTTTATAAATAATTTTTTTAAAAATTTTCAAATTCATAAATCGAAAATCGGGCTTCGAGGTCTGGTGGCCAGCCTCCTTGTGCTTCCGTGTAAAAAATTCCAGGTCCCTGCGTGCGATAGATTTGGCTGGAGAGCTCAGTCAGACAAATGGACAGACACATTACACTTGCTTTTATTATCTATATATATGTACAAAACCAATAAATTTCATCTTCACGTATTTTTATTACATAAAGGTAAGGGGTATAGGCATGTTATCTTAAATTAATTGGTATTTTTAGCCCTCAACCGTCTATCAATTTTAGATGGCTCTTTTATGATATATGTATCTTTAATCCATGAACTTATCTCTTTAATTAATTTATTTTTTATTATGTTGGCTAATTATAGTGAAAATTCTCAGGTTCGATCTTAGGCATAGTTAAAGAACAATGGATAGATATTTCATTTCTGTTTTACTACATTTATCTCAACTCTATTTTTTACTTTCATTGAAAGTTTTTTTTAATTTTGTTGTATTGATGTTTGAGAGTTTGACAAATTTCCTCGCGTCACGGAAAACGCTAGACTAGTTGTAAAATGTCGCGGTTAATATTAAAAAACATTACCACGATTTCAATTATTAATTTAAACACTACGCGATGCTCAAGTCTTTCTGTTTATGGTTTATTTAAATGAAAGCAAGTAAAAAAATTCTTTAGGTAATCTTTATTGCTCTTGCTTTTAATCCTCAATTTTGTATTCCATTAAAAGAATATTGCTTCATATGTAAATCATATTTTTTTGAAAATTTATAGTTCTTTTTTTTTTTGTTTTCGATCATTGGAAAACCAGGGCTAGATAATTTTGAAACATAAGTAATTTCTGTTATAAATTCTATTTATAATAATTTCGCCAGTTACGGTCCAAACAGCCCTCTTGTGGGAAAAGTGACTGTTTAATGATCAAACTAATATTCCCTAGATAATACGTAGAAAAATTATTATGCGCTTTATGAATAATATTCGTCAAAAAGATTCTACTCCAAACATCTATAATAATTTTTTTAATAAAGTTAGTGATAATCTTATGTAGATACAAGGGGCGACGATTTGTGTTACAAAAAATCACACTTGTGCCAATTTTAGAAAAAGATAACAATCTTTGCTTCATGTCATTTAAAACTCAATTACGAATGCATTCAATAAGAAATTTGAAAATCGATCAGTTTAATAATTTAAATCCAGCTAATTTTCTGTCGACAGTTTTTAAGTCAGAAATTCGAAATTTAATTGATTTTAAATTTATGTTAATGCATTCTGGTTTGTATTATTATAGATTATTTTAATAATATGAAGGATGTTGAAAAATTGGTTCCAATTTTTTTTTTAAATTAATGTTTTCTATAAAAATTAAAAAATTATTTCGAAAACATTTTGCGTAAATTTTTTTTGTACTAATATTTCTTTGAAACCGAGGTCTAGTTTTCGTAAATTTCTTATATTGAAAAGTTTTATTTACGATATTTTAATTGCAATATAAAGTATTTGTAAAGTGGACTTAAATATCAATTGGATATCATTTAAAAATGTACCTGCTAAAGTAAATACAGAATTTTTTTATAGCATTAATCGGAAACTACCAATGGTTATGAATCATTCAGTGCTATGTAAAGCTACAAAAAGTTATTGTGAAAAAATATTATCTATATTGATAATATTCTAATTGTCTTTAACCGCCGAATTATTGCTTGCTGTTCAACTGAAAATGGCGAAAAAACTTCTATTCGTATATTAAACTTTAGTTATGTTACAACTCAGAATTTTGATTACAGTATTTTTAATTAATTTTAGTATTAATGCTGAGTTAAATTAAAAATACCTAATTAAGGCAGTATAAAGTTATCTATGGAACGATATATATAGTTTAAATGATGTAACCCCATTCCAAATTTTCGTGAACTTTAAGAACGGAAGACACTTTTTTATAATTCCATTTATACAAACCCATGTGGAGTAAGGCGCAGCTTGTCCTCTTTGGACCTTGCGCCACAAAACCCAACCAACCGTGTGGAGTAAAAAGGCTTTGTACTGTATCAAAACCTTTATAAAATGATTTCTAAAAATAAATTACTGCGTATTACTTCACTAATATTAAAAAAATAATTCTAGTAAAAACTTGGTAGCAAGAGCGAAAGGATAAAGATAATTAAATGCACAGGGGAAATATTGAACTTTCAGTTTGTTTTAACATTTATCTCGTACGTATTTCATTCATTTTAATAATTTTGAAGATTTTGGTTCACTTTTTCACCGACTTAGTCTTTCTACCGATAAGCTAAATGAAGTTACAAGGTCGACACCTGAATCAACTTTCCGTCTCCACTTCAACAAGAAATTATTTTTTTAAAACTTAATAGGTTTCCGGACATACAATAAGGAAGCTTTAAAGCTGTGTGTGTGTGTGGCTGAAGTACTAAACTTGCTACCTTCTGGACAAAAAAACGATTTTTTTCATTACCAGAGTATTGCATCCTTAGTAAAATGTAGAAAATTATGTCACAATTCATTTACTAATGATCTTTTTACAAAATGCAGCCTATAATTTTGTCATCTCATCCTGTCATTACGCTTTTTTAAACCTATTCAATAACATTGCATGACAGTATACCAAGAGGACATCAGAGGAGTATAGATCATGACTTCCCAACACAGTCCGATATCAAACTCTCGATATGATACACATGAAAATCTAGTTTACCATGGGATTTAAATTATGCACTTGTGAGTAGGAATTAAACATGCAAAGTTAATTATTTTTTAGTTAATGTTCAGTTTTGTGGATGTCTTCTGGTTGAGGCTTCTAAACACTGGTGGTTTTGAGTTACGATCATATGACGAGGTTAACCCGCGAACAGAAACCTCCCTTTCCTTCCGTTAGTCGAAAAACATTTTTCACTTAGATTCAGAACAATGTTTTATTATAGATTCAATTTTTCTATATTTTCAATTTTATTTTTGTATAATGTATATAATACATATGAAATATTTTGTAACTTAGCAATTGCTAAATTTTTCAAAGCAACTGAGAAAATGGGGACAATTCCTGTGACTGCATCTTCCTTCCATCAGTAAAGTTATTAAATTTTTTAAAACTGAATGTTAAAAAAAATGGAGAAACAATTTTATAATATCATTTTCAGGGAATTGCATCTGACTGGGGAAAACCCTTCTATTTCTATCGTTATAATAATGATACATGTTAGAAGATGAGAAACAACATGATTGCGTCTTTATAATATCGATGCAATAGTATCAGATATTTTGTTCGTGATTGCGAAATGTATATATAATAATAAAAGCAAGTGTAATGTGTCTGTCTGACCGAGCTCTCCAGCCAAATCTATCGCACGCAGGGACCTGGAATTTTTTACACGGAAGCACAAGGGGGCTGGCCACGAGACCTCGAAGCCCGATTTTCGATTTTTGAATTAGAAAAATTTTAAAAAAATTATTTATAAAACTTCTTCTCGAGATCGCTGCTCGCCGATAGCTGATTCCATGGTTGTACCAGCTCCTTTTGAGAAACAATTCTGGCGACCATCTTTTGGAAAATTTTCCGTTTAAAATATTTAGGATATATTGTTCCTTTTTATCGACGGGGAATGTTGTGTGTGTGGAGGGGGGAAGAGAGAGAGACAGTCTACATGTCCTACACTACTATTCCTGCGCTATTCACTTATCTGCATTTTCTAAATGCACGGGCAACGCCGGGCGGGTACAGCTAGTATTTGATAAAAAAAAAAAAAAAAATTCGGTTCCTTGTTTCGTTTCCGGATTTAGCAGAATGCTCTTGCTTTCGGTAGAACGGTCGTGGGCTTAAATATTTGCAAGATTGGTTCGGTCTGATTAGCCCTCATGCCTAAAAAATAATTAAGTGGACAAATCAAACCGTACACTCACTTTGGAAAGCAGATTTTTAAAAGCTGGGCGAAAAAGAAAATGCAGTATTCTTGAATTTAATTAATCGCATTGTTTCCAATATGTTTACCCACAGTGAAACTCCTATATATATATATATAGCCAGGTACTACAATTTAGTGACCCGGTTGATATCCGAGTTGACACTTCTATATCCACGACACACCATTGAAGAGACGTTGAACTCTACAGAACTATGACGGTGTGTGTGTGTAAGTAAGCCAACTCAGTATTAAAAATATTCGGCGTGGGGTCAAATAAAAATTTCAATACCGTCATGTCACGAGGGCTTTCTCACTAGCTTCAATGAATTCTAGTCATAGAAGAGGAAAAAATAAGATTATGCCAATATTTTAGGATGATTAAAACGCAGCTCATTTAAATATTATTAAATTATATAGGTACCATTCTGCTCAACAACCTTTCTCCATCTTTAGTGTAGCTTGAGGATTCCTTCCTTCCAGAATCTCTCCGATTTCTAGGCGAAAAATTTATACAAATGGGTTTTGACTCGATCAAAGAGTCGAAATTTTTCCCAAAATCCCTCATTCAGTATTCTCGCCATAAACAGCGCATATCTTAGGCAGGCTGCAAACTCGAACTCGGTAGACCATCCGATTGAGACACCGTCTTATGGAGATCTTAGTGTGACGCTGTAATCTGACGTCATGGATATTTTAAACCAATGAGAATTTGTTTACATTCTCATTGTTTACATTCCGGTTCCATTTCCGATTGCAATAATAAAAAAAATATTATAACCTCTATAAAGATTTATAATTAACTTCTCCTCTTCAAATATAAACTTGTAATAACTTGTACTCTCTATATCAACGTGGTATATTTTTCTTGCGGAAATAGAAATTAGCTTTGTCTCGCGGAAAGTTGCCAGATATTTCAAACCAGCTCGATATCCAGATTTGTCTCGCGCTCCGCCCATTTTTTGACGTAGGTAAGATTTTTGTGACGTCATTTCGCCTCATGTGAATCTCGGGAGATCTTCGGCTTGTCTCTCGATACATGTCTCATGCGATCATCTACGAATTTGCGGCCTGCCTTATTTGCCGCTTGTGTGGCATTTTTGCCTTTTCAGAAAAAGCAAAACATTCAATGCCTATGATGCACTTTATTTGCCACCCTATCCTAAGGCGCACAAAACTGATAAAAATGAACAAATCGTAACCAAACTTTTTTCCAAATATGGCTGAAGCTATCTCTTTTAGAATATGAACACATGTCATTTGTTTTCAATAATTGTGATTTATATAGTAAGGTCTTTCGCTCTACCCACCGAAAATCGGCACGAACTTTCCGGACAACCCAATATTTGCAACTCGTTATTGCAGATAAATTCAAAATTCACATTTTCTATTATTTTTCATTTACGTTTCAAGTGTGTTGTTGGAAACTAAAACAGTTAACGGTTCCTCATCGAATGAACATCGGGATAGGGTTTGACGGTTTGTAGTGCTACAATTATGTGTTTTTATTTTAATTGCTAATTATCCCCGGCTTAGCCGTAAAATTGTGTTGTTTTCTTTTGTTTAACAATTCATGCGTTCGAATCTTACCTCGGACAGAGATGTGAATAGTGTGGGGCAGGGAGTAACTAAGGCGCAATTTAATTAAATAACTTGTGTGTAAGATTGTTTGAAAATACTTATTAATTGCCTGACTATGATGATTCATTAAATAGTTAATTGTTTAAAGTTAATTCTTAAGCTGTATTTGGCAGTCAAAAACAAAATTAGCGGTCATTAATATTTTTAGAATTTAAATAACGCACAATTTGAGATTCTTTGCTGTAAGTTATATTTTTAACTGATGCAAAGAATTTTAAAAGATTTTGGTGCAATCTTTACAAATCTGTTACGCATTTCACACTATACATATAAAAAAGGAGTGGAATTGGCTCTTTTATATTCAGAGAAACATTTTCCCACATTTAAATTTACAATGATTTATTTTATATCTTTTAGGAGTACAAAATATTTGTCGCTCAAAGAGTAGAGGAAAACTACTCGATTATTTTAGGAGTGCATGTTCACAATGAAAATCATATCTCGTTGGGTAAAACAGCATGGAGAAAACGATATTTTTTGCAGTTGATAAGACCAGATCATTGTTGAGTCAATCAACATTCCAAAAAACTAGAATAACACTCACTGTCTCAGACAAAGAAAATCGCCAAAAAATTAAAACAAAGCATCATTCATTCACAATTTGCTTCTAACAGTCAAGAAATATAGAGTCCTAAATTACCTGACATTTTGTGTAACAGAAACATTAAAATGTGATACTTTTATTACCGCATTACAGATCACACATAGCGCACGACACTTGTATTTATACAAATTGTAGAACGAAAAAAGTTCTTCATATACACTACTGGCCATTCAAATCGCTACACCAAGAAGGTGACATGCTATAGACGTGAAATTTATGCGAAAGGAAGAAAGTGCTGTGATATGCAAATGATTAGCTTTTTAGCGCATTCAGACAAAGCAGGCGCCAGTAGCGACACCTACATTGTGTTTAAATAAGGAAATTGTTCAGCCGGTTCCTCATACAAAAATTGCATTTGAACGTTGTTGCCTGATGAAAAGTTGTTTTTAATAAATTTAATAATTTTTAATAAATTTTTAATAGAAAAATAACTCATTAAAATTAGACTAAATTAAAATTAATTTAAAAATTTTTTGACAACCCCCCATAGCATCCTATGGTTTGGCTTTATCATGATGTAATATGATTAGGAAGCTATTGAATACTGGTCATTTCTTGGACTGCTGTCTTTAAACTAAATTTCTTCATTTACTAAAAAAAAAAAAAAAAAAAAAAAAAAAAACATAATGAAAATAGTTAGAATTTTTTAATTTGTTCTCTTAACACGTTAAATAGTACTAATTCATTTAAGGCAGATTTCTTTTGAACTTTTTGAACAATATTTTACGCAAATGGAGGATGTGATATAACATTTATAAGTTTAATCCAAGGAGATGCCTTTTTGTTCTAAACAATTCTTTTAATTAAGTCTTATTGTTCCGATATATTTCGATAAATAATTTCGGTATTTATTATTAACGTCACCGCAGCTGCAGATTTGGCAGTTTTAAGTGTCGCCAATCAACACATAAAATTTGTTTGGCAAATGATAAATTAAAACACTTTATGTAAAATGAAACACTTTCAAGAATCAAAACAAGACTTTATTTAAAATCAAAATAGTGAATTGATTTTGGTAGAAAATGGACCAATATAGAGTCAAACATAGATTTAAAACAGTTTCTATTTTCTTTGACCTAATGCGGTCCCATATGAACTTTGTTAAATGGGATTCTAAATAATGTCTCGCTGTTCCTCTATATCTCTTATTCCTCCATTTGGCACTGCCCCACATTCTTTTAACTGTTTTCCTTCAAACCTTTTGTCCTTCCTAAGTTCAACTTGCTGATCACACAGTCTTAGATTACATTTCCAAAACGAACGTTTACCAAAATAAAGTTTCTTACAATGCGAATTAGTACATTTTCGTTTTTTGGTAAACTCTTTCGCTCCTGAAAAAATAAATTGCATCTTCTTCTGTTTTTGGCAAATCCCAAAGACCCACTTTCGTAGTGCTAAAAAATAGCGTCAAAAGTCAGCAAACAAGAAGGCAAAAATTAATCCAAAAGATAACTACATGCGAACAACAAAATTGCTTTTTATTGGTGAATTACGCAAATTCTGCTGTGTTGGCGTTAATACGTAAGTACTATTATTTTCTACACATCGCAATTTCAATAAATAAATATTATGATCAGATATTTCAGAATTCAACTTGAGGTTTCATAAATTCAAACTACTGTCTAATAATGGTGAAAATGCGCTTTAGGTCCCCTACTCTGTCAACTTGGCGAATGTGTGCTTTGGGTCCAGTACTTGGCAGGTTTTCAAAAACGCTGTTGCCACGGCGATAATGGAATACGATTTTTAACGGTTTTAAACTAATTAGCAACCAATGAAAATGACCGATTTTTTAAACTGAATCTAATTAACGACTAATGAAAATGCTAAAAGAAAAAAAAAAAACAATTAATGAGCATGCGCGAAGAAACGCAAATTATTTCCTACGGAGGTTGCCATAAAGAGCTCATTGGGTATAAAAACGTCCGGTTTACCACGCTTGGTGCATTTATCGCCAAGTTGGCAGAGTAGGGGACCTAAAGCGCAGATTAACAAGTAAATAAAAGTAATTTAGAATAATCCTTTTGATGTAATTGATTGTTGCGATTATATTACATAAGGTACTCTTCGGTCTTTCACAGCACATCTTTGAATACTTGGAATATTTATTTATTAATCAATATTTTTGTACCGTAAAATTATGAAATTTTTTGAATAAAAATTTACTTTTATTTACTTGAAGAAGTGTCTTACACTTCTGTTTCAGGAGTAACCTGCGAAAGAGTTGTCACCAATGTCCTGATCGTTTGTGTGTGTTTGGTCAGTTTTTCAATTTGAACACTATGGAATTCTTTCATTCGTTATGGAACGATATGAAAGTGCTGACAGAGTCCGTATTATTTTATTTATAGTTTGCAGCGCATTGAGTTTCTGGATAAATTAAAGGGGTAAAGAAAACGAGAATTTTGGATTAGAAAAAAAACTTCTACGAACGAAATTGAAGTTCGCAAGTGGTATCGCTTAACAAATGCAACTATTGCAGAGCTATTGTGTAAAATCGAGGATTTAGTGACAAACACTCATCTAAATAACCATCTAAATCCCTTTGAGCAATTCTTAATTGCTTTGATTTTTTTCTACTAACGCTCATCAGCTCGTAATTGGAGATTTGGCTCTAGTAAGCCAATCAACAATTTGTAGAGTGATCTGTAGAGTAAGCAAAGCTGTTGCTTCTTTGCTATACATTAGAATGCCGCACACAGAAAAAGAAAGTTCAAGGGTTCTATATGTAATTTGCATTAATGTACTTCACTAGTTGTCTCAGACATATCGATCTAATCTCCTAGTAAAGCTATTTGATTTTGTACAACAGATTTAGATTTTGTATATGCATGATGATATGGCTGTTGAAATAAGATATCAAGTGGCATTATTTTCTGATAATGATATAATTTGTTAGTAAAATTAATTCATATTTGTCTCTTAGCTCATTGTAATTAAATAAACTTTTAATTTAGAATTTTTTTTAATGATTATATTTCCTTGCAGATAAATGAGAAGTTTTTTCGAATCGCACAATTCCCAGCATGACTGGAAGCATTGATTGCACGCATGTATCAATACTTTGTCCTGGGGTAATTGATTCAGAATATTTTCGCCACAGAAAAGGCACACTTTCTATTAATGTGCAAACTGTTGTGTCAATAGATTTATGGGAGAAAATGCGCTTTAGGTCCCCTACTCTGCCAACTTGGCGAAAGTTTGCTGTGGATCCCGTACTTGGCGGGTTTTCAAAAACGCTGTTGCCATGGCGATAATGGAATATGATTGTTAACTAATCAGCAACCAATGAAAATGACCGATTTTTCAAACTGAAACTAATTAACGACCAATAAAAATGCTAAAAGAAAAAAACCAATTAATGAGCATGCGCGAAAAATCGCAAATTATTTCCTACGGAGGTTGCCATAAAGAGCTCATTGGGTATAAAAACGTCCGGTTTACCACGCTTGGTGCATTTATTGCCTAGTTGGCAGAGTAGGGGTCCTAAAGCGCAGATTAACGGATTTATGTAATCAAGATTTTGTGGCAAGACAGCTCGGGGTCCGGCTGTCTTGCGATAACCGAAATGTCATTCGGTAACCGAAATGACTATGTTCTTGCTACTCTTCCGACTTGAATTTTTTTCCCTTTTTTTTTTTGTTAAAATATTTGATAGAGGGTCTGCCGTTAAAAGGCAGACCCTCAATCACATCTTTATCACAAATCTCTTAAAATAACCAATTAAATCTAAAAATCTCTACGAATGTCATGAATATTGTTAGGAATTGGAAATTTTTTTATTGATCTTCTCACATTCCCAGTTATATTTTTTATAACCGGGACTAAATATCAATCGATCCTAAGAAGAATACTTCCTTTCTATATTTTGACAATTTTAAACTTAAAATAGCACACACACAGATCTTAGTCTCTCAGAATCTCTTTTATTCTTTACATCATAGGTGTCCGATTCTTATAGCGAGTATCAAAATATCATTTAACTAATACAAAACATTTTTATTCAACAATATTTTCAATACTTGATGCATTAATCTCTGAAAGTGCATTTGTCAAACCAAATTTTGTTTAAACTGACCTGGGAGGATGAAAGCAGTTTGTAGCTTAATTTCCTCTGTCAATGGTTTTTCAAAATTACCATGAGCTAAATCTAATATGAAAAAATTACATTCACCATGACATAATAAATCATCAAATTCTAGGTAAAGAGAATTTATCTTCAATGATCCGATTATTTAAATTCTTGTAATCTACAACAAGTCTATCCTCACC
>JAPDSC010003558.1:0-11789 GCA_026290005.1 Latrodectus geometricus | reverse complement strand
TTATTAATAGCTTCTTTTAAGGTACAAGGAATTTCTGAACATATTTGGTTATTATCACATCTTACAACCAATAAATTAGTTTGCTTGGAAATGTGACAGAAAATAACTTTTTTCTTTAGATTAAGAACACCTTTTTCAATAGCTTGTTCCACTGATATCCAATTGGTATTAGCATTATCTTTAACATAAGAATTTTTTGTCTCTATAAAATTTCTCTGTACTGCTTCCTCTAATGTGCAAGAAAATTTTAAAGGAATTTTGTCTTTTACAAAATCTGCATAGTGACAATTACGAATAAACTCATGGTCCATGATAACAAGCAATTTTTTTTCAATTGCTTGATGTAGAGTTATGTCATAAGCACCCTTTGAATTTCTTAATTTACCAGAATTTGAGTCTATTGTGCCATCATGGGTTGCTAATTTAATTGATTTTGAAGTGTCTGAAAAGTTATCATACACAATTAAGTTATTTTTAATCAACCCAGAATCCAATGCTTCTAGCAATGTTAAGTTCCTGTTAGATAAAGGATCAGTAAATGTACTAAATTCAGAGTTAAACAAGCCCATTTGTAAGGCAATTTCCAAATTAAGAGGTTTAATAAATGGAACAATAAAATTTTTATTAAATGCTTCAATCAATGATATTTTAGTTCCTTCTGTTTTTAAAATATAAACCCCTTCAACATCATCAATTATTCCATGCGTGATTGCTTGCTCAAGTGATATTACTTTACCATCATTTGAACATACAAATGATAGTTTAGAAGAAATTAACATAGTTTTACATGCTGTTCTAAGGGTTATCAACAGATTATTCTTAGGGTGGACAAATTTTCCTTCTTTGGTAATCATTTTATATTTTAGAACATCAAACAATGTAAGCGGTTTTTCCGTGTCCAATAAATAACCTTTGCACATAGCAGTATCTAATGTGACATTATTAGAGCTCTGATCATAAAACATTCCTGTGGAACTATTAATTATTCCCACTTTAATAGTTTCAATTAAAGTAAAAAGTTTTTGAGAATTTTCATTCCAATAGCAAGGAAGATTGCCATCTATAATTTTATAATTTAGACAGTCACGTAAAGTCAAGATTTCATCCTCAATTTTAAATTTTCCGGTATGACTATCATACTGCCCATTTCTTAAGGCTTGTTGTAGAGAAATCTGTGGTCTGCTTTCAACAAAATAGCCTAACTCAAATGCTACATCAAAAGTTAAGAATTTATCATTAATATTAAAAACAGAATATTGGGCATCTACTAAATTTCTTTGAATAGCATCAATAAGATCTGTAAATTCTCCAGAAATAGAATTCTTCACCTTAATAGAATTTGAATTTATAAAATTGGTTTCAATAGCATCTTTTAAAGATATTGTTTTTCTTTCAAAAGGATTATAGAAACAACTTTGTTTAGGTTGATAAATATTTGTTAAAACTGCATCTTTCATAGAAATAT
This sequence comes from Latrodectus geometricus, assembly GCA_026290005.1. Taxonomy (NCBI): domain Eukaryota; kingdom Metazoa; phylum Arthropoda; class Arachnida; order Araneae; family Theridiidae; genus Latrodectus; species Latrodectus geometricus. Next base: position 10,324 of record JAPDSC010003558.1, on the reverse strand, counting down.
TTTTAAGTTCTAACAAATAATTCTTATCAAATGCATCTTTGAAGGATAATGAATGTGTTGGATCAATAACTACCAGACCTTGCATAAAATCAATTATATTTTCTTCTACAGCATTTTCAAACGAATAAATTTTGCCATTAAATCGATCACAATATACAGTAGTTGTAATATCAATGGAAGATTTCTTAATAGCGTCTTCAAGTGTGCACTTAGTTTTAGAAATAGGATCAAAATAAGAATTTGATTCAGGCTCATAAAATATTTTATTTACGACTTCTAAAAGAGTAAGCTTTCTTTTATGTGGCAAAATAATTCCAATATCATAAGCCTCATACAAATTTAACTTGCCAAAATCAGTCATAATGAAACCAGCATTTGAATCGATATCATTTACAATCTGTTTTGTAAGGGGTATTACAGTAAAGGAGTGTTTATCAAATATAGAATCTAAATCAGAATCTATCATTCTCTTATCTATCATCTCACTTAAAGACATTTCTTCAGTGGAGGAAATTGTGAATAAACCATTATTTGCATTGTATAATCTATTTTCCAATGCTTCTGATAAACTTAATGGAAATTTAGAATTAAGTATAAAACCTCTATTGTATGCTTCCAGTAAATTAATAGCATATATGTATTGATAAGTACCTGAAATATCATCGATAATTCCATAGTTTATTGAATCTAACAATTCAATATATCTTTGATTAATAGGATTTTTAATTTTAACATTAATGGGATTTATATAGCTGGATGAAATTGCTTGCTTTAATGTCATAGTGCAACCAAATGCTGGGTTTAAAATGAGACCACTTTTTGGATCATAAAATTCTTGTGATATTGCTTCTATTAGTGATAGTTGCATTTCTTTAGTCTTAATAAAACCTTGATTAAAAGCATCCTCAAAATTTAACCAGGAATTTTTCAAAGTATCCTTAATTTTTCCCGATTTTGAAACTATGCGTCTTCTTAATGCTTCTTCTAAAGAAATAAAATTCTTAACTTTGGAATCTTTAATTAAAGTTAAATTGCTATCAATAACCCCTCTTCTTACAGCCGATTCAATATTATCTTCATGTAGAGTGATTGGATCTAAAATGAAGCCAGTTTCATGATTAATTAAGCTTTTTCTAATTGCAGCTTCAAGAGAAATGGGCTTCCTTAATGGAACAATAAAACCCTTTTTAAAAGCTTCTGGAAAACTCAATTCTTGACATGTTACAGGATGGATAAAAATACCTTTTTCACAATCAATTAAAGAATCCATATTTAAATTATCTAAAGATATCAGCTCATTCTTTTGAGGGTTATATATTAAAACGGATGACTTTATAATACAGCCCATAAGAATAGCTTCATTCAGTGGAATTGTTCGATTAATATCATCAGTTCTTAATTCTAAAAGCTCCAAGTCTATTATGTGTCTTTCAATAGCTTCTTTCAGAGTCATCGGCTCAAGCTTTTTTAAATTTACAAATTCTCTTTCTGGAATATAAACTATAAAACCTTTTTCAGCTGCTTGAAAACAAGACAAAGAAATTTTGTGTTTGTAATCAAAAACATCTCCAGTATTTTTCTCAATAAGAGACTTTGATATCGCCTCTTGTAATGAAAGGAAATTCAATGTTTCTTGATTTTTTACTTTACATTGTCTCAGTTCATGATATTGTTCAACTGCATCATTAAAATTAATAAACTTTTTTGTGTTGTATTTATCAATAAAAGTACCATCGGTTTCACTATAATAATCACATGAAATAGCAATTGCTTTATTTAAAGGATTAGACTTATAATTATCTTTAATAGATTTAAATAAAACAGTTACACGAAAATCTGATTGAATTTCGATCAGTGCGTCACCTTTTATTAAATTTTCTGATAAAGCAACAGACAAGGAAATATGTTTGTTATTTTCATTTATAATATAATCTTCAGGATTAAAAGAATTGCAATTAATAAGATCATTTAAGATATAGATGCCTTCCAATGTTTGTTGGAGCGATTTTACCCCTATATTAGGTATTTCAGAAGTAATCAGAAGCAAACCAGACTCAACTGCATCTTCAATTGATATGAGTTCTGCAGTTTTAGGATGTGCTATAGTAAAACTAATTGGATCAATAAGATTTTGCTCAAGAGCTGTCCAGAGATAAATAGCATTATCTGATTTGTCTGCAAATGAATTCATGATCAAACCTAAATCAATTGCACTTAATACAGGAACAGACTTCCGAGTAATTGGGTGTATGTAATTATTGGTTTTAAGATCCACAAAGCCTTGACGAAGAGCAACAGGAAAGGAAACAGCTAATGGGGGAAGATTCATTTCAATAGAAGCTAATGGTTCAAAAATATTTTGATTTACAGCTTCTAACATGCTTAGTTTTCCATCATATGTCTTTACTTCTCCATTTGATCCATTAACAATACCAATTTCAATTGCATTTTCTAAAGTGAGATTCTTACCAGTTGCAGGCTCAGTTAATTCAGATAAAGGATTAATTATTTCACATACAATAGCCTCTTGAATGGATAAATGTTCTCCATGTTCTGGATGGACAATTTTCTGTTGCACTGGCTCAACAAGACCTTGATTTACGGCTTCAGGGATGCTTAGAGAACGACCAATAGGTATAATAAACTGCCCACTTTCAAGATCTAATATTCCATCATTCATGGCTTGTCTTATATTTAATGTTTCATTATTACGGGGATTTTTTATTGTACCTTCATTACCATTTATATAACTTAGATTAACAGCTTCTTCAAGAGATAAAGATTGTCCATCTGGTCCAACTAAGGATTCTATATGTTTTAAAGTGTCAGCAGTTTTCTTATCAGTTATACCTCTTTCAGCAGCATAATTAGCAGAAACTTTTTTCTTTTTAACCTTTTTAAGCATTACAGCTTTAACAGGGTCAGCTAGCTGAGCTTTGCCGATAGTAACTTCAAATCTAGGAACTGAATATTGTCCTTTAGACGACTTTCTCACATTTTCTTCTTCAGTCAGATCAAAATTACTACCATTTTCCATTTCTACATTTGCTACTGATGAATTATTTTGAATTAATACTTGGTTATTATGAATATCTACATCCATAGGAACTATTTGCGTACAATTTATATTAATGGGTATGTGCGACATATGTTCAATAGATTCAATGGCATTTATTTTATTGCTATCTGTAATATCAGGAACTTTTCTTAATTCAAAGTTCATAGTAAATTCAGAAAACCCAATAGGAACAATTGTTTTTTCAATAGCTGCTTTATTTAATGAAATATTACTTGAGCACTCGATTGCATTATCACATAATTCGCTCTTCGAAACAGGTGAACTTTCATTGTTTTTTAGATTAACTGTATTGGTTTCTTGGTCAGCTAGATTACATTTAACATTTATACCAACATCAGTTGTTTCAGTTTTAGTTTCAGAATAGATTTTATTGAAAAGAATACTTTGCTCTGTAGAGTTAAAACAATGAAATACATCATTTCTTTCACCAACATTATCAGCAAATATAATTATATTTTTTTCTAAAGCTTCTTTTATGCCTACTTCTTTACCATTCACAAAACAGGACCCTGTAGCTGTAAGTATTCCTTCATTAAGAGCAATATCAAGACTTAGCATCTTATTACTAAAATGATCAACAATAAAAGCTGAACATGGATCAATTAGCCCTTTATTAATTGCCTCTTGTATAGTCAAATTCTCATTAGAACTTGTATGTAAATATCCTGTTTCAAGATTAAATACTTTCTCAGTTATTAATTGTTTCAAAGGTTTGTGGTCTGAAGATTTAAAATTTTCATTTAAGGATTTCTTATAAATATTTATACATGAATCCATAGATTGAAAATCAGAATTAATTTCATTTCCAGTTTGGAATAATCCTTGAGGTAAATTGTTCACATCATTAAACTTATTATTGGATGAGAAATTAGATCTGCAAGTGGATGAGTAAATATCATTTGTTTTTAAATCATATTCAATACTACATTTTGATTCAATATTATTTGTATTATCATTAGCAACTTCAGAACTTTCTGGGTTCATAGAAGAGGAAGTATTAAATTTTATATTGTTTTTAAATATAGTCATTTCTGACTGTTTGATGTGCGCTTCTGAAGTTGGAAGAATGCTTAAATAACCTCTACTGATTGCTTCTTCAATTTTCATAATATTACCAGTTGTGGGATCAGTAAATGTATGTAATTTTTCATCAATAAGACCACGTTGATAAGCTTCATCAAAAGTCATTTTCAAATCTGTACTGAAACTGTGATTAGCCACAGTAACATATCTTGTGGTTGTTTTTGTAATAGATGTCAATGTCACTGTAATATTAAGTAATGATTTAAGAGTTATGGCTCCATCTTCACTAATAATGCTTTGTTCAACAGCTTCCATCAATCTTAAAGATCGTTTGGTTATAGGATCCAGTAAATATCCAGTAAATGGATCCAATCTTTTTTCTAAAACACAATCCAAGAGAGTAAGTTCTTTGCCCATATCATTTTGTACCCCTATTGGTTTTATTAGCATTTCATACACTTCAGGTATAACTAACTTACAATTAATGCCTTCAGTCATTGTCATTGAACAGCAAGTATTAAGGTCCATTATGCAGCCAGTTTCTTTATCTATAATTCCTTTTTGTACACCAATATTAAAGCTAACATATTCATTAGCTTTAGTATCTCTAAAACCTTCTATATCAAATATCATTCTTCGATCAACTGATGCAAGATAGCCTCGGTTTGCTGCTTGAGAGATATTCAAAACTTCATTAGATTTTTTATCTAAAATTTTACAGTCTGGAGTAATTATACCCAACACTAAAGCTTCTGCTAAAGTTAATACTTTATCTTCATTTGGACATAAAATACACTTGATATCTAGATTTATTATACCAATTACTGTAGCTCTGATGAGAGATATTTTTGTGGAGTTGAAAATATTCACAACGTTACCCTCATTATCAATAAGCCCCTTCTCAAAGGCATGTTTCAGTGTCAATGAAGGCATAATGAAATTTTGGTTTTTTGCATCTTTCAATGATAAACTTTCACTTGTTTGAGGGTGACAGTAAGAACCAGATGAGGAATCTATTAGTTTATCACTTAAAGCTTCTGGTAAACTGACAATGCTACCAATGCTAGGATCCACAACCTCTCTGAGGCGTTTAGATAAAATACCATGAAACAAAGCTTGGTCAATTGTATACAATTTACCAGAATCAGGATCAATAACTTTACCACTCTTATCAATCAAATCTTTAGAAATTGCTTCTTCCAAAGATAAGGTATCTTCAATGATTGGACTAGCAGTATATAAATAACCTAAAGAATATGCTTCAGGTATTGACATAATATATCCAGTTTGTGGGCTTGTGAACATTCCTGAGTCAGGGTCTAAATATCCTTTGATAACTGCCTCAGAAATAGTGAAACGACTGCAAAATAAAATATTGTTTTCAATCAAATGTAAAATTTGATTTTTATCGACAATTTGAAGTTCGACAGCTTTTTCTACAGATATATCATTTCCACTCTTTGGATTAATAAAGCTTCCTGTAATTGGGTTTAAAAGCTTTCTTTGGATAGATTCTAAGATAGTAACTTCTTCTTTTTGGTTTGGATCATTGATTCCGTAATACTGTAAAATAACACTCAGAAATTGTTTATCGATAAAGGCTTTGGTTTCAGCTTCCTCTAGTGTATATTCTTTTTTGGTTAAATGATCATAAAATTTGAGTGTGTTAACATTGATAACTTTTCTGAGCACTGCATCGATGAAACTAATTTTAGTCTTTAGTTCAGGATCAGTAATGGTTTTTTCTTCAAATACTGTCTTTATGAATGAATTACTAACACTTGACCGTCTACTGCTTTTGACTTCTTCAAAAGATAAAGTAGTCCCAGATAAATGCATTAAAGGATCTTTTTGTGTATATTGGTTGTCAACATTAATGTCAATAACTGTGGTAAATAATCCACTAGTGGGAGTGTTACATGTGCTTTGTGTAATTTTATTCATATTTTGCTTCTTGGTGCTATTATGTTGTTCTGTTTGATATGTTGTGTCGTGTAAGTTTGAAAAAGTGTTAAAATATGAGTGGTTTGTGATATTGGAAGTGTAAGAAGAAGGAACTTGTTCCAAGATGAGTTCTGTGCAATATGTCTTCAGAATGATGGGAGTGGCTTGAATGACGGTAGGTACAGAAAACTGTGAGAAAGAGGAAAATGAGGAAAACAGAAACAAATCAGAAACCCATAAAAGTACATGCTTAAAATAATAAAGAGAAACCAAGAAAACTTAAACAACTACATGAGAAAATAAAAGATTTAAACTAAAAAATACATGATATTTTAATCTTAACTAAAATGAGCAAACTAAAAATGCTTAATATACAAAACATTTTTTTTTTTCCTTTTCCTTTTGCTAAATAGTAAGAAGCTTACTTTAATAAGAAAAGTTAAGTAATATTTATTTAGTTCTGCACAAAAATAGAAAGTTTAAAGGAAAGGATTCAAAGATAAATTATTTTAAATATCTATGTCTGAAATGCAAAATGTAAATTGTTGTAATAAAATTTGTATACATGTATATTTACATTTTTAATATTATTAATCATATATTTAATGTAACTTAAATATATCGATGCATTATGTAAATATATCAGTAACAAAAAAACTGTTTACTTTGAGTACATAAGCAACTCATTGTAGGTACATTTGAATAAAATATATTTTGTAAGCAAAATGTTAAATAATTTTAAACAAAAACATTTATCAAAGAAAGATTAATCAAGTGAATCTGAAAGTACAACATACAATAATTATCATAGTGAAAATATGAAACATAAATGTGTATGCTGTTTGGTACAAAAAAGGCTATTATAAAATATGTCTCCTTAAAATTTTAATATAAATGAAGTAAGAACAAAGAAAATTTATTTTTTACCAGGGAATTTGATACTGATTCAAATATAGAAATAGAGTATTTACAAACAAAATCTGTTTAATGAATATTTTATAACACATAATCTAATTTCAACATTTGTGTTACACCTATTAAATAAAGTACATTCATTCTAGATCAAAATTTTCCTAAAATGCTTTAACAAGTAATTTTATGAATAAAAATTCTTACACGCATAAAAATTTTAATAGCATTACTTTATCATAAATTAAACAATTTTAAGTAATGCTAAAATAATTTTTTTATACAATTTCATAGAGAGGAAGAAGAAAAACACTTGAATTTCAACACAGCACAATGATTATAAATGGATTAATATTTTCACTACCCTTATATGTTTCTTCCCGCATTACAAAAATCCTATCAATAATCAAAAGGTATGAATGTCATCATAAACAAAAAATAAAAGATCTGAAGAAAAATTTACATCAATTATTTAAAATACAGGAGATATCAAAGAAATCACAATTACTGTATTTTCCTATATATAATCTGCAGCAATTTTTCGTGGCGATAGTCAACTATACTGCTGATAATATGAATAAAGCACACAGTATGATTAAAAATATAAACTGTACAGAAAAAAATATTTATTATGAAAAATATATGTTTGAATTCACCACAATGCAAAGTGCGATAAACTGAGATGAAGGCATGAAAGTGAGAAAAAGTGATAATCCCGCGAAGATTATAGCAAAATTTATAGATTTTTAGTTTCTAATAATTTTTAAAACGAGGTTAAACATATTTTAAAAATAAAATATATTTGTTTCATTAATAATTAAATTAAAGAAATGGTTTATATTCGAATTGCATATTGGATACATTTTTCTTTTGTATTGCACATGCTTTATTTTTCACTTTACATTAACATGTTTGTCACCATTATTTTTTATTTGCCTTAGCTGTAGCTTTTAATTTAAAATCTGCTGTGTAACTAAATATTTTCACATTCATATGACAATATGACAGTTTGGATATTTTCAGTGCAAAATAGAACACATCAAGACAAAATATGAAATGATGTTTACGAATTGCAACTGAAATATCTTTCTGATTAACTGAATTCATTCTTGAACATAACTGGACAAAGCTAGCTATAGCTTAAATAAATCAACCGTGTTGCTGTACCATCTGTTATTTATTTTATACAATGTAAACTTCATGTCTCTTAAAATTTTCTTGTAAACTTTTCTGATGGAGACTCTTAATCAAATTATCTGTGGTGGTGTATAATATGCACAACAAAATTCGAAACTTTTTAAATATATAATGTGCAGATTATATACAGGAAAATATGGTGTTTTTCAATAAAAAAATGAATAACACCATTTATGTACATTATATACATAAGAATAAAATCTTAAAACTATAAATTAAGTTAGAATTAAACTTCAAAAAAAATTTGTCTGTAAATAGTAAAATGATATATAATAAAATGCTATAAGATTCATTAAACTAGATCTTTAATTTAAAATATTTTTAATTAGCATAGTAATTTTTATTAACAAATTACACATAATAGATATAAAGTGGGAAAACAACCCTTTACCTAAAGTGAATATATCTGAACTTGGAGCAGATGGTGATATAAAAATTCTGATTAGAAAACAGATGCATAAGTGGAAAACAGGCACAAAAAAAAAAAAAATTAAATCTTTGATACTTGATGACATCAAGGTAAAAATAATCAAGATAAGTTAAATAACTTATTGCTTCAAAACTGTATAGATCCCTAGCAATACTCATTTGTTTTGCTAAGATCATTTCAATAAAGAATTTATTATCAGTTAAATGGTAACTAAAAAATGTACTTATTTAAGTAGTAAAATTACCTTTTGGCCTTCTTGACTAGAAACTAAACTTTTCAATTCATTCAACCTCTGTAATAAAGAATTCACCAAATCTGTATATTCTTTGTTTAATTCATCTACTTCTTGACTAACTGTTTCAGTTCCTGATACTAACTTAGCTCGCTTGGATTCAGATGCAGCAGGGTTATCTTCAAGGCTCTCTTGATATTGCTTCAGGAGCAGGTCATACATCTACATAGAGGATATATATCATACGCACAAACGCAGGCCCATAGAAAAGATTGAATAAGGGCAGGGAGTCTTGTATATGGAAATGTACGCTTCACATTAAGAAAATTTACTGTTCCCAAAATTGGAAAATGTACTTTGTACTATTGATCAAATGAAAATTGTGATATAAATTGAAATATTAATTATTATTGGATGATAAGAGAAATTAGTAATTAAAATTTATCATGTAAAAAATTATATTTTCTTCTCTACAGATTGAATAAATAAAGAATTTCCATTAAATCAGTATTCAAAACATCTGCTTTATTTTAAATGGACATTTTAATCTCATTATTTACAAGGTAATTTTCATTTTTAAATCTCTTGCTGATATACATTACATTCACCACTTACTGATTTTTTATTGGTTTTTTGAAAGGTGCTATTGAAAGTACTTATAACTAAAATCCTAATCACGAGTATCTTTCTAAACAATGCATGTCAAAAATATTTGCTTAATTATTCATTCCATTATTCCAAATACAATTCGTTAAAAAGATGTTTTGATATTCTTAATTTAATCATTGATCGAAAAATATGCCGCCCAACCTGTCTAGTGGTTAGCGTATCTGACTACAGATGGGTGGGACCTGGGTTCGAATCCTGGCTCGGGCATGGATGTACTTTCTCTCTCTTTCTTGTCTTTGTCCTTTCTTTGTGTGTGAATGGTTGCCTAACCTATAAACAGGTTCGTATGGCATGTGTGTACTGAGGAAGTCGGACTCCACAACAAATATGGTTCAGTTGGAAAAGTGGAGCAGTGCACCCCATATTGCCAGCCTGGCTGGCACACGACAACAACAACAACAACATTGAAAAATATAATATATATAAATAGCATTTCCATACTGTGATTTCAAATCAAAATCAAAGTTTTTGATTAATTATTTTCTTTAAGACTGAAGCAATGAGATTTAAATTTTGATAAGAAATCCCAATTTTATAAATCTATAATCATCTTTACTTTTTCTATTTTTATGATTTCATTGAATATTTACAACAAAGTAGGAAATTATTAGCATTAAATATTATCCAAAAAAAGAAATCTTTTAGCAATTTGGCAATGCTGGAGTATAATTCCTGACAAGAGTTAAAATTTTCTTATATTCATTTCAAATGATATAAATTAAAAATACAAAAACATGTTATCATTTATTATGGATACAAATCTACAATTATTATTTCACAAATATTCATTGCCATACAAATCTAATATCAAAATTTATAATCCATTATAAAAATCTGTATT
>JAPDSC010003557.1:811268-824085 GCA_026290005.1 Latrodectus geometricus | reverse complement strand
TATTTGGAATTCAATTTTTACTCTGAAATTCTTTATGAGCTCATGCTGTCACTAGCATGATCGTGAGCATTGTAAGCTGCAATTTTTTTTTTTTTTTTCAAGAAACCATCCATCACAATAGATTGCAGCCAAACGAAGTTAGCTATTTTCTTAAAAAATAAAATAAAAAAAAATAGTTTCTTAGTTAAACCATTTATTTAAATATTTTTTTGATAATTACTATGTAGTTAGTTAAATGTTATAGCTATATAATATGAAATAGCTGTCACGGTAGGAATTACCAAGAATATTGCATTTTGACGCTTTTGTTCATAAGCCAGTAATTTGTGATAGGATTGTTTAATGAATATAACTTATTTTCCAGTATAAATGAATTGAGACATTCAGAATATGGATTTATTTTCTTTAAACAATTAGAAATATTGTGATTAATTTTTACAAGTTTTATTCGAAATTGTTAAAAACAGTAGAGGAAAATCATTTTTTACAATTATATCAAAAATATTATTCACTTATAAAATTAACATTATGGTAATATATTAAAAATTATAATTACTAAATCAAAGTAAAAGATTTCATTTTATCACATTTCATTTCATTAATATTAATACATATTAATATATTTCATTTTGTATAGATAGGTTGTATTGACATTTAGCATCTTCATTATTTGAGTCCATTTTTCTCTGAATTTATCCATAAATATACAGTCAAGTGCCTTCTTTTGGCAGTTACTTATTTAGAAGATGGCACAAAGTGCTCATAATCAATAGGAAAGAATGAATATAATATTATGAAGAAAATTGATTTTTGTTTTCCTGAGTTAATGGTAACGATTATATTTGCTGTATATCTCTGTGTTGGTTTTTTATGTTTGATAAACTTTTTTTTGCTTTTTATCACCTTATTACGCACTTTTTCTATCTTATAGGTTTATTTCTCTTATCATCATTACTGAGCAAGTGATAAGTTTTTTTTTATTTAAAATTTTAGATGTTCTCATTTATTAACAATGGCGCGTCATATTTTCACAATTCATTTTTTTTTTTTTTTAATCACGCATCTAATTTTTTTTAATCTAATAATTCCAGATGTAAATTTCGTTAGAAAGATTTGGCGAAAATTTGACACCTTGTTAAAGTAAATAATGAAAAAGAATGTTTAGTATGTTATGTAAAAATATTTGAGCGTTATAATTAACACTTAGTTGTCGTCAATATTCAAAATCTGAGTTTTTCGGAGATTGATGAAAAGATGAATTTTGATCTTAAACTAGTTGTATGAATTTGAATGTGGAACTTATATTTAAAATATATTATTTTCTATTTAAATTTATACTAAGTATATTGTACTTTTGTATATAAATATCGATACTATTTATACTAGTTTCCTTTTTAAGAATAGTCAATTTATGTGCCAAAATATAAACTTTCTTGCATATTTTCTCTAGCTAATCTGTTTTTCATTTTTAAACAAATGTTTTAGACTTTATTCAATTATAATTTTTTTTTATTTAATACTAATCTTTTAATTGCAATTTGTTTAAAAAAAAATCTAATCGGGGATTATTAATTAGTCATCTTTAAAAATTTAGCTCAAGAAAAAAATACTTTAATGCGAAAAATACTTGTAAATATATATTATGATAAATATAAATTAAGAAAAATAGTTTTCAAGAAAAATAATTAGCCTAAATACCTTAAAATTATTATATAAGCATAAATTCACGAAATATGTTATTTGTTAAAAGGGAGAAATATGTGAAACATAGAGGAAATTGTTAAAAGAATGGATACATGTTAAATAAATTTTATATGAAGTGTTAAGGATTAATTTTTAATTAGTTTTATACTGAATAGAGAGTTGTTTAGAACTTTTCAGTTTTAATCAAATAGTATTCTGTATGTTTTCTATTTTTAAATTATATTTGACATACATATATATGGGTTATGAAGTCATACATAAAAGTATAATTTTCCATGTCATACATCTTCTTAAAATATGCTTTTAATTAGATGCATGACATGCAGAATCCTATTAAAAGTATCGAGGTATCCAAATATTATTTTAAACTAATGAATTAATTAAATGTTTTTTCCTGAGTTATTTACAATTTTTATAGTGGTAAGGGCCAAAACTTTTTTTCAAAAACTGCTTAAAAATTAGATTTTTCAAAATTAAGCATGCACTTTTATCATTTAGTGTACTAAAAAATGAAAACAGACATTTTGGAATTTAGAAAGAATCTCATTACAAATCTTATTTTTACATCATAAAAAGTTTTGGTAAAGTGAACTTTTAGATAAACTGAAATTTTAAAATGTTATGATATTATTACAGTTTATAATAAAGCTTTTTTAGAGAAACTATAAAATATGTTGAGCAAATTATATTTAAAGAAAAATTAAAACAGCTAATTGTTCTTGATTATGAAAATATAGAAAATACAGATTTATATAATTTTCAGCTTAATTTGATAATGAAATAATGACTTTTTTTACATAACGTTTACTTCATATTCAAAAACATTCTACAAAATCGCATTTTTAAAAATATTATGGGAAAACAAATTAAAAGGATTAATCTGAAAATGATTGTGAAACAAGAAATTTTTCTACAAAGGGTCCTGCAGTATTTTTTTTTATTTAGAAAATACTAAAATTGCTTCAAAAAAAATTAAATCTCGAATAAAAATCGAAATGAATATAAGTAGAAATCAATAAGAATCAAAATTTAGTATACTTGGATTTTTTTTAAAAAAAAAAAAAAAAAAAAAAAAAAAAAAAAAAAATCTTGCGTGAAAAAATTAACAATTTTTCAAATTTGTTAGAAATTTCTTTTTTTAATTTAAAATCTAATTTTTGCAAAGTTCAATATTTGAAGCATTTGTTGTCTTTCGAGTCACATTCTTAAATTATTTAACTCAGAAAATTATCACAAAATTATTGAAGTAGAAAAGTTATTTTGGTATTATACAGAATTTTTTTAATGGTTATTTTCTGTTAGAATTGTGCTTTTCTTCAGCATATATTATTAAATAATTACTTAATTTTACAAACTTTAATGGTTGTATACAATATGGACAAAATTTTTTGACATCAAGTTTGAAGGTCATTGCATAATGAATACGTTACAAAGTTGGCATTATCAAGTAAAATGCTCGTTGATTTTTGAACAAATAATTTAGAATTCTATTTGACATGCTGAACTTAATATTTAAATAATATGACAGTTATTATTTTATAATATATAAATATATTCTGGACAATAATTGACTATAATATTTATTTTAAGGGAATACGAAATAATTATTTTCAACAAATATAAATTTCAGAATTATAGCATAAGATAAATATTAATTACTGAAAACTCAACGTTTTACGAATAATTTTTAATAAAAAAATAAATCGTTTTTAATGTAAATAAATTAATACCCATTTGCTGAATTTTTTAATTTATCGTAGTCATTAATAGTTCAAAACATATCCCTAAAAGTGAGAAAAAATTATAAAGTAACGAAAATAAACGGTTTTACAAAAAGCATGTCAGCTGAATAAAATTTAAAAATATATTGAAATTTTAAATGATTAAGTTACCTAATTTATTTTTGAATCAATGAACCTGAAAATAAATGGTGCTTATGTATTATCCCGTCGACCATATCTAATAAAAAATATATATCTTTCAAAGATGTGATTTAGCTCATAATAAATTATAAATAAAGTTTTTACCTATTTGTTGTTACAAAAAAGATATAAGCAAACTGTTCTGTTTTTTCCTTTATATTTTGAAAAAAAAAAATATTAAAATTTGCAAAATTCGAGAACATAATTTTATTGCGAAAAAGATTGATGGGACAATACGTAAGTACCAAATAAATTTTTATTTCTGAAATCGCTCATTAAAAAGATTTCATCTTTTTTTGTGGAAGTTAATAAACTTTGCTTAGCTAAAAATTAATAAAAGACGAGTTTTGCACTATGATAAACGATGTCATATATAAAAGAAAATCAGCAAACTTCAATCACGATTCTTATGGCGTACTCCTCGCTCATTACATGATTTAAAAGTTGATGTGAATTCAAATATTGTCAGACATAACTTCCATAAATAATGCAATGGATACTTTATTCAATCGAAATATATTTGACAGATAAAAAATGGAAGCAAAACATGATAAAATAATCAAGCTCTTAATATAAGAATAAAATGGCATATTATTATTATTATGTTCATTTAAAAGCTTGTACAATTAAAATTTATCTGATGTAAAATTTGTAGCATAGATTCGTTAAAATAATAGCTCTAATAAAAAAGAGCTTGTTGCACTTTAATTATTGGCCTATTTTCTTGACTTATAAATTGAAAGATAGTTCATGAAATTAACAATTTCAAGAAATTGTCAAGTAATTCAACCGAAATAATTCCCATTTGGATTACAATCGCGTAAATTCATTTTATTTCTAATTATATCTGTTAATGATAGTTTGATTCATTTGGAAAGCAGCTTCCTTCTTTCCTGTTAAAATTTTGTTTCCTTCATGACCATCCCGGAATTTCCCAATTGCAACACAAGTTGTGAGACAACATTTTTTTTATGTGGAAAAATGCTTTAATTTTCCTGTGAGCAATATCCGAGTAATACAATAATCTATTAAGAAATTTCCGTTTCTTTCCGACAGTTACGTGTACCTGTTTCTTATGACAGTATTGTCGTTCTTTTTTTAAAAGCCTTTTATTTCTGCACATTCAACCACGTGAGAGAATAAGTTTATCTTAAATACTTAAGTGAAAGCAGCGTAAAGAGAAAATCACGCGCTAAGAATAAAATCAGCATTATGCAAAGTAATCAAAATCCTAAATATATAAACAGCAATTTTTGAGGTGAAATTTAAGTAAAAATGTTATTTGTCTTTGTAATGCTCAATTTCATGTTTTATTATTAAATAATGGAAGTTCCAAATTTATTAGTAATTGATTTTGATCAAGCACAAACGTTCTGTTTTATGCGTGTATTTCTATTAGACTAAACTTTTTAATCCTCGAATATGGCACACTATGTAAGAGAAATTCTCGCAGAAGGAAAAAATTATGGATGTTTAAAAGACATACACCTTTCTAATATTTATTACATACTATCAAAACAAGCAATACATAAATTAAAACAAGTATACTTGCTTTGATTGTTTACCATGTTTCAAATGAATTTATTTCCGCTTGATTTTTAATCATGATTTCAAATTCGTATTCCCTCATGAGATGCGGCTCGTCTGCCTCTTCCATTCATTCTTGTATTACTGCTTTCAATAATGGAAAGGCAGTATAGAAAGAAAAGGTTATAATGAAAAGCGACTACACGCATAATATTGGGTTGTTTGGAAAGTCATTTCGTTTTTCCTTAACCTGAATCAGGTTTTTCAAGAAAAAACCAACCATTTTACGGGTATAAAATCATGCTACGACCAGAAACATTGTAAAAGGTACTGGATTAGAAATGACAATATACAACTCAATAAAATATTTATTCCCTATATGTTTTTCATTTACATATAAAACGAAATAACTTTCGGAACAACCCAATAATTAAATTGAAATTAAAATGTGCGAACCCATGGACGGAAATTTTCTATTTAATTATTGATACATGATTTCTTTCGTTTGATTTATTTTTCATTGTTTGTGTTTTTATTTTCGTTCATCATCATTAAAATTATTAATATTCTTTATTGCTGTTAATTTAATGGAAACTCCTGGCAATTCAACGAAGATTAAAACTTTGCAATCAATTAAATTTTTTAATCAGTTAGAGACTGCTGAATTTCTTTTAGGTTCATACAACTTTTAGAAGTTAATACCTTATTTAATTAATGACAGTGTATGTGTATTTTTTTTACTTTATCAGCTTTATCTGGAATAACTGAATTTGGATTCTGCAGTGAAGTATTTCAAATTATTTTGTTTTGGGATTATTTTCATTTAAATATTTTCTCCGGATTTAAATAAAAACAGCTATTAAGTATAAAATGCTGTGACAATGTATGCATAATTATTGCTTATTGCAGTATTGTTTTTTTTCCTTTATTTTCAATTTATTTACCTTTTATAATCTGAATATGATTAACTGTGAAATTAAGTAATATTTTAAAAATATTTTTTCATATTAATATATAAAGTTTTCAATCAAATTTACAAAAGACATAATGCACTGTTATGAAGAAACAGTAACCAAAAAAGTTATGAATAGCTCTTTTCTTTTCTAAAATAATTACTTCTAAAATATTTCTTTAAAAATAAATTGCAATAATTAGAAGCAGCTGAGATGTTCCATATAGCCTTATTCTAATGTGGGTGGTTATTTCAGGTCTGACATGCATTATCCATACTATTACGTAAAGAATTTCCTCGTTATTTTATTATGCCTGCATTCATTGTTTTATTTCTATTTAGTCCCATTTCCTTATGCCTTCGGTTATGTCTAGAAAACGCCAATTATCCGCTGGCTATAAATAGCTTTTTTCTCTTCTGCATTCAGAGTAAAACCTGTCTACCAAACAGAAGTATGTCATATGGATTAATCATTATCTTGAAACGATTTTTTTCACCCTTATTGGTTACTAAAACATTTTTGTTTAAATAGTTTCACGATAAATATTTTCAAGGAGAATATATAGATTTTTTAGTGCATTGATGAAGCATTGAATTGTTTTTTTCGAAAATATGAAGGATTTTCTGGTGGGCATTTTCTTATACAAGAATTAATTTTTTCGTTAAATATTCGAATTGTATATTTTTACACTTGTTGTTTTATTGATTTAACTCTAATTTACTGCCGAATTATCTTTAGTTAATTATTAATATTAGATTTAAATATATTTTAATTATTTATTTACTCATCATTATTACAAGCTTAGAATTGTGCAGTTGTTAATATTTACATACATTTATTATTGATTTTAAATTAATAATAAATGTATGTAAATATTGCTAAAGAAAATCAATAATCGTCTACAGGTATTTGATTTTCAATTCGTATTGATATAAATAGGCCCAAGCGTATTCTGGGAGAAAAACAGGTTGAAACTTTACAAGTTTTGTATCGCATCATAACGATGACTTCTGTTGAGTTGCAGATAGATCCCACTCCATCTTCTATTTAAAGGAGAGCTATCGTTAGTTAAGTTTTTATAGCCCTTATCCTATATTTATTTTACTTTGCATTAATTAGTAAACGTGCCCTTAACAATTGATTATGGTCAAGAATACAATTCTAAAATATGCTGGTGACTTTATTCACAATTATCTATAGCATACTGTTCCTAATTTCTTTAGGGGCTGCGATGTCTTGATTGATTCGTTATCGGAAAGTAGTGAGTTCGAATCCCAACCCAAACAAAGGTTCGCCGTGTTCGCAAATGGCAGTTGGAGCATGTTAAATATGTAGAGGTTGCAATGTCCTTCATTTGAAAAGATATCTCTGGAGGTGACAAGCCAAGTTTTGCGGAGTCTTCTGTTTGGTCCCTGCTTCTAAACTATGAAGATTCCCATATGGCTGCATTTGTCTAACTGATAGAGCCCAACTCAGGGCTAGGTACAAGGAAACACGCAGCAACAACATTTAATTTCTATAATTCAAATTTACAGCAGCTAGAGGCATACAATAACGCAATGACTACATCTTAAATGATAGATTTAGTGTCAATTTCAATTAAAAATAAGTTGCTTAACTTTAACTTTTATCCTAATAAATGTAAGTCACTAACAACTCATAGAATAAAAAGTTTTATTGGGAATGCGGTAAATAACATTAAATTTTTTAGTTCACTTGTATATAAAATTTTTCCTGTGAATCATATAACCTTATATCTTGAATATTTATCTCGTGTTACTATTAGTATTAGTAGTGTGGCCTGCTGTATTCTGCAGCTTTTATTTTATGTATAATGAGATTCATATAATTCCACTTACATATTTCTCATACTCTTGAGTTACCATGAGAGCTGGGAACAGTTGTCTGAAAATCTCTCTGCTTATCTTACTCTCTTCCTTTCTGTGTTTTTATCTTATTTTCTTAATAATAAAAACTAAATATTTTAGCTTGCTATTCGCTGTGTGTAAAATCTCTTAATCAACAAATATATGAATGTTTGTATTTTTTATTTCCTCAGTATGATTAGTATGCATGTTTTCAACAGAGCTATAACAAATATTAAATATCTTATTTTTTAATAACTATCTAATATCAATGAACATTAATTAATATTGTTATATTAGTCTTAAGTTCATATAGAGTATTTTGTTGGGTGTGGAATTTTGTTATATTCCTAAGTTATAGCCTTTTGTTATGGATCAAAATTGAAATGTAGCTTCATCTATTTTATTAATACGCATTTATAGTTTTAATAATCTCCTGATTTTCAAGGCCAAATAAATTTGTTGGGAAACCTATTTTACTTTCTTTTTCCTCTCCATGGAAATAAACAATAAGCTTGTTGTCAACAGTGAAACTGTCGTTTTCTTTGATTTTTTTAATGGAAATTCTATAAAAGAAGAATAAATAAAACTTTTATAAAATATATTAATTTTTTTTAAATTAATTTTTTGAGCACAAGAATTTTTACATTTATTAACATTAGTTAATTTTAGACCCGACAATTTTTCTAAGGATATAATAACGTGTTGAATAGCTTTTATTAAAAAACATTTTTTAGAACTGCATCAAGTTCGTGTTCTATTTCCTAATATTCTTATGGAGTAGGCGTGTTTTCCGTCTTAAAAACGAAAATGCTTCAAGGTAGTTAAAGGAAGAACGTCATCGTATTTAATAAGAATCTGATATTTATTCAAGCATGAAATATGTCTTGTTTTGTTCAAGTTTTTATAAATATTTTTGTCTGGTTTGAATTTAGTATTTCCCACGCGAAGTGCTTCTATCTAATGATTCCATCATTTTAAGTTCATAGTTTGACATCTCATGACGTTTTGGTTGTTTATAATATTCAGAGATAAAAGAAATGTATCTGTATGATAATTACGATATGAATATTTCTGACTGATAAAAATTAAAGAGGACAAATTAACACAGAAGTATTTATTAAATTATTACTGTTTTAAATATAATCTGTTTCTTAGTAAAAAAAGCATAATAATCAGAAAAATTTAGTTAAGATTTTAGCAGCATTAAGGTAAAACTGCATTTTCTAATTTTTGTATAGTTATAAAAAGCTTAATTTTGCATGACAGAAGTGGGTAGTTTCTTTCACTCGTGAGTCAAATTGTCGAAGCGGAGCATATCTGGGGTCACAAGTGCATTCATTAATTAAATTTACATCTCAAGGAATGTATGAATTGTCTTCAAAAAAGAATACGTTGAATAAAAGAATGGCAGTTTCATGCATTTTACTTGTTATGCTAAAATAAAATCACATGTAGCTTGTAGCACATTTAATTATAGAATAATTTAATAACACTTATGTTATACATGTCTTACCGTAGTTTAATGGTTAGGCAGTGTTCTTCAAATTGAAAGGTCTCTATTTGATCTTAAACACTGATGAACCACAAGATATGGACATGGCGCTTCTGACTTCTACATGCACTGTCGGTATGTGTTCTTCGGAATTCTCCGACTTTCCTCTGTCAATATCATCTCCTTTCACAAATCTTGGATGAAGGCGGATTTCTTTGGTTGTTTTAAAGCCTTAAAACTTTCGCATTACTATTTTTCCAGCCCTTGTGTGTGGATTCAAACGAGATCTGCAATAAATAAAACGAATGATATTCAAATAAAAATGTGTGGTTGAAAAAAAATTTTTTTTTTAATTATCCATATTGAGTAACAAATGTTTAAAATGAATATATATATAGTTTTGTTATTTTAAAAGCAATTGTTTTTTACTTTTTATTTTATATTTAAATTAATTATCTTACGAACTAAAAAAATTTCCTAAAAATATCTCCCTTACCATTCTCGTGAATTATATTTTTTGAAATAGAATTAATTATATACATGCATTAAAACCACATCGAGAATGGGCGAATACTGTGTAGGTGAGTTTGTGAAAATTTTTTTATTCAACTATTAAAAACCCGATAGTTTTCTTATAGATCTCTTAAGGATTTCGAGTTTCGAAATAATTTTGTGATATTTTCGGGAAGGGGAAAAAAATTTGCTGTGATTTTCTAGGTTCTCCCCTCATGCAGATTACGTTAACTATAGTTCTGATTTAAAAAAAAAAAAAAAAAAAAAAAGAAAAAAAAATTATCAGTTGGCTGAGTTAAAATGAATTTGATAAAAATTTGTTAAATACGTTTTACGAAATATACGATAAATTTAACTAACTCGTGATTTAAAATTTTTTTAGTGCTCATTTCGAACGATAAAGATATTTCAGTAAAGTATTAAATAATTAAGTTTCTTTTCATTTTATTTTTTAAACCAGTGAAACATGCTAATTTATTTTTCCCTTCTTTTGTGTTCGTAATAAAGTTTAAATGGCAAGATAAGTTACTATTTAATCTCATATTTTGAATCGATAAAAAGCATTTTAAGTGCTATATTCCACGCAATCTGAGATTCCATCGATTCTAGGAGTTTTACGAGTGCGTTTTATGACCATTGTATTGCTTATATTTCATATTGTCATAAGTAGGACACGTTTAATTGTGTCACATTATGGTTTCATTTAATTTTATTGTTTAACTTTTTTAACCTTGAAAAGTTATCTGGGAAGGAAGTTAGTTCTAGATTATCAACAGCAATTTTTTAAATGATTGATATTTTTAGATTTGAGGCTCTCACTGTAAAAGAGTTTTTAAAAATGAATTATTGATGTGTAGCATGAAATTGCTGTCATAAACAAATTAATATTTAACCAGAAAATTTAAACTACTATTTTTAAGAACATAAACTTTGAATTATTTGTAATATTTTTATGTAACTGTGTTTAGTAACTATCTAATTTAGAAACCTATAATATTAACTTTTATGTATCTTTTAAATTTTTTAATAATAATTATGTCTTAAACACAAAATTTTCTCGATTTGTGCAAATAATTGTTAAGGACTTATTCTTATCTGGATATTAATCTTGCTTTCGGCTGATTCGTTATGTAATAAGTGGTTTTGTGTCATCTTAATTTATTTTCAAAACTATGGGCAAATGTTTCAAATATGTAATCATAGCTTTCCGATTTGTTTTTTTATCCATATTACTTATATTTGTTTTAATATCAGATTTAAATTGTAACCATTGTTTACTCAGTGGAACGCAATATTTCTGTTGTCTGTTTTTTATATGAATTACAAATTCCTTTTCTTGCTTTTATTTAATTTCATGTCAGATTATTAAAGAATTATGATTTTCTGTGTACTGTGTATGATTGCAACTATCATTCTAAAATGTTGATATAAAAATATACTTTCTAATTGTTGCCTTAATCCAGTAAGGCCTAGTAACACATTCAAAAATATGATTGAATTGAATACTGTGTAAATTGTGGTCACTATTTTGGGGAAAATTTGGTGTAGATTTAAAGACTTAAAGGTGTATCTCAATTTTCTTTGAACTCGATTCCCTTTTCCGAAAAAGCCTTCGAATTGTAATTAATTTTACAACATTTAGACCTAAATTTGGATAACAGTAACTTAATATTTTTTTCTTCAGCAAAGCCCTTGACATGATTCAAATCAATGTACGATATTTTAAGCTGACAAAGAAAATGGCTTTTAAGCAATGTATTATTTTTAGTGAAAACATTGGATACATTAAATTTTTAATTCATTTGGAAGAATATAAATGAAAGACCAAAAATATTTAAATTAATATAAAAAAAATTGTTCGAGAAATATTTGTAATAAAATTTTTAAAAATGTGAAACAACCTTATAAAAATATTATAATTCTTGACTGGAAATATCGTTGATTATTTTCTATGCCAATAATCTTTCAGTATCGGATTATTTTGTTATTAATTCCTGGAAACTTGAGAAATTCGATTCTACTTTGAAAGAGAGAGATCGATAACACTTACCAATTCCTCAGATTCCATTGAAGTAAGAATATGACTGACAATTAAATAATGTAAAATTTTTATCAATACAATTTTTTAATTGTGTGCATTTATTTAAATTTAAATGGGAAACGTAATCAATTGACTTTCATTTTCTTAATTTTTAATTTTTAGGAAAACAGGAATTTTCAGTTAATTATTTTCCTAATAGTTTGAATGATTTACAGGTTTTCTAGACCTTAATATACATTCTTCGTTGTTAAAGATTTTAAATGCTGAATGAATAAATGTGCTCTTTGCATTTGATATTGCATTTAATATTTAGGTTTCGTCAGTTCTGTACCGTGATCTAATTCTGACATTTTAGAGCATTTATGTTATTAAACATTATCTAAAGTAAAGCATAATTTTATTAAGCTCTATAATTTCATGTTAATCTTATACATGTATAAAATTTCGTTTGCCCAGAATTTATATACTGAAAATGTTAGTTTAATCGTTTAATCTATCTTCTTCTGTTTTATATATATATATATATATATATATATATATATATATTATATTTAAGGTATTGATGTAACTGTCTTCCATAATTTTAAAATGACTTCCATATAATTTGAAATACGTTTAAAATGTTTAAAACAAAATCCTGATGTCACACACGCTCATAAGAACTTACGTATGGCTGCCAAAATATGAAAGATTATAAAGATTGTTAATTTATATTATTGATCATTTTATTATATATATATATATATATATATATATATATATATATATATATATATATATATATATATATATATATA
>JAPDSC010003557.1:736335-805142 GCA_026290005.1 Latrodectus geometricus | reverse complement strand
TTTCAAAAAAGATAATTTTTGTTAAATTTGAATTTATATTTTTTCATTTAATTTTCTTGTTGAAAATTTTATGATAAATGCTTATTCAAAATTGTATATTTTAAAAATTGTATGTATCCCATATGTTCGAATTGAAAATTTTTTGTGGGTGATAATCCTATCATTATTTGACTTATGACTATAAAATGTTTTTTTCTTAAAATTATATCCTCTTTTATTGTTACAGGGAGTGCTAAATTTAATACTTCTTATATATTAGAACACTAATATATGTAATTTTTAAATTTCTATGATCTTATTTGAACCAAAATATGTATATTTAGATACTTTAAATAGCAATTTTCATTAATTATTTTAAATGTTGAAGTATTGCAATATCTTGTTCACAATTTCTTACCGTGAAATGGTCATATCATGTTGTATAATTGTCTCAATGTAAGTTTAAAATCAAATAAATTATCCAAATAAGGTGACTATTTTGGTTTCTAAATTAATAATATATATGTATATTCTTGGAGTTTTTAATTAGATTTATATTTATATATATGCGTACATATGTTTATATTGAATGTAATTTTAACTTAAACTGTTTAACATTTCATATTATTAGGAACATATACATTGGATTTATAATGTTATGTAATGTCACCTGTAAATCTTTTGCTTTTAAGAAAAGTAACAGCACAAAAATTATTCATCTTATTAAAAAGAATTTATTTTTATTAATGGAAGAAAACGCTCAACCAACTGTTTTAGTGAATAAATTTGTAATATTGTTGCTATAAATTCATTCATTGCTGCTTTCTTCATCACACTTGGCTGTTTTGGTGAATAAATTCATTTCATATTAATTCAATTTAGTTATCACTTTTCTTGTAAATGAATAAAAAAATGTTGAGTGTTTTACACAATTTATGAATATTTGGTAGTTCAGATTTTGAATTTTACAAATATATTGATTTTTGTATGAATTGTTATTTTGCTTATTGTTTGATTTAGTGTTTAAACTTAGTTGATATATGGGAAGCTTTAATTTTATCTAATTGGACATTATATTGTTAGGGAACTATATATTTATTTTGATTTATAATGAAAACTGTATGTATTTTATTAAATTTTTCGGAGCTGGTCTCTTAGTATTGTTGACTGTGGGAAATTTTTTTCTTTATTTTTGACTTATAAAACTTGATATAAAATTGCTAAATATAAAAATTCCATTTATACGTCATTTGTGTAAAATATATTACTAAAATAAAAATATAAGATAATGTTGTATTTATGTGATCTTTGGGGAAATAAATTATGCTTACTGTTTGAATAAAATTATTTTTTTCATATTTACAATTTTAATAATGTTAACCCTCTTAAAATGGCATCCTATTACACAATTTTACTCTAACACGATAGAATAAATTGCGGGAACCCTCATTGAACAAGGTTTTACTGTTATAACATCCAAAAAAAAAAAAAAAAAAAAAAAAAAAGTTTTCATAACATATACGAGCTGAAGAATTTCAAACATATTTTAAAATACTAATGAGAATACAATGCATTATAATGACTTCACATTAAAGTGTATGATAAATTATTTATAACTTTGTTTCTATGCTATAAAGGAGTCATGTTGGAAGAAAATAATACCATTTACAGTCAAAATAACCTGAATTCTGAGAATTCATGTTTGAATCCATCAGTAAAGGAAATCGGTGTCATTAAATTTTGCTTAATTAATCGCAGGTTGCATGTTAATGAGATCTTTCAAGACTTGTCGTAAAAGAAATTTTAGTAGCAGATTTGATGAAAGTGGTATCAGAAAATTGATTTCTAATCGATTCTAATGAGAAATATTGAGGAATATTTCTAAGTTAACAATGAAAAGAAAAAAAAATAGAAGCTGAAAATCTAAAATTAATTTTCTTTGATGTAGACCCTTTCTTTGGAAAAAGTGTGAAGAAAACAACTAAATTGTCTATCTTCATATCGAGAAATTCGTATCATTGAATAATAAGCAAACAAATCAAAAATATAGATTTAAGAGAGACGAACAAAAATCTGATTAAAGGCATAATAAATTAAAGTGATTTTGTTCAAGTGAGAGAGAGAGAAAACGTTGACATTTGATTACATCTGTAATGAAGAAATTTACTACATTAAATGAAATCATTGTCTATTTTTTTCGTAGAACATAAGTCTTTTTGTATTATTAGCTCTAGATTTATAACAAGATTTCATGCAATTATATTTTCTGTGAAGCAATCTACCTTATTTTAATCAGATTACTTGTATTCGTCAAAATAATGACATTTAAGTAATGAATTACAATGGAATTGTTACTTAGGACTTTCTAATGTTATAAGAGAAAAAAATAATATTTCCAGCTTATAATAAATTTTTAAAAATCCATGTAAAATTATGGAGTTAACTTTAACTGGTTAACAGGTGTGGTGTATATAAACTAACCATATTTAATACATTTATATGAAAAATTGCTGGTTCTTATGATTATATATATTTTAATGAATTCACTTTCCCCTTATTATTCATAAAAGAATTATTAAAAGTAAAATAGAAGTTTATAGTAAACGTTTTAAACATTCTAAGTTTTTAAAACAAAATTACTCTCTTTAATGTTTCCATTTGTTATAACAAACATAGTAAATATAAAAGAACAAAAATAACTATTCTTGAGTGAAAAAAATTACCTTCGCATAAATTGTTGAAGCAATTCAAACCATCAGAAAGATTTTCAATTTCACAAGTAAAAACAAAAATATTGAAAGTTGATTTATTATTTTTTTTTTATACTTAAAAACACATTTCATTCAAGTTACTGATATACAAACTGTAACAAAAAAATATGTTAATTATATCTTTCAAAATATGTTCATTTTTTAAATTTGATCTTTTGTAACTATAAATGTCTGAAGTAGGGATATAAAATGCGCATATATATATATATATATATATATATATATATATATATATATATATAAACGATCTATTTCAAAACAAAATTTTTCATTTTTATTTAAAATTTTAATCGGTTTTTTTAATAATGATACACATTTTCTGTTACTCATAACGGGGCATTTAATTTGCCCAGCAAAAGACTTAATGATAAAATCACAACATTGCGATGGCTAGTAACCAGTTTTCCATTTTCAGAAGGATGCGAAATTTATAGCTTGGTTAGCACAAATGATGACTTCTGTGATGAAGATCCTGCCTCTCTGTAAAGAAGTTTGAAACACTGGTGACATGAGGGGCCCAAAAGAAATCAAAGGGATTAAGATCCGGAAATCGGAGGCCTAGCATTTGGTGTTCCACATTAAATTAAATTTCTTGCATTCTCTCTCGAATAATGAAGTAAGATGTTAGCAATTTACGTTGTAACTCCTGCTAATCTGAAAAGCTCGCTGGTCAATGCTTGCTAGCTACTTTTATCTTCACCTCGCAAAGGAGAGTTTCTTTGTTTCGACTGCACTGATTTTTTTTCCCCCAATCTTTTAAATGCTTGTGTAGCAGCCATCTGTCTTTGTTATGAGATCACCACAACATCTTAGAATATAAATGTATTTAATCAATGGACTTGTATTATAATATGATTTCTGTGAGTGAAAGGATACTGTCAGATATGATACATTTACTGAAATTTTATAACGGGTAACCAAGTTCTCTCTCCTTGACAGTCCGAGCCATTTTCAAAATTGGAAATTTTTGGCGAGCTGCAGTTAAACACGTTTAATAGGCATTAAAAAAATTTTTTTAAAGAAATTATATTGATTGCAAACATAAATAAAAGTATTATTGAAAACATAATAAAAGAAAACATAAATAAATATAGTACAAAATATGTGTATTGAATTTAATTAAAAATTAAATACATTTATTTTACTTCTCTTGATAACTCTTTAAAAAAAATGTGTGTGTGTGTGTAAATAATTAATAACAACACTTCTCGGTAATTCTTTAAAATGCTGGTTAGTTAATGCTGGTCAGTGTTTGAATTTAATGAATTTTAAAGTGAAATAAAATGATTCAAATAAGTATGTTCCGAATATTCAAATAATTCGACTAGTAGCTTTTTTCCTTAATTAGGAAAGTTTGATTATGGTACTAATTTCCAAAATTCAGTAATCGGCGGCTGTTTATATTTTAATTGTGAAGTTTGATCTTGCATCTTTTTTAATTCTAATTCTTCGGATTCTTTTTAGCCCAAAATTATATTGGGAATGGAAAACTCACCTTGAATATTTTAATTTCAAATGGTATGAAAAAAAAATCAAGAGACGATTTAAAGTATTACAAGTCTTGAAATCTATTTTGAAATTTCGTCAAAATTACTTCAAGCTTTTTTATGTACTCTTTTTCTTGTTTAATCGTGGAATAAATTTTTTTAATTCGAGGAAAATGACTAAATATACACTATGAGAGGTCAGATATTATTTTATCTTTCCTACAATTGTAAATTCAGTGTTAGCAAATGTTCCATGACATCAATCAAAAACATTAAGACTTGTAACCACTAGTTATCGTCTTATTCTGAATAGGTTATTTCCTTTTCTTTTAGAGAAGAAGAAGTGCAGTTATCGGATCAAACAAATCTACAAATCGATTTAATACGTTGCAGCTAGATAATCATCTAACAATACAAAAGAAATTAATGTCATTTGGAAGTTCTTCGCCCTTTAATTCTTCAAGGAAATTTTTGAATTGGCAATGAATTTTTGCTTGGTGCTTGCAATGTGTAATAACACTGTTTTCATAATATCAGAATATTTTAATTATTTTGTAACGAGATATTTTCCGTGAATTATGCAGTGAATCGTTATGATAATTGGCTTGGGCTTTAAAGAGATAATTCTCAAATTCTAAAATTTCAGAATCATCTCTTAAAAGCCCAATAAGAACGATTTTTTGACCCTGCATATTATCTGAGCTCTACGAGTTGCAATGCTTATCAAGGGGAATATCAAAAGTTCTCATTATAAAATCAGGAACATACTAGAGGTGTTTCTTCGTATACAAGGACATTCAAATTCAATTTATGTACGAGAAATTTTCGATACAATTTCTTCATTTAAAGACATTGCATATGTCGTCTTGGTGTAGAGATTTTAGTAGAGACCATATTTTTTTACTTATATTTGGACATTAATTCTTGGTAAAACAAGAAATAACTGAAATTATTTTTTAAAGTAACTTATAACTGTACCCAATATTTTTTAATCAATATGGTAACTGAATGGCGTTTTGGTCTGCAGGTTAATAGCTGTTTCGATTCTCATTTCGGATGTGGATGTTTGCTTTGAATCGAAGTCTATTTTGAATTAGATCTTTGTGGAATTATCTTTCATATACAAAAGCTGATAATAGTGCGACAATCAGGACAATTTGATGCTTTTAAAAAATTGTACTTTTAAAAATCAAAATGAAATATAATCAATATCTTTAATAAATTTCTGATTCTTTTTTCAAAACTTATCAATCAAAATCTCGATTCCTTAAATTTATTTTTCAGACTTCAATATTAGCGATGAGTTAAGTAAAATGTGAAACAATCAAAATGAAATTCACGTGGTAGAGTTCCCTCTTTCTTGCCAAATCTCAATAGAAACAAATCTCTCTTCCAACGTATCAGTATAATCGAAAAAACGTTACTCATGACAGTCACTTTTTCAAGACTGAATGAGAATATTCTGTCCAAAATAAGAAAATTAATTTTTAAAATCAGTTATTATATAATTGTAACTGCATAAGATATATTTTAAATAAAAGTAATAAAGTTTAAGTACGTGGTGATGCAGTAGATAGGAATCTTTATATTTGCATCCTCTATTTCTACATTCAATTAACAAAATAAACGTTGATTAAATCAATATTCTAAAAAATAAATGTTTGGATTTTTGCGTAAATTTCGAGAATTAAAAATACTTAAACACACTTTAGAAGTTGTGTTTTTTAAAAATGCAGTACGTGAAAGGTAAATTTGGTATCCAAACGATATTAAATCAAGGGGATATATAGCGTCAATTAATTTAAATGATTAAACAATGTAAAGAAATAAGTTATTTTTTATAATTGATGATGGAAAATTGTGTTTGTATACTCTTATAGTATTTTGAACTGTTTTATTAATATGTAAGTAAAAATCACTGTCTTTTAACGCAGTTTATCGATTTTTATTATTATTATACATGCGTTAACTTAGTTTCTTGATGTGGATAAAGAATAAGATTGATGTCTTCATATGATGCACATTTTGATGTAATTACTCCAGTTACCGAAACTTTTCATTTTACTTTTGCGATATTTATATTGAATGAGCATTGTGCATGCCAATTTCTCTTTCAGTGAGTAAAGTATATATTCATGACTAAATGTTTCCACATTTTTTTAAAGAAATTTATATAAATATACATATTTCCTAAATAATGCCATATCTTAGGATGCAATTCAAGTTTAGGGAGACAATGATACTAACAATATAGCTAGCAAATTTAACTTTTCATACATGCATAAGCTTAGCGTGATTTTTACTGGTGTAGTTTTAAAACTTTCTCGGCTACTTTTCTCAAATTCATAGGATACGGTGACACCATTTCTTTCGAAAATTGTGATCCGTGAGAATTTAAAATGGGAAAAATTTATAAAATAAAATAATAATCCGTTTACGTGTAAAAAATATATCACAATTTAAGAGAAACTGGTTTTTGTAAATAACGTCTATAAAATATCAATACTTTGTTTAACTACCTTAATAAATTCTATAACATTATTAAATAAAGCTATTGTAATTATTTTTTATACATGTTTATGATAAAGAAATTTTGATCTGTTTACATTCTCTTTTAAGTTTTATTCGGAAATTAAATATTAAATGTGACCAGAATATTTTAAATTGATTAAAGGAGATTATGTATGTAAATTTTAAAAATAAAAATTAAGCAATATTTATCTAAATTTTTAGGAAGTTATTTGCTATATATTGTTATATATAAAAAATAAAACTCTTGATAAGTATGTATTTTAAAGCTAATCTCTATTTGAATTAAATTTAATGAACTGAATACTGTACATTAATGAATCTTTATCACAATTTTAGTAAAACAGTTTTAAGCATTACAAACAAATAGGACTTTATTGTGTGGACAATATTAAATGCAGGTTTAGCAATAAACAGTAAATCATTGATTTTGAATTGTTTATGTTCCTGAACAAATACACATTTTATTTCCCCCCAATTTTCTTATATTTTATGATAATGTAGTTTTCGAACAATAATATTTTTAGGTTATCAAATGCAGCACACTTTTGGCATAAAACATGTATTATACTTTTATTAAATTTATAGTTTCTCAAAAAGACTAATGAAATGACGTTTTGGAATTTCTGTCCGATTTTAACAATTTTTTGTTTTTAAATGTTTTTAACTGTCAAAAATATTCTTATTTGATCTTTCATACAATGATCATTTCACCCATATTAATTAGACCAAGACCTCGGGTTGAAAAGAGGATTGCGAACCACTACAAATATCCAATCACAAAGTGGGATTCGAGTACACAAACTGTAGAACCCAAGGACATGAGCGCTAACCATTCGGTTACCAGCTCGGCATGTTTATATTATAAAAGAAATTTAATGGATGCATTTTGTATACTGTTTCTATAAAACAAATGAGTTAAAAAATAATATTGCTATCCTGAATAGTGTTTTTCCATTTATTAAAGTAAATAATTAATAGAATTTAAACTTTGGTGAAACATTCATTCGTATTTTTTACCAATATTCATATATTGAAAATTTTAATAAACCATGCTTAAACTTTATAGTACCATCAGCTTCAAATTATGATGCCTAATTTTTATACATATTAAAAAATGCTTCAAACTTATTACAGCTCTATTATTTTGTTTTGTAATAAAATGGTAAAAATATTTTGGTAATTGGTAATTTCATTTAAGTAATTTTCTATTTTTAAAATTTTACTTAATTAATAAAGTTGAATTTTTTGTCAAATAATTAATAAAGTTGCATATTTATATAAAAAATAAGAATTCAGAAAAATCATTGAAAAATTATTATCTAAATGTAAAACTAAACTTACTGAAAATATCAGATATTTTGGGAACATTACAATATAATAGAATCAAAAAACTAAGATTTAAGAAAATAAATTATACAAAAAGATATTTTTAACATAATTCCCATTTTGTTTTAAATTTATATAATTATTTTTATAAGCATTTGCATTAAATATTTTCAAATACTAATATTCTTTCTTTTAATTTTGAGTACTAAATATTTCATTTTGTCTCTATAAACGACTTTTATTAGAAAACTGTATATAAATATAAAAAACAAGAACTAAAATAATGCCTATTAAAAGTGACTTTATTATTTTTTACATAATTGCAAGACAAAAAATTCACAATTTTATAATGTGACAAAAAGGTAGCTTTGAATATTACACGACCTTTACATTGCCACGGTTTACTAGGTATTAGTTTAAAACAGTATAAAATCTCACTTTATTATAAACCATGTACAAATAGACAAAAATGCTCATAGAAAAAAAAACATTATAGGCTGTATAATAAGTCTGTAGAAAAAGTACAAAAATTGAAATAAACAAGTAAAGATCAATTATTAATCTAGAAAAAAAATGTATCAAATACTCTAGTCAAAATGGAATGAGAATACATTACTAATTGTTGTTTTCCCTTGTCTTAATGTAAATTCAAATCAAAGCAAGCATATTATTTCATACTTCATGAATAATGTATAAAAAATGAAATCAATTTATGTATTTTGACACTATACTGCACAGCAGAATAAGGAGCATGGTGCAAGGAACTAAATTCATAATTTGATGAAAAACACCACCATGCTTCACCAAATAAAACAATAGCACAGATAATTTGATTGGCATTAAGTGATAAATGTTAGTGTATGCATCTTTGGGAAGGGAAACAATTGCCACTACACACACACACACACACAAACACTTAGTGAGCAAGATCGTTTACATGAAGTGAGTTAATACTCCCACGTTGTTGCAGACGCCGGTTCTGATCCACCCACTTTAAACAGGCCATTTTTCTCGGCTACAATGTAATTACCATCCTTAGTCTTGATGCATAGCTTGGAAGGTTCCCTTAATTCAATATAGAACCCTTGGCTAGTGTCTGAATCAACAGATATGGTACCATCGCTATTTGTTCGCCAGTATTTCCCATTATTTCCTGAAAAAAACAAATCATGAGTTAATAAATTCAAATCATTGCGTAACTCAAATGTTCTGAAGAAATTATAAATCAATTTCACTTATAAAAATGTACTAGAGATGTAGGTTAAGATTTTCAAGAGGAATTAAGATTAATACACAATTTTCTGTGCCATGTTTTCATGAGTTGTGTCAAGATTCAACACAACTCAGTGCAAAAGGTTGAAGAAAAGGAGCGTGAAATACGGATCTGAGGATGCAATAACGTTTCATGAAAATCTATGCATTCTTTTATTGGCAAGTCGTTTGTCTCCCACATAACAGTTAACTACCTCCTGAGTAATAGGAAGTTCTGTGTAAAAATGTCTTTGAAATTTGTACTTCTGCACTTCAGAACAAAAAACATCCTGGCTAAGATTAGTTATCTTACACTAATTAATTCGTAACTATTTACATTTAATTTTATCAATGAATAAACATTTTATGCCACATAAATTACAATGAATGAGTATTAAAAAGTTTTAAAATTTGTAAAATTATTCATAATACATTGCTATATAAGGATTATTCTGGACTATAGCATGAGCATTTTCAATTAAATATGAACTACTTAAATTCCCTTATTAATGTCAATTAATGCAGTGATAGTAAGCCTATTTGAATATTGTCTACGTTTCCTAAATATATGGCAGCATAGAGCAAGTCTACTGTTAATCTAAACTAACTAAATCAAAACAATTTGAAAACAAAGCAGTTATTAAATACAAAATTTTAAAATTTGCAGATAAAAACGTTAATAAGTTGCAAAATTATCATTAACCTTATACTTAAGAATCATTAAATAAGTTTAACAAGAAGGAAATAATCTTTATGACTTTATTTAATTCAATTGTTCAAAAAAGGTGAGTACCTTTAAAGTAGCATATGCCTTTCTCATCCCTTTCAACAAATATGCTTTCGTAAGTAGCTTTGTTGCATTCCAATTTAGGAGAAGCAGAGCTTTTGTAACCAACAAAACCTTGTTCACACTTAAGAACGAGTGTCTGGCGATTTATCAGATAGAAGTAAAACTTCTCCATGTCTTCAACTTTGTCACTGTTAGCATACAAATGTCCACTCTTCTTCGCAGCTACGTACTTTCCATTGTTCGCTTTGAATGCAACACTGCCCTCTGGCAGCCATTCTAGAGTCAGAAGTGCGCTGGATGGTCTACATAAAAAAACAAAAGTTAATTATATAAAAACTTTAAAAGTATTTCATAATTTGACTTATTTTATTGTTATAAAATTCTGATTAACAGGTATTTAGCTATTAAATATTTAAATAACATGAACAATTTCTCTCATTCATATTTTGAATTTTGTTGGAAAATTGTCTAGTTGTTAAAGTTTGTGATTTTGGGATGTCAAAAATTTAATTCAAGTGTTCAACATCTAAATTAAAAAGTTTAAGCAACAAAAAGTTATTCCTGACATCAAAGCAAATATTAGTTTTCAATGACTGCGCGAGCGTGATTTATTATTGTATTTAACAATGCAATCACTACATGTAATAGGTGGTTCTCTCTGAATACCCACAAAAAGATAGAGAAATTTTCTACAAATGTTATATTTGTAGATATCACTAATCACCAGTTATAAGCTTTTTACTTCATAAACTCCAAGAATTTATAACAAATAATCAATTTTATAATTCAGAGTTTGTAACGTATAAATACTAAAATGAAAATTGTTTTCACATAAATCAATGATGCTTTCAAATAGTCTACTAAAAATCTAATTTTATAAAGCTAACAATATTATAGTTTTAATATAAAAGAAAGCGTCTTTAATCTCACTCTTAACTTTAGAATAAAGATTTCATCAAGATTAACTTAATAACTAGTTACGCAACCTTTTAAGAAATTCAGTTTATTTTTTTCTCATGGAACCTCAAAGGTTTAACATCCATCCTCTAATCACTAATTTCACTATTTTTTTTTTAATTTATTCAAGTATATATATATATATATAACCATAAAAGTTCATTTTTGAGAACCATAAAAACTCTATAAACACATTCTTTTATAATCAAAAAATAAAGTTTTCTTGAATTCTATTTTTACAATTCTCATCATAAAAGCTAGTCAGAGCTCTTGATACAGCAGAGCAAGGACTTAAGGAATAAAATATTAATATTAGTTCCCATTACCCTTTAGAAGCATTGGCTTGTATTCCACCGCTGCTGTCCAGAGACCAGTATTTATCTTGCATAGTACGAATGTGCCAGCTTTTTGTTTTGTCATTGTACTCCAGTTGGAAAGTTTCATGATCTGATATTTCATCTTGATTCGCAGTCACATCAACACCTAGTCAAAAAAAAGTTCATCATTCAAGGACATTTTTGTTTTCATCTTAAGTTGTCAATGCAACAGTATTAAGATATGCATAATCCTGCCAACTGACAGATTTAAATAATTTTATATTATTTTAAACCAATAGATTTCCACCTCCACATACACACACACACATGCATTTCATTTGAAATTAACACATTTTTACTGTTATATAATAAAGTATATTTATGTAACTTAATTTTTTACATTTGTTTAAATGAATAGGGTAAAAAATAACTATAAATTCTGAGTTTTTTCAAAAATAAATGTAGTTACAAATTTGTTCTGAAACATTTACATTTTTTATTAAAATTTTTTGAAATGGGGAATTCATTTAGGGGCTTCCATGTCAAGAGTGGGTGTTTACTGAACTGTTGAACTGAGAGAGAATTACGAAAATGGGTGGATGTGTTTATTACTCAACAATTATTCTTAACACATGAGACTGGAATCAACAGTTTAAAAAGGATTCTGAATCCTTACAAATACCCGAGATGGGATACGAACCCAGAAACTGATGAATAAAAAGCCAGATCGCTAATCATTAAGATGCAAGCTCAAAGCTTTTCTACCTAGACCAAAAAAATGGGCTATAGAAATAACTTCGCAGTCACAAAGGATCTCATTACAGACGAAATTAGTTATTCAGTATCAAGATTATATCAATAACTAGTAGCTGAGTTGAAATAATGAGACATGTTTCCAACACGGTAAGTATTGGTTATTCCTTTCGTTTAATGCGCGATAACACCAGATTTCGGGTAGTTTACGTGGAATGGCGAACATTCTATCCTCTATAAGACAGCAAGTTGCTACGAGAGTAATGCCTCTGTTTAGGACTTCACGAGTGGAACAGCAATCCCGAAATTCATTAGTAGCCTCATTCCAATCATGTTTTTTATTTCATTTTATCTTACGCCTGTATGTCATTGACGAGTAGCCAATAAAGTGATGATGAAGCTTAGGAAGAATATTTGCTCTCCTAGAGTTATCTTAATGAAACTTTAAAACAATGAGGCAATGCCTGAGTCATCCATATCCTTCAGTTGGTACAGAGGGCAACAAGTAGAATCATTGACTCCAATAAGATGTAAATGTTTCTGCAAATAGTCACCAATTCAAATCATAACAGGTGTGAAGTTTTAGCCTCTCGATAAGGGTCACAAGCAGTGTAAAATTATGCTATTCCTGTAACTTTATACATACACACACATCCATTACATACAAATTTTTATATATATATATATATATATATATATATATATATATATATATAAAAACTTGTGCACACGTTTTTCCACATTCTTTCTATTCCATCAAAAATTTTCTTAAAATATTGTTTTTTTACACAGAATTTTGCATGTGACTACTTTGCAGCTACTGTAGAGCTATCACGAGAAAACTCGTCACACGATGTAATATTAAATTGAAATATTAAGACCTACATGATAGAAGATTGAGATTATCAAATAAAATATCAATAATAATTTTATTTGGAAGAAAAGAATATTTTATATTCCCTATCATATTTCATTCACAATTTGTTCAATATTTAATAAATTGTAATATTTTACTGCGAAAAACTCTAATATTTTATATTGGTAGAATTAAATACATATAACAGTGCATGTGTGGATCTTGTGCACAAAATATACTCACAATTTATATCAACATTTTATTAATTCAAAATTACAAATAACTTGAAAACTATAAATTAGTTTTTATATTAATTGCATATAATCTTAAAATTTCGGAAAAACAGGGTCAAATTTCCAGCAAATATTATAATCGGCAAATATTTTTAGCAAATATCTTTAATATAAATTCACATTAACATAGAATGTCAATATCTTATATTTTATTTTTGGAATATGTAAGCTAAAATATTCAACTATCTGTACCTATCGATACATATCATGCTTTATTTTCTTAAATAAAAAATTCTGCGATTTACACACACATATTAAACAAATATATACGTACATACTTCGATTTTGCAACTCGAAATTTGCAAATATGAACTGAGAAGCTTGAATCATTGTCTCTTTATGGCAAATTTATGCAAAAGAATTAATGCAACAGCTTTTGATGTGATTTTCGAACCACTGTAAACTTTTTCAATCGAATTCACGAAAAATTGAAGACCAAAGTGTTAACACAATTCAGCTAGCAATCCAAGATGGAAAAATTCACTCGCCGTAAGTATGCAATATTTTTAAATCCATATAAATTTTCCCAACTTACCTAAATTATTGCAAAAAAGTATTTTGCAATAATTTTAATTCAGGATCAAAATCAAATTTTGCTTTATTTCCTTGAGAGATTAAACGATTCTATAAAAGATATCCAAGCTGATTATGTCAGCAGAAGCCAATATTAGAAAATAATGATGAATGCTCAACTTATCGAATAAGAAATGATAAAGCAAATTTTAATCAACCTTTTTAGTTGTATGCCTGCT
The DNA here is from genome assembly GCA_026290005.1 of Latrodectus geometricus. NCBI lineage: Eukaryota > Metazoa > Arthropoda > Arachnida > Araneae > Theridiidae > Latrodectus > Latrodectus geometricus. The sequence goes on along the minus strand of JAPDSC010003557.1, from coordinate 791,078 downwards.
TTCTCTCAATTTTATATTATAAAATTTCATATAATACTGGTTATCTACATTTATGTAGCAGACACTTCTTGTTGAATTATTTTTCCTATCTTTCCTAAGAAAAGTATTTGACGAGTTCACACAAATAGAGATTTACTGTGATCAAACAATAGCAATATTTATGAGCTTTTATTTATTTTTATTTTTTTTTTCCTCCTTTTTACTTTCAGAAAAGATTTAGTACTAAATAAAACCACAAAATGTGAACAATCTTTCGCTTATTCTGAAAATGGAATCCAGATGTCAAAACACTTTCACTAGTCTCCCACAGTATTTTTTTTTAAATCCCTTTATTACATTCCCACATGAAAACACAAGTGTTTCTCAGAACTCTACAAAGAGCAACTAATTTACAGAGTAAAGATGTAAAGGAATAGATTTTGAAACTAAGTCAAATCGTGTTCGGATATTTCCGAATTTTGTATTTCACGCGTTTATAGAGGTTGGTTGGTTGGTTGGTTGGGTTTTGTGGCGCTAGGTCCAAAATTGGACAAGCTGCGCCAACACGTTTATAGAGGAAAAAATATTTCCACATATTGCCGTTTTTTATTTATAGTATTTAAATGTACACAAACATTTTCGTGGAAAATATTAACTTATAATCCTACTTGACTTGTTTAAAAACCTACTAGAAATTCAAATAAAATGTACAAAATAAATAAATATATAAAAAAAAAATTAAAGGTCAAAATATTTTCAACCATTTAACGACTGTAATAAACATTTGTATTACATTTATATATTTTGCGAAAGCGACATTTTAAAAATACACGCGTCTTTTATACTTGATACGCATTCAATAAAATTACATGCATCTATAAAACATTTTCCTATCTATAAAAGTACCATAATCGCCTGGAATAGCTTTTTAAACTGATATTATGACATTTGTTTGAGTATTTGAGAATATTTTCGTACATCCAAAACATGCTGCAACCTTTTAGAATATTCGATTGTGAAGAGAAATTTAATATATTTTCTTTATAACTTCTTTGTTTGAGCAGTATTTTCGTCCAACTACTGATGCGGCTCGTGTTCATGTAGTAGTTGATAGGTTGATTTTCTAATTTTAGTGTACAATTATTTATCTGGAAAAATATTAATATTTATCATTCACATTACCATCAAATAAATACCATTTTACAAAAAAATTTTTATTAAAAGCTGTGAGCTTGTAAATCATTACATGTGCTACAATGTTTCTGTTGGCATTACTGTTGATTTGTCAGACGTATCTATTGAAGCTAAAAATATTAAATTTGTTTTCATCAAATTACTTTAAAATTGTTAATTGATGTTACTTTAGTTAAAAAATTGGTTTTACTAACTTAATAATGAGGAATATTTTCCAACTTTTGGTTTGTTTGCCGATTAACCGTTATTTTTTTAGACCAAAACTTGCATTTTAAAGTGAGTTCCCAACCACTACAAGCATTCAAATCCATGAACTGTGTTCAACCGAAAACAAGCTTTTATTTGAATATTTCATTATACAAGAGAACACATTCGCTAGCACGAATGTAAGGTTGAGTTGATAACACTGCCGAACTGAAGAGATTTATTCCAGAAACCAACTTTATTTATATTTCAAGGATGGTTTTCTTTCCTTTGTTTTACACTTACTTCTTGATTGACATATTCGATTCTAATTCTTCGTTGAATTGAGTTTTTCCCTTTCATTAGAAAAAAATATGACTTCATAAGAATTTTTCAGTGCTTTAATCAACTCAATTCCTAACCTCGTCCTTTTTTCAAAAATTTGTAAAACACTAATTTAAAAAGTCAGAATTGTCAGTTCAATGCCCATGTTAATCTTACACGAAATAAAGTTCTATTACTTAAATTATAAGCAGATTTTTGTTAACAAAATAAATTTCAATACGTATCAATTAAAAAATCTTTTAATAATTTTTTTAAAAGTAAAATAATATGTTCGCACTTGTTTAGTACGCAAACAATAGTTATAAAAATATCATCTCAATTATTTCTGAGGATAATGTAAATACAATTAATGTATGCTTGTCTATCGTACCTTTCTAGAATCTGATTATTTATTTGCAGAATTATTTGTTACCTTTCACGTCAATTCCAATTTATAAAAACAAAGAAATATTCTTTCAAGTTTATGATGATAATTTCAAATTAGATATAGAATAATAAAATATGATCACATTTTTTAAATCAGAAAATTGATGGTCGTAAAAGTGTAATAAGGCAGTAAGGCCAAAGCAAAATACTTTCAATTGATTTGTTTTAAAAATATAAAGAAAATGTAAAATGTTATTTAAAAAGTATTGAAGAAAAATTATTGAGTTGAATACTCTAAAATTTTTATATTGATTTTTAGAAACTAGATTCTTAAATTTCTATACGAAAAAACTCGAAGTGTTGAAATTATTATTTCTTGCAAAATGAGAAGACCTCAACGTATAGAAATGGAAGATTCCAACGTTCATTTATAGCACCGAGAGAATTTCAAGTATTTATAGCAAAGTCTTTCAAAAATTAAGAATTAAAATTTCCAGTGAAAAATTAACAATATTTTTTTTCATGTTATTATAAAATACTTATATTTTGGTCAAAACATTAAAGAAATTCTACATTGATTCTGTATTTTAACTTTTTAGGTAGGAAATATTTTGAAAATACTGTTCATGATTGATTTGGCTCTCTACAATTGACATTGTAAGATTATTTTTTTGCACACAAGGGTTAATTGGACCAAAACTTGTATCTTAAAGTGGACTCCAAAGCACTATGAACATCTGCACTTAACCCTGAAATCGAACCTACGAATTGCTGAACTGATAACCAAAATACTATTTATTTAGATGTAAATTTGCCCAGTAATTTCATGGAAACCAAGACAAAAAACTCATAATAAACATTTAAATATACGTGCAAATCTTTATAACAGCCATACACAGGAATTTTATTTTAATCCGTATACCTTATTGGAAAATATTTCCAATAAGATACATAAATTATAGCTTAAACATATATTTTTAGGCAGACTATTTCTTCCATTTAAATTCAAACATCGAAATTGTTTGTAGTTTATTGACAATAAAACTCTGTTGTTTGGACAAGCTACAAACTCAGATATATATATTCTCTAATTCAATTTCGCATCTTATTAAATTTAGTGAACTTCAAATAATCGAATGTAAAATGCGGAATTCTAAGCAATAAAATTTTCTGCCTATTAAGTGATTCGTTGAAGAAAATAAATATTTACTGCAATATTCTTTACACAAGTAGTTATCCCATTTCCCATTGCACCTTGGAATGGAGAAAACATTCCTTTAGCAGTAAATCTATTTTTCCGATATTCTATGACCAGATGTACCAATCCCCGATTTTCCATAATCGAAATTAGATATCTATTATAAAAATATATTACATCAGTTTACTAAAAGGGAAGAAGAATAACATTCCTATTAGATTAATACTAGATATCTTTCTTTAAAAATGGAGTCCTCTTTATAATTTATAGAATGATCTAGTTTACTAAATCTATTAGATTTCGCAAATTATACGAAAACAAATTAATGAAACTCTTTAAAAATAAACTAGATAAAAAATAAAATCTTTTTTAGATTTATACATAAATTGTTGAGGGAATTTTTCTTGAGCTTAATTAAGAACTTTTGAAATTTTACAGATGAAGGTTGAACTTTTATAGATATTTCTATATGCAGATTCGTCACACATGAACAAATGAAAGAAAAAAAAAATAAAGAATTTTGTTGCTCTACCATTACTTTTTGCTCATTCAATTTTACCAGGATTTAGCTCAAAGCTAATTTCAAAATTGGACTGACTTTCTTGACTCAGGTAGGAGTAGAACCTACGAATTGTTAAACTGAAGTCACAGAACTTACTATTAAGTCACTATTTCACCTTTCTGGCTTTAATCAAAATATTAATGATAAAATCAATGAATCAGATTTAAAAAATCCCTGATTGATTGAAAGTACATACTTTTCCATTTAAGTATTCTTCCAAATTACTTCCTCCAGTTAAAATTTCAAAAAAAGAACATTCATTTGTCAGAAATAATACTAGCTAATAGTTCAACAGATTTAATTAAAATTGTTAAATTAGTAGTTCATTTGCAATGCATCAATAATGTGTTAAATGATACACTTTTTCATTTCAGTTCTTTTGCTTAAAAATCCGCAAAAGGGTCAGTTTCTTATATTCTGATTTACTCACTTTCTTATCCCATGTTCACAAACAACTTACTGATTTGTACATTAAAAATTAAATTGCAGTTTATACTGCCTATATTACAATGCTAAGTTAACATCAAATCAATTAGATTTATATACTTTAACATGTATCTCATAGTCAATTGATCTATTTACATCTATCAGTAAAACAAAAATAGATTCCAACTCACCTTGTTTAACAGAAACATATTTTCCATTGAAACCTGCGAAGGCAGCTTGTGGCACAGAATCTTCCAAAGAGAACAGTTCGTCTTTGGTGACAGTTTGGGAGCGCGTTCTCAGGACAGCCTTGCTTCCGATAGGGCTGACGTAGCGACCTTGGGGATCCCTGAGAGCCAGGTGCCCACCATGAAATTCTAGACCAAATAAACATTCGCACTGCTCGGTTAGTTTACCATCAGCCTTCAAGTATCGGCCGTTGCAAGCGTGAATCGCATATCGCCCATCGCGGAACTCCAGGGTGAACAAAGCATCCTCGCCCCAAGGTGTATTAGCATCCACTTGAATCTCATCTTGTTCACTTGACAATCTGGCATAACGACGCCTGCCGATGGAACGGAGGTTTACCTAAAACAGATTTAAGTTATTGTATAATCTTGAATATCTAACAAAAGCTCTCGTTTTACATTCATATTTAAATAAAAATAAGAAAAACAAATATCGTTCATCATGTTAACTTTTTCTGAGAAGACATTGGGATGGTAGATTCGGCAATGTAATAAACTTTTATAGAAAGACTATTTCCATAGTTGCAAATTTAAAAAAAAAAAAAAAAAAAAAAAAAAAAAAAAAAAAAGTTGACGATTTGTTGATGTTAAAATCGTCAACAAATCGTGCGTAAATGATGAACTAAAATTACTTAATATAACAAATAGTCAGTTGTTCTCACCTGACGAACACAACAGACTTCCCGACTGACAACCTGGTATTAACAGCATAACTATTCTATTTGAGATTGATACATGGGTAACTTAAAATCAATTGACGCAAAACAAATTAAAAATATTTATTAAATACTTTAGAAAATTGGTGCACTAACTCGAAAATAGAGATCAAATCTTTCTATTTACAGACAAAATCAAATCTTGATAATCAGATAACTAAGGTAAAACAGGAAATCAGAGTAGTTATATATATATATATATATATATATATATATATATATATATATATATTAAATAAAAATTCATCAATTATAAATTCAGCAACGAAAACATGATTTGTTCACTAACCCAATAACCGTAATTAAGAACAAGTTTGAGAATCAATTATTCTCGCATAATCAGAAAGGAAAGAACTTATGTTTCACCTTATGTTTCTGGGGTATATACTCAACAAAACTTCTTAAAACAAAAATACTAGCAGTACTTGTCCATTTGAAAAGAAGAAAAAAAAAAAGAGTCCAATCCACAAAGATTTTAAGATGAACATGATAATGTTTAATTTGGTGATGTGTGTTGATTTAATTTCCACAACGAAGCTAAAAAATGTGCCACCACATTATATTCAATTGCCTTAATCTCAGATAATAGTAATATACAACTCCTACTTGCTTACAACATTAATGTCACTATTGTAGCCAGAAAATCCAAATATTCCTATGGATAGTTTCCTTTAATAGAAAACTAATGAGAAAGAAAAAATTATATTGAAATTTTCATACAATTTATTCTTGTCTCTTATAGTGGATCACAACAAATGGCCAAATTAATTTCGCGGTTTTGCTCATTTAAATCATCCACCCACACTATCTGTTTACACATGCTCTCTAGTTGTTCTTATTTTACTTCATGGTGTACACTAAATGAAATAAGTGTAGTTCGTTGTTGAATGCTTTGGAAATCTATCAAGATGAATGTGAAACCAATCATATATAAGTTACGTTAATTTGGGCAATATTTTGTAAAATTAACATAAGAACTGCACATATGGGTCTGAAATAAATATGAACGTCTATGTTTACTATAAATGCAGGAATAGTGAAATGCATTTCTTAGTTTACTGTCCAACCGATTAACAATTGCTTGAAGAAATGACAGTACTAATAATCTTTGCTATTTTTTGAAGGAACATTTATTGTGTAATATTTTAGGGAAAATGTGATATTTACTCGAAAGAAATGTCTGTAGCAGTTATTAGTGATTTGCTATAAGATAGTGCTATGTTTTTGCATTCAGAAAACTTAATTTTAAAATTTTATTTTTATTAAATAGTGTTTCATATAATTTGATGACATTTCTGTCAAATTAAGTTTCAACCAATAAGGAAACTACATTCAAATTCAGTGTGAAAGTTGTGCACAGGGGGAAGATACGATTGCTCACTAAACATAGCAAAGTCATTGAACATGCCTTTCTATGAAAATAAATATAATTTAAGCTGGCTGAAAGGAATAACGAGTTTCAAATGAAAAGGATGTCTCACCTGTGGGCGTGCAGCCAAATGTACCACCCAGAGTTCACTCTCACCCGGAGCTTTAGCGGAGCAAATAAGTTTGTCGTCACTGGCACCCAGAAAGTAGCCTCTGGTCGAATTGATTAGAGCCCATCGTCCATCTTCATTGACCACGACTCTGAACTTCGCATAGGTCGTCCGCTCGTCGGAATCGCAGGTCACATTACCGAACTGGTCCACAGCCAGGTACTTGCCCAGGTGGCTCTTGAGGCAGACGGCCTCTTCTTCGGACTCCCCAGTGAAGGGCTCCAGGCTCCAGAGCTGCTTCTTCTTGAGTGCGACGCCATTCGCATTCACTTTGCACCCGAAAGTCTCAGCAGTCAGGTACTTGTAGCGACTATTCAACAGACCGACGGTCCACTTCAGGTTGTTCCCATCGCTCGACACTCCATTTGACAAGGACATTCTTTTTCCTAGTGGGAAATAGGAACTTTTAGAAAACAAATTTCAAATAAGCCATTTTATGTAATACCATTAATACGACACAATATAAAGGTTTCTTCCATCAATAATTTTAACATTAAAAGAATGCTCAATATACACACACACACATTCTCAAATAGAAGTTATTAAAATTTTCAGTTAAGATATTTCTTTCAATATATTATTTGAAACACTTAATTTGTTCAAAGAGACTATCAGGAATTTAATACTGAAAAAGTAAAAACTATCTCAGATCAAATTCTTATAGAAGCGACAGTGCTTAATATAACTGACAAATTTTAAAAAACATAACACAAAAATAACGCATATGTCTTCATTATTTCAAATTGTTATATTGTTTCTAGGCTTTATTCTCTTTTTAATGTTTACTCTAAAAAAAAAACTAATTTGATTAGATTTGTTTTGTTTGTAGCTCACTGGTCATTTTAATTAATAATAGTGCATTTCAGTAATCATTCGTTCTAGCTCGACACTAATTCTAAATAATATTCAGAATAAAACAAATAGCAGAACGTTGACGGGAATTAGTTGGATACCCTAATTGGTAATTATTATGCAAGAAACTGAATGTTTTAAAAAATTCAATATCTTTGATTTTTAAAGTAATTATAAAAAGGAGCATTTCTCTTATATATAAAGTAATGGATCTAAATTAGATGTCTGTAGAGTAAAATCGAAGATTTCAAAAGAACGAAAGAATTCAGATCTGACCATTCTTTAACTGAATCATTTTAGGAAACAAAAAATGACTCGGCAATGAAACTAAAAAAAGGTGATAATAGATTATATAACTTATCGAAACGAATGTTTCTTATATTAAGATTTCTGAAACACCTGAAAAACATTCTTCAAACTATTAGATTTAAAATGTTTATTAAGGAACGCTGATAAAAATATGTTTTATTTCGTCGACGAAACTGATCTAGAGTTGGAAAAACAATGCACTGAAAAATTGTATACTTACTCTTATTTTCTAAGCCAATAAAAATATGTATAAAAATGGCTTTTTATAAAAGAAAACAATTTAAAAATAAGAATACAAAAGTAAATTCCTTTGCAAGATATTTATGTATGTGATTTCTTTAAAAAAGAATATAGTTGTAGCTTGTAAAATTCGATATTCAGGTTAAAAATTTATTTCTTTTTTTTCTACATCACAAAAATTATTTTTCTTTCCTTATTGGAGAAACTAAAAACTTTGTATTGAAAAAATGTTTCAATACAAGATGACAAGAGTAAAATACCAAAAAGGATATCAACTTTTTTCTTCACTCTCCATAGATAATCTTCTCGATCAAATTTCTAGTCGTAAGGTGATCACGTCTGAATATCCTGCGAGCTTCGGTTGGTGTGAATCGGGGGAGAAATCCTCTCATCACTCATTCTGCTCACACCCCCGCCTACGAGTTACAATTCACGTGACAAACTCAAGATATACCAAAATGAATTCGGTGTTGGATGTAAGTTCAAATACTTATGATTTCCTTCAATTCACATTTCAGAACAATTAGATAAATAGAATAGACAGAATTAAGAGGGGATGCCGTTTCACTTAAGTTATACATTCTAAGCCATTATATTGTATTAAAAAAATAATAATAATTAGTTATGAAAATTACATGTAATACCTCTTCAAATATCTGTTATATGGAAATTACAAATAATACCTCTAATCTCTTTATACCATGTAATATTTTTTCAGTTTAATTAACTTAGAATATCAAAACAATTCTTGATGGAACATACACTTGAAATTTTCATCTTCAAAGAAAATTTTAATATTTACAGAATGTTCTCTATCAAACATATTGTGTAATATTTTGAATTGATTAAAAAAAAAATTTCAATAAACATAAAACCTATTTTTTTCATTTGTCAGTTCCTTTCATCGTATTTCACAGTATATTTTAAATGGCCTGTTTTAAGTACGGCATTTGATTATCTTCACATGTATAAATTATTTTTTTTCATTACGAGAAATGTTGGAATTTCGAATCAATAAGTTTATTTTTTAATTATTTTCACGGACTGACATTTTTAAAAACATTACTTCTTTTCATTTTTATTATTCATTTTAAAAACATTATCACTTTTCGAAATGAAAGTCTTTTCCTGCTGTATTCGCGAAGGTTCCATGTAAAAAACATCCCATGCAGTTAGAGTTCTAAAAGATTTCTAAAATTTACACCGTAAGTCGAGACAGTTGGAGATAATTCAATTTAGGTTTCAATTGTTTGAGGTTCTATAGTCACACTTTTGCACACGAAAGTTGATTCATCCGGATTTTACAATTTAAAGTGGATTCCAAGCCACCAAAAAATTAATCGAACTCTTAAAAGAAAGCATAGAATCGTGTTTGATTTATCCATCTACCAATTCGGTAGGCTCATTTTATAGATTTTAATATCCTTCTTCTGCGTAAACCATGGAAATAGTGATATATACGTTTCGAAACTTATTCACAGTGAACTTGCCCCTCGAAAGGTTTTGGAACTGTAAACAAATAACCCAATGGCTTGATATGTTGAACCGTTACTTTTAAGTATGTATTACGAAATTCTAATTTTATGTTAAGCTCCTCCAATATTGAAAACATTTTATCATCATAAAAAGAAAGAAATTGAAGTTAAATTTTTGTTTGAAGTAATTCCGCAAATAAAATCACGAATACATTTTTAAATTTGTGGATTTTCTTTAATTTTTTTTTAAATAGTGTTTCTAAAAGGTACGAATTTATGAAATAAAAGCAATACAAGCTAAAATATTTTTACCATAAAATTACTTAGCCTTTTACGAATGTATTTTGGATTGATATTTAAAATTTTACGAAAAACTTAATAATTTGAAATTAAACGTAACAATTTTCAATTAATGGCGATTTTTAATTTATGATTATTTTGCATGTGAATTCCATTGATGTCACATACATGCATAAGACAATAAAATATTTAAAAGTAACTTTATGATGCAATCTACTGTTAGAAAATGAAAGGATATTAGAAAGAAAGTTTACTCTAGATGAATATTGTGCATACAATTACTTGAAAGTGTTGAAATTCGATCTGGAAACTTTTGACGTTGAAAGGATGGGAGAACAGTTTAGACCATTCGGTTACACGGTTTCAATTCCATAATCCTATATACTAGATGTTGCACCAGCATACTTCCTACCTAGCCATATTTGACACTATTAGTCAGACGGAAGCCGCTGGGTTTGATTCAGAGGCAAGGACCAAGCAGAAGACCCCTATATTTCACCTGGCACCCCCAAAGGTATCTTTTCACTCGGAGGACATTGCGAACACGACCTATTTAACGTGCCTAGCCACTGTAGCGTAGCGTAGAGGCAAGGCAAATGATGACAATTTTATTTCCATTTATTGATGAGAACAAATTTTAATATGTACATAATTTTTGACATAACTTTAAAAACAAACATTACTATATAATTGGCGGACACCGCCACAAACACGCCTCCAGCGTGCTGTCTCTCTGAGAACTACCCTAATAATAATAAAAGTAAATAAAAACATAATCAGGAGGGGAAGAGATGAGCGGCAAATGTTGGCGCGCATGCGTTAATCTGATCTTTGACTTGACTCGTTACACCACCTTTACTGAACACGAAGGATCTTAAGCTAAGCCGGGATTCGAATTCCCTACCTTCTGATGAGAATGCGCCGTAACTAACTAGGATACCGTGCCCTATATACATTACAAATGAGTAAAAATTTTCACAATAGCTATTTTATTTACTTTTTTAAAGTAGGATGATTTGCTTTGGATTATTCCTGTAAGATCACTTTTTGTATACGACAGCTAACTGGATAGAGATCTGCAATTAAACAAGGATTCCGAACCACTACAAACTCCATCCACACCCGAGAAAGGAGTCGAACCCATGAACTATTAAATTGAAAGTCAGACATCAATCAAATAGCCAGCTAGACCTTTTTGGTATAGGGGAGTTAATTACATCAAAACCTAGAATAAGATCATTTCGTATTTGAAATAATTTAGAAATATGAATTGGAAAATGATCGATTGTCGTTCAAAACAGTAAATTATACTAAAAATTAAATTTACTCTTACTTTTCTTGAAAACTAACAAACTGCTAGTATAAAAACCAGGATGTAATTCTTTCAATCACCAACTCCGCTTATTTTTGTTAATTATTTGCATATTAATTATAGTAAGTTGCGAATATAGCAGTCACGATACATCCTACGGCTCAGAGCTTACAGGTTTCTTTAAAATGCTAACTTCAAGTTTTAAAAGAAAGAAAACTTTTACATAAAATCAAAGCATATATTTTAAGGGGGGGGGGATGATATGCATACTATTTCGAAATTTTGTGTAAAATAAAAAAATGAGCAGTTTTGAATGTAACTTGAGATTGAAAGCAGTTTTTAAATAAGAACATGAAACTTATTTGATTTATTGTATTATATATAATTAAGCTGACGACTGAAATTTCAATTAATGAACTCTTGTCAAACATTTAATTGAAAAACTACAGCAAAACTACTTTATTTCGATTTTCCTTAAATTAAAACACATCGATAGAAAAGTAAAGGGGATTATTACCTTGAGTTTTAACGAGATTTGTCGCTCTGCCATCATTTTTTTGCTTCTGGGGGCGATTTTAACATGGATACTTTTATCGATAAGCGGATAAAAACCATTTCGCTTGAGATAGAAGCCACGAATTCCTGCATTTAAGCTCAAAATAGTGATTATTCAGCTATTTGATTGATTAAAGAAACGTTGGGTGATTTATCAAGATTTCAGAATCTTGATAATCAAAATAATCTCAATTACCATCTGATTACATTAACGGTTACAATTGTGTATTCTAATTTAAAAAAATTAATTTGCATTAAGTTTAAGCTCGTTGTTGCTATTTAATCGTTTTTTGTATATTAAAGCTAATTGGCCAGAGATCTGTAATTTAAAATGGATGTGAACCACGGCAAATATCAAGACCTATGTGGAAATCAAAACTACGAGCTGTTTGAACAGAAGGTCACAATGCTAACAGAAATCCTCACTGCCAGCTCCGCTTGAAGGCAATGGATCACATAAAAGATTGGAATTTCCAAACTCATACTTTCTAAAATTAGATAATTTGTTTGCTTGTCCCCAAAATGGCTGTTTCGTCCATACACGAGAGTTAATTAGGTAGGGATCAACAGTTTAAAATAGAATACACATTATTGCAGGCGTTTAAGTCCAAGGTTGGAATGGAAAACAAACTGTTGAAAATCGAAGCCCAGAACGCTGTTTGACGGCTAGTTCGACGCCCGTCTCTAGTAAGAACAGCATTTATTCATTTAAATTTCATTCCTTGAACTTGAATCTTATGTTTCACTTTTTTTGTGCAGTAAATATTCACAAACATGACATTCGTATCCAAATTCAATTCTAGCCAGATTTCCATCATAATAACAAAGAATGGAACGAACTTTTAACAATAGACAAAAATGACGTCATTTAAGACATCTCTTTTCCAAACAACTAGTCTCTTAAAAATCAAAAATTTCTGTGAAATCTCAACTGCTCTCCATCAAATTACAAGGGTTTACAATTCGGCGATTTCTGTTTGCAGAGCTATCTTTATGTTCCCCGTCATCACAAATAGGCAGATCACGTGAAGATTGAATGGCTTTCTATTTTAGGTTGACAAATACGGGTTTGTCCCCGACTGGAAGTTTATTCTGAAACCCTTACTGAGTCACGAAGATTATTTCCAAATTGCTTTTGTCAACACCTGATGCCTGTTTTCACCTTAAAAGGAAAAATTTCTAAGAAACTCGTCTGGTAAATTAAAAATAGGAAAGCAGAACTTCAAACTAAAAGGAAATTCTAAAATGAAGCCAAATAACGCTTGCATTATTCTCAAAAGGAAATTAAAATTACTCCATATTTCTGATTTCAAATTTAAAATCAGTTTTCAAAAATTGTACATGAAATATTATGCGTGTACTTCTTTTTAAAAAAATATATAATTTTGTTATAAATATTAAATCATGTTAAAATGTTCATAGTTGCAAATTAACGCATTTTTATTGGATACTCATAATAATTAACTTAAATTTTTTGCCATACATATTCAAAATTTTTTGAGAATTTAAAGAAGTTCTTTTGAACCAGATATAAGCTTTACACGTTTTTTTTATATAATGAAAAAAACTACACTTTTATATTTTATAGAAATACTTAACATAGTAACGTTTGTCGCTAAAAGATCACCTTTTGCACACGAGAACTAATTGGACCAGGAACTGCGGTTTAAAGTAGATTCCGAACCATTACTACAAACATCCAAGCCTAAAGATGGGTATCGAACCCATGAACTGTTGAACCGAAGGAAAACATTCGACTACCAGCTCAACATTCGACTACCAGCTTGGCTTATATAATAACGAAGTTTTTAAAAGTTAACACGTAAATTGCTTAGATTTCATTATGTATTTTAATTAAGCTCCTAGAAATATATAATAAGTATCAGTTTAATGAGTTTTGTAGGAATTTATAATGTATTTAAATTTCTTATATGAGATCTAATATTTCGATTTCATTTATTAAATTTACAAATTTTATATAGATTACAAGATTGAGGCAAATGCTCCAAAATAATGCTTACATCATACAATAAACACAAAGTACATATCTGTTCTGCTTTGGATTATAATCTCACCCGAAGAAATACTTACTGATAATTTTATTTTATTTTAGTTTTTAGAAAACATTCAAAACATTCTCTAAATACATTTACCGTATTTTTATTTTAAAAATATAGTAATTCATTAGATATTGAACCAATTTATCTTCAATAATAGGACTTGTAATGGGTACTCAATATCATAGCATTTTTTCATAATAAATTAATTTCGTTTGGACATGTAATTAAATTTAATAGTTTCAATCGATAATCAAATTATTTATGAAATAAAAAATTCTTACTAATAAAACGCTATCAAAATAATATGAGAAAAATAAAAATTAAAACAATTTTGTAATTACATTTAAAAAACACGCAATCTTTTTCTTAAAAATTTTTAAAAAAGCGAAAGTTAAAATAAATATCCCTTTTTTCATTATAAGAAGAAACAAAAACTGTAGCCATAAAGAAGCTCAATTTTAGAAATACTTAATCACAAATTAGAATTGCCCGAGATTCAATATAGGCTTTTAAAGTACTCCAAATTGTCACAAAATTGTCTCCATTTCTGCTTGGCAAACCAGAGAAACAATGCAATACATCACAAGACAGGCAATTATGGTTTCAGCTTTCGGGCATCATCTTTTTTGATAATTTTTTTTATGGTGACGCCGCAATGGCAGTGACCCGGCAGACGATAATTTACGGAAGGAGGGTGACAGCGAGATATTTCTCAAACAAGGCTCGATTTAAAAACAAACCCAAAAGGTGGAAGGATGAACGTGTCGCACCCTAGTGCAAGAGGAAAATATTATATTTATGATCTTTTCCAAGAATGCAGAGAAGGGAATACGAAGTGGCTCTAAACTTGATCTGGCTATTCAAGAATTTCGACCCTAGAGGAACGCCAACATCTTTAATATTCTACTAACACAACTAATGATGAATCTTCCTACAAGGAAGAGTTGTAGATTCTGAGATTATGTTTAAAGAATTACATTTTACCGAATTCAATTACGTCAAGTTTACAATGGAAATCTAAAATATTAAGAAAATTCAACATTAGTTTTTATCTTAACAAAATGGGTTTTTAAGAAAGTTGTTTTTAAACAAAATGGGTTTTTATTTTTAAATTTCTAAAACAAAATTTAATTCCTTTTAGCATTTAAAATCACAACCGACAAAAAACTTCAAATTTAACACATGAGCTTATGTAGAAATTTCAAATTTCTCCAAACTGTATTTTATATAATTTCAAAATTAGTCATTAAAAATAAAATTAAAGTTTTATTATAATGTTATGTAACTAATGTAAGAACACAAGTTCAAATGCAATAAAAGTTCAGTCTTCTAAATTCTCTCCTTTGAATATTGATATCAATTTAATCGTTCTTCAAAACTTCCGGAAAGTTGATAATCTTGAAAAACCCTTAGGACAGACTTTTTTTTCTATTAATAAAAGTTTCATGTGGAGTTTGCAAAAACTAGCCTTTGGTCAAAAAAATAATCCATGTACATAGCTTTCAAACAGCGATTTTCTAGGTACATTTTATTGGGTTGTTCAGAAAATTATTTCGTTTTGTACACAAATAAAAAACGTATGGCAAATAAATATTTTATTCAATTGTATATTGTCAATTCTAGTCCAATGATTATTACCATCTTTCAGTTCGTAACATGACTTCATCATAAAATGGTTGGTTTTCACTAGCAAAAAAACTGATCCAGGTTAAAAAACGAAATGACTTTAACGAAAAACCCAATAAAATTGCTATAATACTATGAATTTTAAAGAAATTTTTGAAAATTTTAAATTTAAATGATGTTACAAATTTTAATCCCCCCCCCTCCCTCCATATTTCAGATAGTGTATCTTTGTAACATTCAACTGATTATTGAAGGTAATAAGAAAGAAGTATTAAATACATTTAGTCAATGCATATAATTTACCATAAAGGTAGGAATCTTTTTTTCTCCATTGTTTTAGGTTTTCGAATATTAAAATTATCTATTTATACATTTTTTAAACAGAAAAAAAAAATACACTAGTTCACATTTATATATTTTTTGATAAACTACTATGTGATCACTATCACTAGAAAAGTTATTCTTCGTAGTTTTGGTTTCATGAACTCTTTCAAAGAATAACTTATCTGTGCGCAAATTTCATGAACGAAATTTGTGTTGTTGACTTCCTAGTTATGAAATTACAAAAAGTACTACTTAAAAAACAAAATTATGAAATTGGCTCAATAAATCAACGTTATTATAACAAGGAATGGCTTAATTAAAATTGCGTGTCAATATTCGGAACTAACCAATTTAAATTTTCCTTCAAAAATATAATCCTCATTTGCTCATTTTAGAAAGTCAAGGAAAGGCATAATTTTGTAAAGATGCATGTTTTACACATAGTAAGAACTTAAACAAAACAGAATTCAAGCTATAAATATTTTTTAACGTTATAATCTTTTCGAAAAACTAGACTAAAAATTTATCTAGTTCTGATAATATTAAAAAATATTTTTTTGGCAGAGAAATGTGATTCTGATAAAATCTTAACACTTAAATTCTTTTGTGTGGAAAGTTAATTATAAATAATTTGATTATTTAAATTTAACCTTCACACATTCATAAATTTATAATTTAAAAAATTTGATGAAGCTTACACATTTCTAAGAAGTTACTACATTCTCTTCATCCACTAAAAATATTGAATCTTTTTACATATTAAAAGAATGAAAAATTTAAAAATTTGTATTTTGTCTACAATCAATCCTCAAAAATGTCTGAATTTTTTAGAGTAATGCTTAAATAAATATTGTATACTCTCTTTACCAGATTTACTGTAAGTTGGATTGTTAAAATTTTTCTTTTGAAAAATAAGTAACAGAACAGTAAAGAAGCATTTGTAAATATGCATTTTACAACAAAATTTTAATAATTTGCTTCAATGTTAACAGAACTTTTAGGGTAATACTTTATGCTAAAGTACTGCCCTAAAATAATTAATTGTACAGTTTGCATACTGTTTATGTAACTTGTGTGTAATCTGGCTGTTATTTCGAGGCAAGGATCAAAAACATCTTTGACTATGACTTATGGAGCTAAAAGAGCTTTAAGCATATTTTATCATAAAACGAATTTATAGTTAATGTAATGTCATTTCATACATGTATAATGATTCCGCTAGTAATTTAAGAACATTGCTTACACTTTTTCTCAATTAAATTTCCCTGTAAAAATTGCTTTCTTGCTACCATTAAATTGCCGCAGGAAAGTCAAGACTACAAAAAATGATTTCTGTACGTGATTTGGTGATTAACAATTAAAGTTGCTGTTAATTGGTCTATGGTTTGGTTTTTGCTACTCAAAAACGATCATTTTATGTAGACTAGGGCCAATTAACCCAAGTCTTCAGAGCGCTAACCATTTGGGTGCTTTATCAGCCTATGATTTGATATTCATAAAATAACAGAAAACGATCTAGATAGTAAAATACACCTCAATAGAATTAAATTTGAAATAGCAGACGTTTCGATTTTCAGTGAATTAGTGAATCGTATCACTTTAAAGTAAATATTTAAAATATAAAGTTACAAATTTTATTTTTCCTCATCTATAATAACCTTAAATTTCAACTCTTAATACCCATAATGAAATATGCTAAGGATATACTATAAAACAAATTTTAGACGCATTTTCTTAAAATATTCAAATATTATTGAGAAGCAGTTTTTACTTCAAGGTTTCATGTATTAGGAAAAATAGAGAGAAAATCTCCCAAAAATAATTTATACAAAATCTTTCTATATACATTTCATTGATGAGAATTTTATAAATTTGGTTCATTCTTGTAACTTAGAGTTTTAACTAAGAAACATCCAATTTAAGCGAGAAGATGTATATCTAATAGTGAGTAATCAATATATTTTATCATTACAGTGCTCTCAGCTTAACCAGTGACAATGCTGCTATTATCAACCAGAAAGAGGCCTTTTTGCCAAATATAATACCATGGCTATTTTTATCTTTTTAATTTAAATTTATTAAAAATTAAGAATAAAAAAATGTTGATTAATCGTATCACATAAAAAGCCTTTTATTATTTATCATTCCTTTAATGTCTTTTTAAATGTCCCAACTCTGTTGCCAAATATATAAAATGATACAATATTAATACATAAGTCCTATGCACCCATGGCTTTATTAAATCTTATTTTTGTTTTAAATTGAAAATTTTTATTCTATACAATACGTATAATAAATCCTCCTATAATTAGATAAATTCCTTTCAAAGTATTAGAAATATTTTATTTCGTACAGATTTGATTCATTGTTCTAAAAGCAACTTTGTACACGAAGAGTAGTTCGACCAAGACGAACGTTTAAAATCAGATTCCTAATAATTATAAAATCTACGACAGGAGTAGATATTGTCACTAAGTGACAAAATCTACATTTTGCATAGCAGGGCTACTAGATAATGGTAGCTTAAAGTGGATTTTTCTAACCACTACCAATAACCAAGTCCAAAGTGAAAATCGACCCAATGATACAAGCTGTATTACAGGTATTAAGAATCTGAAAAATATTTAAATTATTGCATAAAAATCTAGTAATTAAATATTTGTTACTTAATAAAGTTATTTATAAAATATTTGCAATTTCTTTTTAAAAATTATAATTACATAAATTCTTTTGTGGATCAAATAAATATATTTATTGGTCCACAAATAATTTACATGCAATTAATGTATAGGTAAATAATTTATTAAATGCAAAACTAGATCAAAAATTATAAATTTAATAATTATTCTTTTCTACACACTTCCCTCCGGTTTCAGACAACTTCCTCTCATCAAACCTAACCAATATTAAACGAACCAAACTTTATTATGTAATCACTTAAATATAGTTTTTGTGTGTAACTCCACCGAAACTCAACATTGAATGTTAATGATACATAATTTTTTCATTTCTATATGCATTCCTAATAATATTTTATGCATAATTAGTAATACAAAAATTAGTAGAAAAACGATTTTGCTCTACAAATTGGAATTAAATTTACATAGCAAAGCATTAATGAAGTCTATGTACCGATATTTTTATTATTAAATTTATCATTCGTCCTATGTGTTTTAATATATAGGAAAAATTTAAATAACACGTTAATTTATATTTTATTAAATATGAAGTGTATCTTTATCAACTTTTATCGACTCTTCCCCAACTAATTCACTATCAAAATGCATTTATTATAAATTGATTAAGTTAAATTCTGATTAGTGTTCAACAAAAGGATACCACTACAAAAAGTAAAGAACATAACGTATGTTACCGAATAAGTATTCGAATATAACATCACCAAATCGATTATTTACATATTAGGTTTTGAAATTTACTCCAAGATGAAATTAGTTTTAAATATAATGCAAAATTCATATTCTAGATTAAAAAATTTCAAAATCTTAACTATGAGTTATTGAATGCTCCCAAAAATATTTATTAAAGTACATATAAAATTAATTATAGGAATAAAAATACGCTTAACAGCACTTTAGTGCATACGTAGTTGGAAAGCCATACCTCAATTATATAAATTAAGCCGATGAATAATGGAAAACTCTATGGAGAGGGTCTTGCAGGTGTGTCCGGAAACTGCTTAAATTGCTAGGATGGCATTCCACTCTGCTCCTAATGAATAAATGAGAAAGGATCGTTCAACTCGATCTAGCTCGACGGAAGCATGGCCGACGTCCGTTCCAGCGAATACCGGAAACTTGCCATTTTAAGTCCTGCTCGCACACGCGCTGCTTCCATTTCACCTTCCAGATGGAAGTTTGATAAGCCCGACACACTGACCTTCCACTGAGTTGAGTTGTAGATGGTAAAATGTGATTAAAACTCTCAAGTTGCCGTAAACTGTTTTTTTGAGATTGGAACCATAAATGGAGACTCGAACTTTACTTCATGCAAAACAAGGTGCGGCAACGAGAACAGAAGTAAGATAGCACTTAAGTTCTCATAAAATAAATTATGAATTCACAAGTGTATAATAGGACATACAAATACTGATGTATGAACAGGACACAAATAGAAATTAATAAATCTGTGTAAAAAAAAGAATTTTTAAGTATTTGGAGATAATATACACGTATATTATAAAATTTGAACACATTTAAGGACTTCTAGTTGCTGATAATTTATTTTGGGAACTTGATCTTCAGTTCATTTAAAAGTTCTTTTCCTCTGAACTCTAATTTTTATTATGAAACTTAACACGTTTGAGACTGATAAATTAAATGTTTTTGCAGCTCCGCCATTGACACAAATTCAAAACGTTTTCCCACTGCTTCCATTTCAAATTTTCTAAATAAAGTAAGCGTTAATGAGATTTAATATTTTTATTAAACAAATATTATTAAATATTTGTTAATTATTAATTGTTAAGATTCTCCTTCACAAATTACAATATTTTCAATGACATTTTAATTTAGTCCATTACAAATGGCACCAGATATTACCTAGAATGTCGGAGTCTAACCAATCACAAAAACGGCTTTATCGCCAATTATGCGAAGAAAATTATTAGCCTCTTTAATTTCAATTTAAATTTTGAGAATAGATGTTAAAAAAATAAACCACTAGGTTAATTTGTCACCCTACAATCACTTTTATGCACATAAGTTCAAATTCAATGGGTATCTAAAGTTTAAAATAAAATTTGAACCATCAGTCTAAATTGAAATGCAATGCAATCATAGCCAAGGTGGGCGTCAAATCCGTTACACTCTAAGTCAGAGAATTGGCTTTTTTCTATCAGTTAGATTATTTCAATAGAGTATATTAAACAGAGATTTCGAAGCGCAACAACTACTCAGGAAGGGAAAACCGAACCTGCGAAACGTTGATCTGAAGAGAAGAATCTTAACTATATTCTACTTCAAAAGCGCCATGCCAAATACAGCAATAGAACATCAACAATAGTCCATGATATATAATATACAAATATTGGACTCACTAAACAGTTCCAGATTTTATAAGCGTTACATTTTCAACAATTTTTTAGTTGAAAATTTGTCAAATCTAGCATTCATTTAAAGTTTCAGATACAGAAACTTTGGGTTTCAAGAGATTTATTATAAGGAATTCATGAAATTTTAGTTGAATAAGTCAAATTCTGGAAAAAAATTTGATTGGTTTGTCGCTCAATGGCAATTTTTGCATACGAGGGCTAGTTAGACTGAGATCTAAGGCTTAAGATCTAGGATTATGAACTACTGCAACAGTCAATCCAAGGATCGGATTCGAACCCTCGAGTTATAGAACTGAAAGCAAGATCATTCAGCTACCAGTTTGGTGAAAAGAATTGTATATTTTATATAAGTATAAAATTTATATATTCTGATACTAATCATAGTTCTGTTACTTATCATAAATTCTTAAATTTATAAATATATAAAGCTTGCAAAAGTTCAGAATTCAATGATTTATAATATTAAAGTTTATGGATTAAATTAATATGGATTATTATCATGGGTCTAGAACAAACAACATTACCATTGACCAACAAATACATTTTTCTACAATAATATGATACAACAATTATTTCTTATGCCGTAAACTCTTCATTATCCACGGAAGTAAGCAGTGCGGCTATTGTAGATAAACAGATTTCGTCGAGAATTCACAAAATTGTAAAAAAAACATAAATATGTATTTGAACAATTTAAATAACATCATACATTTATTACCTCAGGAATAATTATTCATTGCCTACAAAATTACAGATTTACTTTTGTTAGGAGAATACTCAGAAATTTCAAATTTTTTGCATATGTATATTTCTTGATTGAGAATTGAAATTTTTTTTTTAATTTATATATCGCGAATAATTTAAAAATTTTTATCACTTTTTCAAACAATTCTAGTAGTTGTTGTTGTCCTGTGCCAGCCAGGCTGGCAATATGGGGTGCGCTGCTCCACTTTTCCAACTGAACCATATTTGGTGTGGAGTCCGACTTCCTCAGTACACATAGATACCCGTTTATAGGGTAGGCAACCATACACACACACACAAAGAAAGGACAAAGACGAGAGAGAGAGAGAGAGAAAGTACATCCATGCCCGAGCCAGGATTCGAACCCAGGTCCCACCCATCTGTAGTCAGGAATGCTAATCACTAGACAGGTTGGGCGGCAACAATTCTAGTAAACTGCATAATATTGATATGCGAAACGACATTTTATTTATTAGAAGTTGAATAATTTCTTTACAAATTTGGATTAAAAAAGAAGTCTTACTTTTTTTAATTCGAATTTGTTGTGAAAAAAAAAAAAACAGTGTACAAACAAAAAAAAAAATTAGCAAAAGATATTTGTGAATAAATATTAACTACATTTCTAAAAACGAAATGTGCAGAATTATTTTCTTCACAAAACTGTATACTTTGATACAGCATACGATATTCTTATTAGTAAAACTATTAAAAAATTTTTATTTCGAGAGCGTTTGCAATGTAACGTTTAAATTTTCACGGAATACTTATTTTACTGGCAAAATAAGACATTCATTTTAAATTTATGTTGAAATGCCTTGCTTATATTACTAAATGCTTATTTTTAATTATTTTTTATGAATTTCCAATTGATTTCCAAGCTGGGAAAAAATTTTATTCACAAATGTTTCAAATTTTGATTTTTCGAGTCATTCAGGAAAACAGTGTGAGTCGTCATATTGTGTGTATAAGAACCTTGAACTTTTCCTCATATATAAGTGCAAGAATTTATACAAAACTAATAATTTCATAATTTGTTCTACCCGATGGACTCCATACAGTTCTTACCTTCGGAACAGGGTATTCGACCGACTAACTGGTTCCCATTAAACCTTTTTTGAACATTTGTAGAGCAGCTAAATTTGTAGCAAGTGCCAAATAATAAAAACAGTTTCTTTCTTTTCTTTTTTCTGAGCAATTTACGACATCCTCCCTCCCCTCTCCTTCTACGACGATAACCGTAACGAAACCATTTCCTGGCTCAGAATGAAAAATGAGAAAGATGACCCACAATGTGTTGGATCATCACGCGACAACTGAACTCACTTGCTGGGAAGAGAGAAAAAAATATTCCTGTGAAATATTAGACAGAGCTAAGCCTATTCGTTTTTTTTAGATCATTCCAGTCTGCAGAATCCTCGATTCACAATAGAATTTCGAAGAACTCGTCCGCAGTGGCACTTTCCAACGAAGCCAGACAGCAGACACGCATCTGTGGTTGTTGGAACAGAAGAATCTATTTGAACAAACGTGATCAGAAGTGTTTTATTTGCGCATGCACATTGGTGAGCAGAAAGATTATCACTCGAAGTATCCTAATGGAATACAAACTTTAAAATGGAACATGTTACGTGAAATTGATAGGATTTAGAGCAGCAATTCACAACTTCTTTAATACTTCACTCCAACTTTCTCAAGCACATTTAAATAAAGTATTTAAACAATCTGAAGCTTTTCAGCTTAGAAATACAATTTTAATGGCGGAAAATTTGACTTTTTAAAAAATGCGTTATCTTTAATGTGTGAAATGTATTTTTTTTATTGTTATTATTTTTTAATTTCTAACACCTACACACATGGAATTTTTGAAGTTCTTTTTTAAGCTCATTGATTCGATATAGATATTTAAATACTTGGAAGTTTATCACATTTTAAAAGTTTGGACCAGGAAAATCAAATATGCCTTACGTAATGCATTTAATTCAACGGAAAAATTACAGCTAACGTAATCATCGAATTTTTTGACAAGTTAAAAATTTTCCTTTTCTGTACTCTTATAGGCACCCTGAATTAAATATACTAATAATACCATCCTAAATTAAATAAATTTTCACTCTGAATGAAAAATTGGTGAAAATGTAGCAATATGTACTTTAAACTTCACTGCGTGGTAAAATAATTTGCAGGAAAAATTCAAAATAAAATATTTTAAAATTTAACTTAATTTTAACACCAAAAAGGAAATTTTTAATTATTTCCCACCTTTCAAGCCATTTTTATCAAGTTATCAGTTTTACATGCACAATAATTCTCAACCCCTGTGCCGCCTAACTCTTAAAGCGTGTCGCCAAATTTTAGAAATGTATAAAAAAAATTTTTTGTTTAAATAAAGAAAAGTACACTATAAAAGAAAACACTTTTTTCAGTTAAATATTCATTTTTTAAATGTAAAAAATATGGTACTTATCTTCGATAAATGTGACCTTTCATGAAGTGAAATATTTGCACCACGTGAAGTTTTCCCAGTATCTACAATTACAATTTTCTACATCTTATTTGTGTGAATTCGGATTTTCAGTATTAACAAACATAAAATATCGAGATTGTTAACTGTAGAAGACGATATGAGGGTGGCAATGTCTTTTTAACGACCAAATATAAATGAAATTATCAAAACACACATCAAGCTGAAATTTATCTTTTAAATATCCTTATTATATTATAATTAATTCCTTAATAAACGTACTGTTTTTGTGGTACGTATTATATTACATTCAAAATTATCAAATTATTTCTCTCAGTGCATTATAGCTAAGTAAGCAACTTCTAAACTTTTCTTTGTGTGCAGCCAAATTTTGAAATCGCAAAAAGTGTGCTACGACAAAAAAAAAAAGGTCGAGAATCAGATAAATTAATGCAGATTTTTCATAAAAATATATAAAATATTCACAAATATATAAAACGTACACATGAAATATCTAAATACTAATTAATTTGACACATCAGAGGAACATTTTACATAAAGTATCGATATTCAAAATTCTTACAAAATTTTAACTTGGAATAACAAGATCTTGTATAAGCAAATATTGTATACTACAGGAAAAACTTTTCTGCAAAAGAAATAAAATAAACAGATTGTTTTTTTTAAACCAAAAATTTAAAAAATATAATTAGATTACATTTAATGTAAAAGCCTTTGGAATATGCAAGAAATACATATTCAACTCTTTAAAAGTGTTTGAATTAAAGGGAAATTTTAAATTTAACATTTTCTTTTGATTTTGCCACTTTTCTTAATTTTAAAAAAATTAAAAGAATTGCAGATTTAATAAAAATAGTTTGATAACTATGTATTAAAACGTTGCACTCTCTCATCTATGAAAGTGAATATAAGTTTAAAAACAATTTTTTTACATACCGAACGCAATGTTTTCAGATCTTCAATTATAAGCACGAGCAAACCGTTTGAAGTTGGAAATACAGCACGAGTCAGACAATTTTAGAACTCAAAAATTAAGGTTTATATGTTACTCGATTCAAACAGTTTAGGTAGAGGGGGCGCACGCATGCGCTGCGACGAAAGTGTAAGGGGTGCCGACCTTGAGTTGGGGTTCGTTGATCTCCGTGCTTCCGACCCCCCGAATTCATCGATCGAATGCAAGGGGAATGGTGAGATAATACATCCGGGGAGCACGTTGAATTTTTTAAACATAAGTAAGAAGGAAAACTCAACAGCACAGAAAAATAATTAAATTTACCACTTATAAAGAAATCAGTAATTTTTCCTCGTGAATTAGAAATAAATAATAGCCTACAGCATAGTTCCAAATAAGAATCTTATGGTTAATTCATATTTTTTTTTTATTATCAGGTCCTGATTAAGGCATCTTAAGTTTAGGCGTGAAGTCAGAAACCAGCGCCGGGAGGTAAATAACTAAGCAGGGGGTGAATATACGATATTTCCCACCCGCAGTCTGAATAATAAAACGCCATGTTATCTAATTGATTGAGATGAACCTATCCTTTGGCGGCTGGATTTCATTTAGTGTGTTTAACCGAGCGTAATAACCACTTTTCTATAAGAAAAAATTATAAGCCAATTAAAATCAATAGTCAGATTTACTTCCATGGATTTTTCAAGAGCAATTTCATTTCCTCAAGATGAGTCCAATTCCTAATTTTATTAGTTTGAGATATCATTTGTATTGAATTAGGCATGCCATTAAAGGATCTATATGCTATCTCAGGGTGTACCATATCAAAACTTAGGAACGTTTTCCTGATAATACAAACATGAAAAATCAGCTTTGCTCTCTAAAGTTTGGATATTATACAGCTTGGTTTTGTTTAGTTTGTCACTCAACGGTGATTTTATGCACACGAGGGATAATTAGACAGGGACTTATGGATATTATACAGCAATTAATTTGCTTGGATAGGAAACTGTCCAATAATTTGAGAAAAAATTCCAACTGAAGTAAAATAATTTTTAATAAAATTCGTAAAATCTTGATTAAGTGTCTAATAATATTTCACAGTATTAATAAATGCAATAAATTGCATGTAATTAAATTGATTGAGATTGCCTTTTATATTAGGCAATATTTTAGATTTTAAACTTCAATTTTTTTTTATTGCTTGACTGCAAATTAAAATACATTATTTTCTAGAAATGTAGTTTTTCCTCTTATTTTAATGTTATTGATGTTTATTTTGTACCATATTTTTAAATATAATACAATTTAATCTAAAGTTGTATTTTGTTATTTAAAAATTTCATCGTATGATGAAAATAATGTAAAGATTAAAAAAGTAAATATGAATTAATATTTAAAAAAGATTAAAATCCAACGGATAAAAATTTAACTCTAGATTATATATTGTATTATATTAAAACAAAATACTTATGTCTAAAATAACACACAAAAAGTTGTGAAAATTTCTGCAAAAATAATAAGATTTAGAAATGTATGTCTAAAAATTTATGTCTAAAAAAAAAAAAAAACCTGCTATGAGTTATGCAAAAGCAAATAGTACTTGGGTTTAAAATATGTAAAAAAAAATTTCACTGAAATTATCAAAAGATTCTTTCGAGCTTCTATGGCGAATTAACACAGGCTAAACATTGCTCTTGGTGAAAGAATGTTTTGTAATGACAATGTCCTAAAAAATAGCAATCAAAAAACCATAACAGGAAGATAATCTCTAGACATATAACCCCTTGCTGCTTCTCCAATTTACAATCTTCCTCGTAACTCTACCAAGACTCCACTCACATTACCTAATTAAAGTAGTTTCGTAAAACATAAACACGCAAATCCTACAATACTCGGGGCTCAGTGGCAAACAGTTCACATTTCTTCGCTTGCAAAATAAATCAAGAAAGTAAGTGGATATGCTTAAACTGTGGGAACGGATTAAAATTTAAGAGAATCAATTTAGAAACTGTCGAACATTTCTCTCTTTTTCCTTCCATATGACACGAGGTGTAAAAAGCTAAGCTAAAATAGCTTTAGGAACAGATTAATGTATTTCATATAAAAATAAAACGACAATAAACCCCATGCATGACTACTTAAACCGCCTATACTTCAAAACTGAGAAGTGTTCAGTAGGGCAACCGTTTTATCATATTATCTCAGCTGCATATTGTTGAATTCGGAATTTGAATCACGGGAAAAAACTAGGTATTGATGCCACCTCAACGATTAATTCTACCGTCTTTCCTTTCCAGATCGTTTGATTTTTTCCATTTTAATCTTTAAGCTTTATTTCGAAGCTTATTATTTCCAAAATATGAACCTGCCGAGATTAATAGATATTTTTTCAATTAAAATGATAAAAGATTACCATTAGATTTTAATTCCCCGAGAAGCAGATAATAAACTTATTACAAAATACTTCTTATAATGTAAAGAAATATAATTGCTTTTTTTAAAAAAAAATATTTTTTTTGTAGTAAGTTTATTTATTTGTCACTCTATAAATCCTTATTTTGTGTTCGAGAGCCAATTTGATAGATACTAAATTCCTATAATTTAGTTTCGATCAAATTATATATCAATTCAAATTATCATATAATATTATCATATCATAATATCGATCAAATTATCATATGATTTAGTTTCGATCTAAACACCCATGTCCGAGTTTGGTATCGAGCAACTGAATTGAAAACCTATTATTCAGCTATGTGTTAAGCCTTTTTCATAAACTAAAATTAAACTGCACAAACAAGCATATTAATAGAACTTTTTAAAAACGTTAATAAAGATTTTTTTAAAACGGATTAAGTTATAATAAAGATTTTTCTTCTAAGATCACTATATTTTATATTTTGCTTGTGATTTTCAATTATTTTTTTCGGTAAAATATAAAATTTTCCAGTAAATCAATATAAAATTAAATAATATAAAAACCTGAATCAAAATCAAGTAATAAGTAATACAAATTGATCGAAAATACACAAGTTTTAAAGCAATTTTCTGCTATATTAACGCAATAAAAAATGTTTATAAATTAAAATTTAGTTTAATTATTCAAAAATTAAATTAGTTGAGCTAATTAATCCAAAATTGCTTCATTAACATTTATAAGAGTAAATATTAATAATTTTAAACAAATATAATATTAAATTTGAGATCTGCTGTTGTAGCTGCTTTCACAAAGAAATTCGAAGTAAGATACACTTAACAATAATGGGAATGTAACCTAATAACATTTTATTCTAATTTTTTACCTCAGAATTGTGTATCAAATTTACAAAAAATTTTCAAGCAAATTCTAAATTTTTGAACCATTTGAATGACATAGATCATTTTCCACAAGACTTAAATGAGAAAAAAATTTCACAATTTCAAGTTGTTTCAGTTCTTGTTATGAGAATTCCTCAGAAAAATAATGAATTATTTTTCTTTTATGGTTGGATATTGTTATAGGCGTTTTTGCTTTGCTTTTATATGTAAAATTAATTTAAGATGGTAACAATAAATCATTCAACGGAAATACCTTTTTCTAAACAGTACGATATGAAGAAAAAAATTTACATTTAACATCAAATCATGAAAAATTTTAAATTATCGAGAGAGTTAAAGTATCTTGTATTACACACAAAGATGACTTTTAGTTAAATCTCGGGATTAAAAGATTTTTTGACAAGTTCTTGAGGTTTAAAAAAAACTCAACTACTAATCAAAAAATCTCTTTTAATATAATTTTGCGTTTAAAAATAGTTAATTCTTCCAGTGCAAAATCTGTTAGAAATTCACAATGAAATTGATTTTGTTGAAATCATGACACGTGATTGTTGGTTTATTTATGACATGATGAAAAGTCATGTCATTAATGACACGATGAATGCAACTATTTTACTTTAAAGTTAAACGATAAATTCGGAGAAAGACTTTGAAGATAGAATAAATATAGAATATAAATCATGCCTCCATTTTCCATAAGAAGAAACTTTTAAATAAAGAACTTTATCAATATTTGAATGATTCAAATATTAAGTTTTTCACCAGTATAATGTATTCCTCAATTATAAATTGTGACTTTTATAAAAGTGATAAAAAAACTCACTTCTAGATGTGATAAAACGTGATAACAATGCTTCTAAAACAAAATAAGTAATGCAAATAGCTTAACAAAATTTATATTTACTGGTGACATTTAATAAGTTTATACTTATATTATTATTCACAATATACGTTTAAAAATTTAATAGCTTTATTTCAAACTGCAATTTATTTTGCTTCAAATTTTGAGTGATGTAAACGTCTAAGATTATTCCAATACAATAAATTATGTCACGAAAAGCAAACATTCAGGACATCTGCCAACCATTTCTCCAAACTGCATAAAGAAACATTTAGAATAAATTAAGACCACTTTCAAATCCAGACATCAAGGTCACGGCCAAGTGATTATCCAAATTTCACTAAAATCGAAAACCATGGCACAGCTGACGCATTTCCGCTTGTGAGAAACAACCCAAGCATATCAACCCTTAAATGTCCCCGTTTGTATAACCTTTGCTCCTATGGCTGGTCAAGCTTTGCATTTGATAAGAGTGGCGAAACAGCTCGTGTATTCAAAAAAGTTAATGCTTAATTATTTTGATGAACTTATTATGAGAACTGTACATTTTTAACGCAAAAACACTTGGAAATACATTAAACCATCATATTGTTAGAATAGTAAAAATAATATTTAAAATCATCTCTATTAAAAATATTTTATTCCTATAATTATGAAAAGGAAACATTTTGAGTGACATTTTTACACAGAAATCAAATGCAAAATTACTAGGAATATCTAAAATTGCATATTAAAATTAATTTAAAATAAAAAAACTTATTTGGTTAATGCATGATTTTTTGATTAAAATTTCAGTTGCAATTATAGAAAATTGAATTTACTCAACATGAACCACATAAAAATAAACAATTCAAAAAATTTCATAAACAATTTTATTAAAAGAAAAATAACTTTAAATAATTTTTTAATTAGAATTATATTTGTTAAACTAACATTATAATTATTCCATTTTATTTGACAAATTAATAATTATTACTGAAGGAGGTATTTTGAAGATTGAATCGCAATTCTTAAACATTGAAACAAAAAAATTTACTGGTTATACATATTTTCAAGATTGATTTTTCTTTGTTGTTCTTTTCAAATATTACACCAATCTAAATATTTACAATTATATAACACTATAAAATGCATTGAATGTATCCAACACATGGGTGTGAATAATAAATAATTCTTTTTGTAATTTAAATTTCACTTAATAATTTACTAAGCCAATTGTGGTTAATTTTTCGTTCTTTAATGTAAGCAGGCATGAATTTTATCCAACTTAGATTAACATTTTCATTTTAAGTACAATCAAATGATTTTATTGAGGGGTGGGCAGATGGGGTATTCCAAACAGTCTCATTCATGAAGGAACGCTGTGGGGGAAGTCCATGCAATGGCGTCTGATTCACATTTGTAGACGGGGGTGATGCCATTCTTATTCGTAGGGGGGAGGAGATCTCATTAAGGGGTCTACGAACTCATCTTGTTGAGAAAATACACACCAAACTAAGAAGTATGAGATTCTATGAAAGTGTAATGAAAGAAAAATCAGTGATGCTCACCGGTTATAGAAGTATCCTGGGGAGAAATATTGACAGCTCACAGTAGACGAGTAGTCGCCGGTTTGAAGAATGCTGCTAGTAATATCAGTTCCGACGGTTTTCGGTCTTTCTGCCGGTTCACGGGTTACCAAAGAGATTGTAGCTCTTGTCACATAATATTTTTGTCGCCAACGTAAGCTACAATTCGAGATAATCGCATATTTGGCGTAAAAAGCATGAATTGAAATTTTTTTTTAAAAAATAGAATAACAACATAAATTTAAAATATTAGCTTTTTTATTTGTAGGAGGGCAACGTGTTAGATTTTGAAAATTCCAATAAATAAAATGAATTTGTGACAGTTATGAAATTTTAAAAATGTTAGCTTGGCACATCTAACTTAATAATTAAATTGTATAATTAATTAAATATCTCTCAAAAATATTTAAATGTATTGCAAAAATAATATTTTTAGTTTATTCAATTATTATGGAATATAATTTCTTTTTATTGGTATTTTTTATTTATTTTGGTAGCTTAAGAACAAGTTTTATTATTTCTAGCTGAATTTAAGTTTTAAATTAACACACACGTGTTCTGCAATTTTCTTTCAGTGCAAAATACTTTGAAATATTATAAAATATTATTTGAAGCAACTGAATCCATAATATTTCTTATCTCCAGACTACTACATAGATTTTGAGAAAAATCATCTCTTACAAGCTTAATTATTATTTTCAGCACAATGTTACCGGATTTCAAATAAATTTTCTAAATATGATAGTTTATATATATCTAAGAAGACTGTTTACTTTAGAAAGCAGTTTCAGTGAAAATTAATTTGTGTAAGTATATTAATGATGTACAAGTTATGAAATTTAAAAGAAAAAATTCTTTCAATACAACTGTTGAATTTAAGTATGCAAAATACGTTGATCTGAATGTGAAGTTTAAAACAGGATTTTTTATATCGATATGTTTTAAAACAGATGTGGAAAGTTCCATGAAGTAATTATCTAAAAAAAAAAATGTTTATAATTTAATACTAGTTTTTGAAAAAATAATAATAGTGAAATTTGACAATCTTTATAAGGGCCCACCTATATTTATTGGTAAGGACGAACGCTTTGGCATAGAGAGAGTTGAAAGATACATCAACTGTTAACAATCGGAAATGAATGCTGTTTATATGTTTCTCGCGTACGCATTTGGTGCAATGAGTGATTGACTGTTTTCCAAGTTTTCTCCCTTGCAACTCGTGAATATGCTTATGTAAAATTCTACCCGAAGCTTTTATTTTTTTCAACAGTAACTAACTTTTAACACTTGTTCTTTTAGCTGCAGAATTTATTTTTTTCCCCTAGTTTTGTTAAAATATGTTTCCAATCTCCCAGATTAATATATGTAATATTCATTACTCCCCCCCCCCCCACAAATTTCTTTTCAAATTTTTCATCTTATGCAGTTGATTAGTTTGCTTAAGTCTCTTTTCATTTATCCATTACATAGTATTAAAATCATAAAAGATAAATTGAAATTATTTTAAATGATTTTGTATTTGATAGATTTTATATTTTGGAAGTATTCGCAAATTTGTTATGTTGACGGTGTGTTGTTCGCGTCTAGTAATATAGGAATTTATTTATTATCATTGATTTTGATGTAGCAAAACCCGTGTGAACTTCAGTATATAACAAAAACAATGAATCTTTTATTTAAGAAAAATTTTAATATATATATATATATATATTTAACTACAAATAAAAAATATATAGACGAACTATAAGTACGTATAATTAGGATTGGTAATCTGCCACCCCTTTCAAAGTACTAATTTAGACGGATAAGATTTGTTGATAATTAGTCATATTGGTTTAAAGAGTAAGCATGTCCTTACAGGGTCAAGGATCAGGAATGAGTCACGACGACATTATCTTACGATCGAAAGTGAGAACATAAAAGGTTCCTAAAATGTGCTTATGTCTGTTTTCTAAAATAGAGTAATTATTTTCATTAAGTTGGATCATATAATTGATATTGAGTCAATCATCTAAATATTCTAATTATATTCATAATCTATGAAAATTTGGAAATCGGATCTATTTAATTAATCCCTAAAAATTTAGTTTTGCACTTTAATAAAAATCAATAAAAATATTATAGGAGTAATATAGAATATAAAAGAAAAAAAGCTTATTTTTATTTAAATTATTCAGTTGGTAAATTTTCTTTTTCAAATTTGAGCATTGGTGCGAACTTCGAATGAGAAAATAATGTCATGATATGTTTTTCTAAAAAATTGCTCTTTGAAATATTTTATTTATTTATTTTGCAAAATAAATTGCGAGCTAAATACAGATCGGTAAATAATCTAATGTAAAGAATGTGTTGCTTTTGATACCTCATAGTCACATCTTAACGGCCTAATTTGTTGTAAGCAATTAATATCGATTTTGACACCACGTAGTTGATAGCCAAACAATCGATGGCTTTTGTAACCAAGTAAATTGCCTTCAGGAAAGACTTATCATAGATACTGATACGTATTTACGAGTCGCAAAGAGAAAGCTCTTAAAAGTCCCAAGAACACGTCCTGACAGACGTGCATGCAGAATGCAAAAGTGTAACATTTTTCTCCCGTTATTCAACAGTGATTGAGATCGAACCCGGTACCTTGTGTTGTAAAGAACGCTGTCCTACCACTAGGCCATCGCAGGTCACGCAGAATCCTTTTTAAATTCCAATGTAATTTGTTTTCTAAGAGTACTCGTCATATATAATGATCTGCATTCACGTTTTGGAAGAGAAGAAGCAAAAACTACAAAGCACATATCCCGACAAGCGTGCTGGTTGAAGGTAGAAACGTAACATTCATCTCCCATTGTTCAACAGTGGCTGGAATGGAACCCGGCACCTTATGCTTCCAAGAGCTTGTTTTCAGACTGCAGTAAGACCAATTGGGGACGTTTTGGATAAAATTTTCAGAAAAAATATGTAAATAACCATAATTCACGTGGTTCAAAAAAGTGCAATGTCAATGACTTTCACCGGAATTCGAGCCTAAAATATCAACATGATGGATAAGCAACTACGAAATGTAGTTACAATCTCTCATAAACAAAAACACCTAAAAAAATTAAAAATGATTTTTTAAGTAATAATAAAAGTTAAAAAATAACAAAATTAATTAAAAAGAATATTTTTAAGTGTGTGTTAAATCAAAGTATTATTTACAGGCAAAAAAAAAACCTAGTCTTAAAAAGGTTGCTGAAAACAAGATTTTGTTAATTTCTGTAGGCCATTGACTCTTTAAAATTCAGTTTTAAAAATATTTTCCACAACATAAATTGGTTACTGTCCTTTTGCCATTTTCATAAACCCATGTTATGCTAAATTTAGTTAAGTTAAAGGCCAGAAGTTTGAAATATTCAGGAAACAAGAAAAATACTTTTATGTATTACTATTAGATCCAAAGGCATTTATTGAAATTCGCTTGCATGAATATACGTAAAAACCGTTTCAAAGCTTAGAACAATGTTTTGCTTATTTGCAAATGCCGGAAGTTACGGAAAATGGTTGCAATTCAACGGAAATAATTTTTTTCGAATTCCCACCCGTGGTATTCATAGATTTTTACACCACACTTTCAAGCTGGAGACAGATTACTTGTTTTAAAGAAGAAAATGGATTCAAACTTTGAATGCATGTTTTGTTTTGCATCCACTTCGTGAATTGCACATTATTTTGGAGATGTCTGGCAACAATCATTTCAATTTTTTTTTTTTCTCGTCTTCTTCAAAGAAAATAAAAAAAGTATTGTTCGTCTTACAAACGATTTTTGCTGTTAGATTGCTCTCTCTTTCTCTCGATATTTATTTATTTTTATCCCTTATTTCGCTGAATAGAGTTATTTTTATTTTTTCGATTGCCTGCAAAGTTAAAAAAAGGGATTCATTTTATACTACCTGCTGTTTCATTATTATTATTTATTAGAAAATTTTAAAGCTATATAGCAAACTATGGCGCAATTTATATCGTGAAATAAAAGTATGTAAAGTCAACCAATGATCATATCGATGCCCGTATTAGGATTATTCTATTAAACTTACAGACTATGTACTATCTGAAGGATCTTAGATTGCAATTATTTGGTGTATAGGCGCTATCAACTTAATCATCTTCGTTTGGATCAAAGATCGATCTTAGAATCTTCCTGCTGTGAAGATGCAATGAAGCCTATACCAATGATAGTCTCACTGTAATTCGTTTGTTTAGTTAAATTATTTTATCGAACATAATAGCATATATTTCTCTTTAATCATCACCTATCAGCCAATAAGCAACATATCGAGTTTAATGTGCCTATTATAAATATTGCAAATCAAGATTGATTTAAAAGTTAATATTACCGCCTTGTACAAAAAGTTTGGGCTCGTTACCCAGCAGGATGATAACTTTTGATAGTTATTTGTATAGTTTTTATTGCATTATTACAAATTTCGTTTCTCAATTTTCAGTTATTTTAGTTTTTCAATATACAACCAAATAAAAATGACATGAAGATAAGATTGGGAACACAATTAAAAATACAAGTTCTCTAAAACTTAAATTTTGTATAAAATCGAGTTAAATCCACGGAAATTTCGTGCCTGTACACAAAAAGAAAAAATATATATTTCCATTTTTTATAGTGATATCATAGTATCATAAAAAATAACTGTCATTGGCTTAATTCAACTTATCATATTTTAGGTTATGGCAACCGATGTTTTAAAAAAAAATTAAATTCTTAGTAGTTTAAATGAAATGATAAGCTGTAAAGATAATTTACTGTGTCATAATTTCTAAACAAGGCATTTCACAACTTTTCTTTGTTTTACAGTTATTTTCTTTTTTACCTCTACTATAAAAAAACTTCTGATTTATAAATTACATATTGAGTATATGGAATTTGAGGTAGAAATAATATATACGATTTTAGAAGTAGAAAAAATTTGGAATAAGTGTTTTATATTGAAAGAAAAATACAAATTATGAATACTTC
This sequence comes from Latrodectus geometricus, assembly GCA_026290005.1. Classification (NCBI taxonomy): domain Eukaryota; kingdom Metazoa; phylum Arthropoda; class Arachnida; order Araneae; family Theridiidae; genus Latrodectus; species Latrodectus geometricus. Next base: position 755,286 of record JAPDSC010003557.1, on the reverse strand, counting down.
TGAACAGGAAAATATTCTCTTAAAATGTTTGATTGAATATTCTATATTTAATGAAACAGAAACAGTTATCTTTTTAGCTGTCATTTCAATATTTCTGCCTTGGGCATGAATATTTGTTATAAATATTTTAAACTGTAGATCCGAATTGAATTTAAGTTTGGGGGAAAAACATGACATTAGAGGACCGAATTTTATCGAGAAAAATCTCTATTTAATTAATATAAAGACATATTAAATGTCAATAACAAACATAAATTTTTATAGTATCAAGCATTGATTTCCACTTGTTTAGACATACTTATACACGCACATTATTCAATATAACAGTTTCACATACCTGTATATTTATATTTGCATATGTATATATGTGAATAGATTAATAAAAATTATTTTCATAAATTTTTTCCTTCCATATAAGAAAATTTTCTATGTATATTCTTGGATACGTCTTAAGAACTCAGATTATTTTGCAGCTTTGTCCTACAACATAGCTCCCATTGAAAGGACAAAACTTCTATAGCAGAGAATATAAGTTGTAATGTGTGCACTATCGTAAAGATAAGACTATACATAGTGAAGTTTTTCGGTTTTCCGGGGTGAAATCCAGGGAGAAAAGACATTAATTTTCAGATGTGACAAAAAGAATGAAAAACAACGAAATAGATTTCTAATTTTATCCTAAGATTCGAACTCATATTCAAGAAAAGCGAAACATTATTATACTACATGGGCAACCACCACCATAACCGTTACGTTTTCGACTAACTATTTTTAAATTACTTTGGACCTGACAATCCATTCCTTTTCAAATTTAGATTCATTGCCTCAATGAATGATCATTAAATACGTCGAGTATTAAACATTCTGCTATGTAAATTTGAATGCAAGTCTTTCTAGAAGCAAAAATGAAATTAAAGAGTCTCTTCTGATCGAATTTATAAATAGTCAGAGAATTCTTCCTTACTACTTGATCTCATATGGCAATTAATAATTAATGGAATAACTTCTGCATGATGTTAGTATATGAAGCACAGTTACAGTTAGGGTGACCTTCTACACAAATGTATTACTTTCACAAACCTTTTTTCTTGTTTTAATCCAAAGGTTCTTAATATTTATACATAAAGACATGTGTAAAGTGAAATATTTTAACATGTACTGCAGATACAGTGTGTGTGTTAAGGTTAATACCACACAGATCAACCATTTTATCTTTAATTCTCAATATCTTATAAAAAGGAATTCGCTTAATTTGGTATTTTTTACTCATGTTTCTCACTAAAACAACACAGTGGCAACTATATCAAAAACTGGCGTAATATATATTCTGAAATATTTTCGTAACAAGATGTCCTAACTTCAAGCCACAATCAATGATAAAGTCGATACTTTTGATGCAGTTTTTTTTCTAACCTTGCATAACATTAACATTTTTATTGTGAACATCATTTAAGAAATCAAGTGATTTTCAGTACTCGATAAACATCAGATTTGTCTTACTAGTTTAGTTAATTTTTTTATTATTATTCAGTTAAGAATATTCGGTACTTATAACAAATTTTAATTTGTTTATTCTTTATAAAATCTAAGGATTTTCATCACAAGAAGTGTCAGATTTGTCTTATTAAGTTACGACCTTAAGTATTTTTTGGTATTTAACGGGGAAAAAATTTACTATGATTAAACTGATTTTATTCCAAGTTCACACATTTTTTAAGATGTAGTTTCTTATTAACAAAAAAATAATTCGTAATACACAAAAATTATTTGCAATTTTAATCCTTCATTATTGGTTGAAATTTGAAAAATAATATAAAGGAAATTCCGCTTGATATTTTTAAATGTACACATGTATTTTCATTAAGATTTTAGGCAGAATCATGATGCTTCCTACCATGAATGTGAAGACATACATCAGCATACAAATGGAAATAATGGTTTAACTCCGGTATTGACTCTGTATTAAGAATTAAAACTAATAATGACTTTATTTTGACAAAATTAATTTCATTAGCCTTTGCTTATTACAAACTTAAGAAATTCTTTTTTCTTGTTTTTTATATAGAAAAATACTAACTATCCTTCCTAATGTACTTGTATCAGATTTTAAATGTACTTTTATAAAATTACATTTTAATATAATTGTTCAATATTCATTAAAAAAGAAGTTGAATTTGATTGAAAAGCACCGCTTTTCTAATTCAAAAGATAATGGATTCGATACCGGACTCCGTCGAAAACTGTTGTGATTAAAAAACAAATACACGTTAAAAGATCCGTAATGTCTATTGTTCCTTTTCTGGTGTGACACAAAGAGGATGATATTAACTTAAATATCACCCCCTACATTTTGGCTTGGTTCAAAACTATAAAGCAGTGGGCTGTGTATAGCGACTTCTATAAATAAATTTCCGCTATATAACTGATGTATCGCATAATAATCTAACCCAATTTATTATTTACTTTTTGCGATACATACTAAAAGGTACTCAACATAGCGCTCCATGGTCAGTTGTAAAAAGACTGATATAAGATATTCTCTCTTTTAATATCACACAAACTACATAAGGAGTAGTTTCGAAATTAATTAACCAACGTAAGATTATGTTGATATAATTGTCTTTGGTAGAATATTGATCTAATCCGCTACTTCCAATCTTAAGCTGCACACTTTACCCAATGAAACGCGACTCATTATTAAATTGTTAATAAGATATATTTAAAAAGAAAGTATTGCAATATAATATAAATATAAAATTACTCTTATTATATTTTTTAACATAAATAATTTAATATTTCAAACTTTAATATTCTATTTAAGGAATTGAAAAACATTATGTGGACAGAACAGTTACTGATTAATTAGTTCTGACTCGATGTATCTTCATCGAGTCAATGGGAGTTGTGAAGTTTAAAATACATGGTGCCAATTCAAATATCGGTTTCATTCACTTGGTGGTACGTGAGAGTGTAGCACTTGTATGCATTTTACGATACAACCACTAATATCTCATTGAAAATCTCCACCATAATGATAATGTATAAAATACAACACATCTCAATTAAAAATATATATCTTAATTGAAAAATCTTAATTTCTTTATGAAACTCATCAAAATTTTAATAAAGATGTATTTAAGGGACATTTATATATTTTATTAACTTCAGAGCACACACAGCAGGAATATTTAAATTTGTTTTTTATGTATGACACGGAATAAAATGTTGATTTCATGCTTAGAACAACCACAGTTGGCTGTGGAAAAAATCTTGTTTGAAAAGTATTAAGTTGAATATAGACAAATTACGATCGTGCAGAGAATGCACTTAAATCGAATTTGCAGAAAAGAATGAACCTATTCAAGTATTATTTTGTTACTTAATTGCGTTTAGAATTATGAGAATATTAGTATCATAATTCTAAACACCAGTAAAAATCAGTAAAAATGATTCACAAGAAAATGTATGTCTCACAAGTGAAAATGTATATAAAGATACAAATAAAAATTCAGTAAAGTTATTTAATTGTGTATTTTAATTAATAGATTCTATTGAATATCAAGAAATTTTCCTAAAATTTTATAAATGCTTCCAAAAGTATAACATTTTGCATATCAGTTATTTTTTATTAATTATTTCGATGCTTTGAATATATTTAATTTTGTAGTCTAAAACATAATGTCAGTACTATTAGCCAACCATGCGTTGCATCTGGGTTAAAATTCTAGTGAAATGGTGCGGACATTGATCGCTGTTGCTCTTCTTATCAAAGTATTTGTCTGGGTGAAAACGTTATCTTAAAAACTTATTCTGTCCCAGACGTTGCCGAGCACCCATTGTGCAACTCTCGCACGATGTTAACATACGATGACACCGAAACTCGTTGAAAGCTTAAAGTAACAAAATCTGTTCCAAGTCATTCAATTGAGGAAATCTTTTATGCATAATTGTGTTAATTTACTGACATATATTTAAGAGCATATTTAAATCTTTCGAACTATTTCTGACTTTTGAGGATAATAGATCAAAAACTGATTTTGTAATTATGAAACCCCCAGAAATCAGGAAATAGTTTTCTTAAGTGCACTAAATAATATTTGTTCTTTAGTCAACTTTGTTTTTCTTTTCCATTATATCTGCATATTTTCACAAGTTTGTTTTCTGACAAGTATCTACTAAAATATAATCATCAGAACAAGGATGAGTTGCAAATCTCCATTCATTTTGAAAATTGTTATGGTAAATTATATAATGTTTTACAACGTTATTTTTCTACCACACTGCTTCCAATGATTGTTGCTCGCACTGAAACTTTCATCTCTTACTGAACCAAAGTCCATATCTAAATTTGTTCTTTACATACCAAACTTTCACACCACACAAGCGGAGTTTCATCCTGCTATCCAAAGAATATTTATCATAAAATAAACATATTAAAACAAGAATACTTGGGTAAGTCTTCTCAGTCCGAAGATCTTCAAATAATTCAGGTAACGAACCCATTATTTTTAGGACATATTTCTTCCTTATGATATCGTGACCATAAATTATGTAAATACCTACGATTTTACTTTTATGCAATTTATGTTATGTTTATGCCACGAGATATTGATAAAATCTGTGCTAACAATAGTTTTCAATTCAATTCTGTCTACTGTTGAACTACCCGAAAGAAATATCTTATTTTTTATAAAAGCTCATTTATATCCGGTTCTCCAAGATTCTTCCTTTGAAATATGAATACCACGGGTAGCAGTGAGAGAAAGTCCATCAAAAAGATGACAAGCATTGAATTATTTTTATCTGCACTGGGTCAAATGCATAAAATCCTGGGTATTATTAATACATTTTTTGCTGCCAAAATGATTTGGTTTTTATATTAGTCCATGAAATTCCAGCCAATTTAATAAATAATGATTTATATTATTTTTCTTGAAAAATATTATTAAAATGAAATAAAAATAATTCAGAAAATATAATTTTAAAATTATTTCTTATTGTTTGTTAACTAAAAAGATAATTACGTTAAAGCTCGTTTATTTCGAGTGGATTTCTACTTTTTTTAATATGAAATAAATTGTTTTTAATATAAATTCTATAATAGAATAATTTAATTGTTACTTAATTTTAGAATAACAAACGACGAGAAGAAACGATGAACAAAAAAACATCAACTTTGATGCTGCCGTGCCAAGTGGCATTCCACCCAAAACCACCAGAAACGCGAGGTGGTTGCTGAACTGGTTCGGATGCGGTTTTGGGAAATCGGCTGCTGGCAATAATTTATGACACCCTGAAACGTTAGGGATAGCGCCATTCAATTTGTAGCAGGACACGCAAGCACATGGAATGAGCTCTTCGCAGAAAGACCGGTGGAGCCCAACCACTGATGCCATGACCATCGATCTATTCGTCGAGCAGATTCACGAAAAGGTTAATCTTCGTTTTGACAATTTCTTTTGTCATTCGCGCATTTCAGAGTATCCTATTTGAAATCCCGCTGAATTTTTAAAGTTTTATATTTCATTAGATTCCAGTTTCGCCTGCGTGTAACCCATAGTAGAATTTTGTATATTTTACATTATGAGACGTCAGCAGTAATCAAGCAACAAAAACACGCCACTAATGTCACACTTCTAAATGTATCATTTGTATTTTATTATTATAGTAGTTAATAGGAATAATTTTCCATAAAGCTAAGATATAATAAAACTATTTTATTTTTGAGATTCAATAATGAATAAAAATAGAATTATTTAATTTTTAATCTATAATAACGTCAAATAAATCTAACGCATATTCAAATGAAATTCAGGTATTTGAGCCTTTTTCACAATTTTTTTTTCTATCTTTTTTTCAAATACAGTATATGTCGGAGACCAGAAATTTTTAATTAGTTTATAATCTATACAGCTTTTTGTGATGATTGATTGGCTAATAAGTATTTATTAATAGATTTCTCTATTTAGAAAATTTAAAATACATCTCCTAATTTCACAATAAATTAACTTTTAAAATAATTTTGATTTTTTTTTTTTAAATTTCTTTATAGATTTTTTTTATTTATGAAATATTTCCCTGGAATAAATAAATGAGATTTTTATTTACATTTAGGAAAATAAAGCATTATGAATTTAATGCCTATATTTTTTCCTACTTTAAATTTATTTATTGTCAGTAAATAAGAATTTGTTAATCGAGTCTTATAAGACTATATAAGACTTTGACACCACAAAGCGGAGATTAATAGTTGGATGTCATCGTATTGAAGCATCTGCTGAGAAATTTCTCCCATGAAAACTTGGCATAGATAAAAAGCCATAGGCACATGTCGCCATGGAAAACCTGAGAAAATTCAAAAGCGCACATTCCGGCAGAAGAAAACTTAAAAAACACAAAATATCCCAAACCGGTCATTTAATAATGGCTATAATTGAACCCAAGATCTTTTTTTTTATTTCTAATGGCGGGCACCCTTGAGCAAGTAAGTACATTTGCCACAACAAGGTCGGAAACTGCTACTCATTTTATTGTTACCCGGTGGGCACCTGTGAACCAAGAACGGAGGTTCATACGAGTAGCATCGCCCACGCCACACCACCACAAACCCGTTTATAGGGCGGGGCACATTCATCCATCATCTGAGGAAGGGACAAGAAACAGAGAAAGAGAAAAAGTACATGCCCAAGCCGGGGTTTGAACCCAGGTCCTCCCCATCCATAGTCAGTTACGCTAACCACTAGACAGGTTGGGTGGCGAACCCGAGATCTTCCACTCCAAGAAAACGTGATTCTAGAATTGGACAACGGAGAGTAAACATCGAACTTGATAATTTCCGGACTTTTTTTTTTTTAAAAAAAAAATTCCATTTATTTCCAGAAACAATAAATTGAATGAAAATTTTCATTGATATTAACTAAAAATGATTACAGAAGAAATTGAATTTGAGTGTACTCTGATGCGGCGCTAATAAAATTGAAAGAGAAATGATGGAATTAAGAAATATTGTTCTTCACATTTTATAAGCGTACTAATGGTTAATCTTATTTTCTGCCAAAGCAGAAAAAATATCGCTTCTTTTGTTTCATTAATAATTAATATAAACATGAAACAAATATAAAGTATTAATTATGAATGCGTAAAGGCATTTGTGAATTGCAATATTCAATTTTGGTACCAATTAAAGTCTTAAATGTAAAGCTTTTTAAATGTCCCAAATTTTCTGCTCTTAAAAGATGCTGACGCATCCATATCAATCATTCACACATACGATTTGCAAATTAGTGGTCAGTGGCTCAATAAGTAGTTCAGTATGCATATCTTGGGGGTAATTACTTGAAAGTTTTGTGGTTTTTGTTTTAGACAACACGTGAGTATGGCCTTCTGTTTATGGAAGGTTTTATAGGGAAGCAATAATACACGGTGGATATTAAGCAGCTTTGGCTGATCACTATTTGATATCGAAGTTTTGTTGGGTTTAAATATCTTCTCTTACAACACCCAAATTTGGAGAAGCCTAATTTCCCCCCCCCCATAGAAAAATCTTTACTTGTTACATTTTTGAGACATTCCAAGTATCATCTAGGTAAAAAATGTAGCGTTAGAAAATCGTGCAGGGAAACAGGCTGACTTAGGATGTTCTGGATGAAAAATTAAATTGATATTATTCTAAGGAAACAATTAGCTGTGATAATAAAAATTAAAAATGACAAGCTAGACTAATATACCAGCAAATAGGGCAGTACATTGCTATACACGAAGGATATAACTGATACTCTAGCCAGAATAGAGAACATGAAAGTAACAAGAAGCAATTTCAAATACAACGTCCCTGTAAACAGCAATGTTCAATTAAAATGTGCCACATTTCCATCTGGCAAGTAAGCCATTTTAAACACATCTAAAATTGTTGATTGCTAATAATTATGTGTGTTATATCTGTAAGACCAACAGACTCACTCATTTCTGAAAATAGTCTTTTGTTCAAAAGAATACAAGACGTGAATACCACTCTTTCTTGCAAATATAAAATTTAGAAATAATCAAATAACACGCGTGGTTTGCCACTGGTTCTAAATCCTATATTGTAATTTGGTTTTTGTTGTTGGCTTATCTTCGCATTTGCGGCCGAATTCGATTGGGAGTTTCACTTTAAATTGGTTTCCTAATCACTACAAACATCTATAACTGAAGTAGGATTCGAATTCAAGAACTGTTGAACAGGAAGTCAACATTCGATCACCAACAGTAAATGTTAAATTCGGTTTCGTTTGGACTGAAACATTTTTTTTTCAAAGAAACATTTAATCTAACATTAATTTCAATTTCCTTGCGAATTCTTGAAGGGAGTAAATTGACATTTTAGTAGATTTTACAAGAGTAAAATTTTCTATTCAAACTACCAGAATAGCAATTATTCGTTATTTAACTCTGGTTTCAACTTTCTTTGGAGATTTTGAATATTTAAAGAATTCATTATAAGCCCGATTTTCATAATCCATTTTCACTGAATATACCAACGCTGCCATCGATCCATCATCATAGATATTTTTTTGTTTCTCATATTAAATTATTATTTACCACTTTTTTTGTGGTTTTGATACGGTAAAGAAACTAGATATTTTGTAATATTAATCTGATAGCTTCTATAATGTTCCTGTGTCAATGCAAAAATTGTTGCATAAAACACTAAACTAGCGAAATTGCTTCAAGATTCAATATATACTGAAGTATAAAGACGTGCTGAAAATATTAGAATTACTATAAAATAGCTCTCTTTAACTTGGAATAACTAAATTATTTGTTATTACGTGAGTTAGATTATAGTATAAATAATATTATTCCCCAACTTAAAAATCATTATCATAATTTGTATTTCTAGGACAGCGTGAATTAAATCTGTACTTAAATATTCATTACCAAACGCGCGTTTTATCGAATTAACATATCATTACGGCAACTCACAAAAATAAAAAATAGGCCGTTTTCATATTTTAAATTACAATATAAAAATTTCTTATAGTTGTTTAATTTATTTCCATCTCTAGTTTCTAGAAATGGCTGTGTGGTTACCGTTCCAGAATCCTGGGCTGTTGATCCCGGGATCAAATTCCGGTTTGGGCATGGTTTCCTTTCTTCTTCTGAGATGATGGATGAATGTGACCCGCCTTATAAATGAGTTTGGTGTGAAGGTGACCATCGGGTAACGCTAAACGTGTAGCAGTTTCCAGACTTGTGGAAGACTGGTCAGTCACCCAGTGCCCCGCCATTAGAAAAAAAATTTCTAGAAGTGTAGCCATTAAAATAATTTAACAAATATAATTTAGGATTTTAAATGAATAATTAAATATATTTTAAATACTTTAACGGAAAAATTGTTTATACTTGCTGTAAAAACAATTTCAGAGTTTTCATAACCCTGAACCAAAATTTCATAAAAAAAAAAAAAAAAATTCTGAACTAATATAGAATTTAATTAATAAATATTTTACAGTAAGAAATAAATATTCAATTTAAAATATTTTATTGCAATATAAATTTTAGATTTGACTTATTTGGAATAGGAGAAGCATATTTTTGACTAAAATTATCAAAAGAATTTGATTAAAAAAAAATGTGCGTTTGAAAGGCGTGATTACAATAGGGATGTCTTCTTATAACTAGGAAAGCTTTCAACTTTTTTGAGTGTCAGTTAAATGTTCTCTACATATATCTTTGTTTTCTATAATTTATTATATTTAAGTCATCATTTTAATTACGAATTCTTATGTTCCGCAATTTTTAAAATCAAACCCTATCTGCAATTGAAATGTATTAAAAGCGAATTAAGTGTATTATTACTTCATTATTTGACTCGTAGCAAGAAAACCAATTGACCATAACTAACCAAGTATGACTTTATAAGTAGGTGAAACTTAAAAACAAACTGCTTTGAAAAAGTTTTACGAATAATCGTAAAACTTTTTCAATGCAGTTGGTTTATTAAATACTTAAAAGAAAAAATTAGCTTTTCTATTCCAAATTCAACAGTATTTTAAATATTTCAATGAAAGTAACAAAATTTTATATAATTTATATATTTTAAAATTTTTATATTCAATGAAACTATGGTTTATTATGTTTATGCATAATAAATTATATTCTTTTTCAATTTAATTATTTTTATTCAAAATACATATTAAAATTGGCAGAACATTTTTAGATAAGTTTGAAATAAGATTATCAATTTAACAGGAATCCTAGGTGATTATTGTATAAAAATGTAACCAGAATGAATGAATTTGTTAATTGTACATTTGGTTTCAAGTGAAAGTGATTAAAATTTCTACACATTTATTATGTTAGTATATTTTACACTTAGTTGGATACTTAATGAGACAAATGTATTAACAAAACGAGCAAATTATTTATATAATTTCTTTTTTTCGAAGCATCTATTGCATTAGGACTAGTTGTATTATTAATAAAGTTTGATAAATTTGATATAACAAAATGCATGTTGCTAAAGATAATTTTCGAATCATAGCGCTTAAAGATATTCAATATAACCATTTATTCATAAAGCGTCTGCATTTTTTTATTGTTGAGCAATTAAATGTAATTGTATACATAATTTATCATATATATTGAATTTATAAATACTGAACATAATGTAATATTGGAGACTAATGGTTGATAAAATGCGGTTCAGGCACAAATATCCACGGAAAGCGCTAAAATATATACATATATATATATTTTTTAAATTAATAAAAAAAACTTGGTAAGGAAAAAAAATTACATCTTATTTTGATAAATTAAAATTCTTATATAAATAGAGAAAATGTATAATTTTTTGTTTAAGTTAAAAGATAAATAGGTAGTTAAAATTTTATATTGTTGTACGTTGTTCGCATTAATAAATATTTATTAAATGTGAAATTTTTCATCCTCAATGCACTTAGAAGGGCAGGGATTAATCAAACCCTGTGTACTTGGATTGAGGACTTGATTTCGGATAGAGTATACAAATGAGTATCTTCGGTGAATCATTTAAAAAAAGACTACTAGAGGTTGTCCTCAAGGAGGTGTTCCCTCACCATTACTTTGGAACCTAGTTGTAAATAGCCTTATAAAATATCTAAATGACAGGGGCTATTATACGTAAGGATATGCTGATGATATTGTCATCCTTATCCTTGGTAAAAAGTTCGACATAACTTATCATCTCATGCAGAGTGCTCCAAGTTATGTACGTAAATGTTGCATGGATAGGAACCTGATGGTTATATAATCCTCAGAAAACCTACCTTGTACCTTTCACACCCAAAAGGAAACGGGAAGGTTTTTTCATACCAAGACTTTTTGATGTTGAAATCAATGTGGCTTCAGAGGGGAAATATCTGAGCATTTATTTAGACCAAAAACTCATCTGGAATAAGCACATTGACGATAGAATTAACCGAGCAAAGAAAAGCATTATGATTTGCAGGCGCATGTTTGGTAAAAACTGGGGTCTGCAGCCAAAATTGATGTTTTGGATGTAGTTATTGTCAGGCCCATTTTCACATATGCCTGTGATCAGGTGGCGTAAGGTGGAACAGACGACTGTGATTAACAGACTAATTCTACAAAGACTGGCCTGTCTCTGCATCACAGGAACTATGTCCACCGCGCCAAACAGAACATTGGAAGTTATCTTGGATCCGACTCCCTTAGACATCTTCATCTACAGCACTGCCAGATTGACTGCATATAGAATGAAGTTACAAAACCAATAGTACGACCAGCCTGCTGCCAAAGGGAACCGGAGCATTACCAGGAAAATTCAAGATCCTACTTTCCTGATGCTCTCGGACATCATGGAAAAGTCATACATGTTTGAAAGGACATTTGAGATAGTTTTTCCAACTAGAGACGAATGGGCCAACATGTTCGAAACTAAAACAGATCTAATCTGGTACACAGATGGATCACTGAAAAACAGTCTTTCAGGACTGGGAGTATGTGGCGCATCACCAAGAACCAGCTTATTTGTTAGCCTTGGGCGATACGCTATGGTCTTCCAGACAGAAGTTCTGGCCATTATCCACTGCCTTCGACTAAATGAGGATGGGCTACCATGGTAAACGGATTTTTATTTTTAGCGACAGTCAAGCCGCTTTAAAAGCGCTCAATTCTTTCGAAATTAATTCTAAAATGATTTTGGAATGTAGGAACCTTTTTACAGAACTGGCAACTGGAAATAAGGTGATCCTTGTATGGGTGCCAGGGCACAAAGGAATCGAAGGCAATGAAAAGGCTGATGAACTTGCTAAAAAAGGATCGTCTCTTATTCCCATCGGCGCAGAACCCTTCTGTGGGATTAATTTGAAGAACGAAAAAACCACTGTTCTTAGATAGAAAAAACAGAGGATGTACGAAGCGTGGCTCAACACTCCTGGTCAAACCCACGCTAAAAGTATGAACTGCGAATCATCAGCGAGGATTGCCTTTGAAATTTTAAGATGCTCAAGGCAGAAAATACGTTTAATTGTAGGCTTCATAACTGGGCACTACCATTTCAGAAAACACCTCCATAAAATGGGACTGTTTCAGCAAGACCTTATCTGCAGGAAATGTCATCCAAGAGGAAACGGCCAATCATATCATTTACTAATGCGAGGCCCTTGCTCTCTCTAGATTAACTTCTTTAGGCATTATCCATACTAGAGTTACACTTTAACTCATTTAAAGGCTTATCGGACTTTATTAAATAAAGTGGGTGATCTGAGCAACTGGAACTAGGAAGCATTGGGTTTAGAGTATGCAGTACAAAATGCTGATTAAAGCAGAGGTGCCCAATGACATACAAACCCAACTCTAAGAAGTATGAAATTAGTTTTATTTAGTGTAATAAAAGTTTACTAAACAAGAAGATTTGGCTCCCAATTTTTTTTTTTTTTAAATTGTTGTAATATTCATATTTGGTTAATAAGTTTGCCAACCACTGCTGTAAATAATAAGTTTATATGATAAGTGGTCTTGGATTTCAGTTGTATTTCACACTCTTCATCATGGCATCATTAGTTTGAAAATGCATTGGCTTATGAACTTGATCAAGATGTTTCTGTCGATCAAATATGATAAGAAATAATAAACGTTATATTTGATATGTCTTCAGAACAAAATTTATCTCTTTCTTACATAAGAAATTAATATTTATCATTTTATATAAACAAGACCTTTATTTTGTATCATCAAATGAAATAAAGAAGCAGTTTAAAAGTTAAATTTTTTTAAAATGTAACACTTTTTTTTTCCACATATAAAATTTTAGAACATTTTTTCCATTTTTTTGTATGCACTTAACGCATAAAAATTTAAAAATAACTTTATACAAACAAAAGACATTTGCTTTATTAAAAAAATTTATTTAATCATCACAAGTTATATATGATATAAAAGAGCTTGAAAATGAATGGAATACAATGTTTAAATATAAAATTATATAAAAATATTTTCATCATTGCACAAGATTTAAAAATCACTTTATATAAACAAAAGACATTTTCTTCATTAAAGAAATTTATTTAACTACCACATGAATTATTTATGAAATAAAAAGCTTGAAAATGAATGTAATACAAAGTTTGTTTAGACATAAAATTTTAGAAGAATTCTATTTTCAGTATTCTGAAAATACTTAAAATATTACAAAATTTAAATATCATTTTATAAAAACAAATGACACAATTGTCTCACTATAGGACTTTATTTAACAATCACATGATTTAAATAAAATCAAAGATCTTGATAAATAAAAACATTATAAAATTTAATACAAAATTTGTTCTAATATAAAATTACAGAAAAATTCTATTGTGCTTATTCGGTGAACACTTAGTGAATATAACAATTCAAAAATTATAAAAATAAAAGTGTTTACATAAAAAATAAAACTTGAAAAGATTTAAAGAAAAGTTTATTTAGTTACAAAATTATACTCGTTATTTAGTAATACTTGATATACATGGAAATTTAAAATAAAGTATACATCATATTTAAAGAGTTTTCTCCATGTTAACAAAGTGCTTTAAAAATGACGAATAGCCTCTAAAGCATCTTGTAGAAGTCTGCAATTTGCTTCTGTTTCTTCTTTCCATCGAAAATCATCTTCAAAATCTTCCATAAGGGATCCCTACATGCCATAAAAGTAGAAAATTTAAAAAAAAAAAAATAAAAAAAAAAAAAAAATAAAAAAAAGGTTAGGTGCATATATAAACAAAGTATTCAAAAATGAAGATTATAAATACTTTTCTAATAGTTGATTATTTCATTTTTAACCATTTCCTTTTGATTCTTCCACTTCTTAGTAATTAAAAAAAAATTGAATATTTGCTCTAGATTTACAACTACACAATGTACTGAAAATTGAAGTTCAAACACAAAACTGACACATTTCGGAAAAAAAATAAAAAAATAATGAATGAGCAGTGTACAATAAAAACTTATACTTTTAAAAAAGAAAATGTATAAAAAAATTTTTTTTATACAAAAGTTGAATGTTGGTTGCAAATTAGAGTAAATTTCCTCAAAATAAGATGCATCATGACACATTTTTATTACCTCTTTTTTGCTGCATCTATTAATAAACCTGGTCACATAATCTAGTAATACAAGCCTTAAAGTGAGTTTCTATACTGATAAATGGCTATTAATAAATGATAGAGGCAGTAATTTCCATTCCATCAAAAGCACCAATTTAAAGTATGGAGGATTTTAGAAGGAAGTTATTGAGATGAATGTCTTTTCCTAGGGCATCCTACAAGTGCTCTGTCCAATTGAGGTTTGATAACTATGCAGAGCACACCACATATGAAATAGGTACTTTCTTGTTACAGATACTTGTTAAAAAAAAGTAATTTTTTTAAGGTCAAGGTTGTTCTTAAAAAGATATTATTTTCTACACCTGTACAAAAGTCACACTAGGTTTAAAAAAAACTCATCTCAATTCTATTGTCACAGTACGAATAGAAAAGTGATAAATGCAATATTTTTCTCAAAACAAATATTGATTAAATTTAGGATATATTCTGGTAGCCCCCATGTCTAAATGAGAATGAATTTTATAGTTATTACAATATAGGGAAAAAGATCATAGCACAAAATAATATGTGTAATTAAATTAAAGAATAATAATAAATAATTATCATCTTATTATTTGAAAATCTGATAAATGATAATGATAAAATACTTACAAAATTAGATGAATTTAAAACAGTAGGAAGTAACTCAAAGTTGATGAAATCTAAGACCTATGAAATTAAATTTTGTATTTCATTTTAGACATAATAAAAAGGAAGAGCAAAAAAAAAAGGCATATTTAAAAGAAAAATGCATCATTTCATTGAAATATGAGTTGACAGTAATTACTAAATAAAAATAAAAGTAAGTATTAAACAAAATTTTTAACTAAATTATCGATAGTTTCTATATTTTTAGCAAAAAGAGTTATGCATCACAAAATTAGGCAAGATATGAAAAAGGTAACTGCTAAAATAAGTAATGAAAGAAACATTTCTATCAAACTATTTTATTCTACTTAAAATTTTTAAAAATATCTACATTCTTTAGAAATAAATTTTTTAATTGGTAAATTTTATTTCAAAGATATTATTTATTAATAAAATATTATAAAACAAATATTTTTTAATAAAAATATGCTACAATATTATTAAGATAATTTACCTTTTTAACTAAAAAGAAAACAATATATTTGACAGTTACATCCATTACTTGCTTTTGCACTTGCTCAATATATTTTATTAGTAATGTTGAAGAATATTGGATGTTTTTCTGATTTTTTTTATGACTCTTCAAAGCTTCCTGTAGAAGATAGTAGATAACACAGGTTACTTAAGAATAACTTATTAGAAAGTAAATAAGAGTGACAAAACTGTCTTTGCTTATTAATGAAATCATAACACATTGTAATAAATAAATTATTTAGCTCATAAATGAATGTGTTTATTTCAGAGAGAGCACATCAGCTCCTAAAACATGAATTATTTAAATTTTGCTTAACAAAAATGTGCACATAAAAAATTATTTTATTTTTCAGCAAAAATTATATTTTTTATTGTCTGATAAATTTAATCATATTATTTAAGCATGTCTTCTTAACACTATACTCATCTATCTTCAGTAAAATAATTTACTGTTGAAATTCTATGTAGTTTCTTTATATATTCGGTTCTAAATCACTCCATATACAAGGTAAACAAGAGAGCTCTAGCCGTTAGTTTGAATTAATCACCATCGGCATCCAGCACCTTCTACTAATGTGTTTACAGTTGTGCAATCTAATGCTGCAAGATTAGGTGAGTAAGAAGGATGGCACAAAGTCTACCAACTAAGTCGCCATATGGTATTCCTGTCCACCTACATAACAAGTGGCCTTGCATTACCTGCCAAAAACAATACACTTTTGCAATTAATCAGTGCTGGCCCTTTCCATTCCAATGCTTGTTGTATACGTTCCAACTACTGTAAGTAAAGGATCGCAGGAACGTTTGGCTCGTTGGTAGCACATCATAGTGAACCAATCGACTAGTCCAAGCAGCACAAAGCATAATCTTGCATGAGTGATTTGGTGGTCTTGCGTTGTGTGGGACAGTAACTTGGGGTGACAACCAATGTTTGGAGATGTCATACAGGACTCACTTTTCGTCACTGGTCAGCACTCGATTGAATATGGAGGAACTACGGTGACGAGAAAGCAACACTAAACAGGCTGCTACTAATTGATGCTTATGGACTTCCAGCAGTGAGTGAGGAGCATATTTGCTCAGACTGTACATCTTACTTAAGTTGTGCAGATAAAGTCTAACGGTTTTATCAGAAATGTTAAAATTTTTGGCAAATTCATCATATATTTGACTACTGTTCTCCTCAATGGCTGCATACAGGGCTTCATCATCCAAAGCCTTGAGTCATCTACTGTGAGCTTAGTCACAGAGGGACAAATCTCTTGACCTGATTTTGTGAAAACAATGCCTTGTCATATGTTCAATCACGGCGCAATTCCCAAGCACTCGACATATTTAACGACTTGATGCAGCAGCTGATAAGCCCATTTGAAATCATGAAGCAAACACTGAACGAGCTACTTCAATACATCCCTTTCTCTTCACTACTGTAGAAGTTAAGATTGATGAATTTAGGAGACGAACCTGATTTTATAAAAATTGATATTCCTACTCTAAACTGACTGGTCTCAACCATGTCATACACTAATTTACACACTTATTCTCACTTCATTTAATGGCAATGCAAAAACCGCAAGGACTTTCTTGTTTATCTTGTATATTTGAAAAAATTTGTCTGACAAATTTGGCATCATTTTGATGATTTCAAATTAATGGTAAGAAGCAAGAATGAATAGTATTTATATTTAAGTTATATTTTTCTTAAATAATTTAATTTTGCATTCCAAAATTTTTCAAGAAGAAAAATATAAGTTCTTCATTTAAAATTATTGACTCGTAAAAAATAAAAACTTTCTATATAAGAAGTTGGACAACACATCCAAATATTTTATTCTATAATTTGTCTCTTTTATTAAATAAGTAGTGTTTTATTTAGTTTATATGACTGGTTTTCATACTACAATATTCTTCAATATTTTAATTATATGATTTTACTGATTCTTTACAGAAGTCATCATTTATTTTTTAATACATATTATAATAGAACATTTTATATTTATTAGTTGTCTCAAATATCATAATGATTTTTTATAATATAGAATAGGAATAATTTTTATTATATGATGAACAATGATTTAATGATTAGTCTTATAACGAAGAATTTTATTCATTAATATAATAGAAAATTAAAAATTTCTGGTGATCATTTGAAACAATATTGCACATTTAATTTATATTAAATTGTTTTATGAAAAAATTCTAGTTTTAATATTTTTATTCTTTAATTCTATTTAAAAATAATTTGAAAAATTTTAATTTCTGTAAAATTGGAAGTATTTAATAGATTCATTCACGTTATAGATATTTATTCAAATATCAGAAATATCATTCAAATAAAACATTTAGGACTAATGGCATAAAAAATTGCTTTCAAAGTATTTTCTTTGAGGAAGAAATATTTTTAAATAATTATTAAATTATAAAAATATATATTTTGTTTAAGCTCAATGTCAGCATTTTTTTTTTATTTCTAAGGTAGGTAATTACTGAATTACCTATCTTGGAAATTTTAAAAGCAATCAAACTGTGCTTCTTGTTAGATTGATAAACTTAAAATATCATAGCTACAAAAGAAAGTGTTTCACAACATAAGTATTTAGTTAGATGATAAAATTAAGAAATTCTTATGAAATGAATTCTATGAAATGTAAAAAATAAATATATATTCTTAGAAGCATAAACATTTTTTCATACAAATCCGTAACATTTTTATAATTTTCTTATAGTTATTTTAAATTTAAATAATACAGTTTAAATATAGATACACAAAACAATTATCTCAAGACATTGAATGTGTCAATCATCAACCACATTAATAATTTGAATTTATATTTTCAACATTTCATTTATTAAAATTGTCAGAATGTTAGCAAATATTTCCATAATTCTCAAGTAATTTTTTTTTAATTTTTTCATAACAATAGAAAGCATTACAAAAATAATAAAACTACTTTTATATGTTTTAAGAGTATATATGTATATTCACTGAAACAAGACAGAAAATATTATTGACACAAAATAGAAAACTTGTGTTATGTTTGACAATGATTCTTGTCCAAACACCAAGTTAAATAATGTTACTCATGAGCTGTATTTGGAAAGATGACCATATACATTGTTACAGAGCCAAATCGTGACATGAAGCAGCAGGCACTTGAATTTACAAACAATCTTTCATATATATATATATATATATATATATATATATATATATATATATATA